>QLNU02003233.1:0-30989 GCA_006491805.2 Dysdera silvatica | reverse complement strand
GTGAAGCTAGTGAGAGAAAGTACCCTTATGACCTCTGTGTAACCGTATTTTTGAAAAGTTAATTTCTCATTTGTGGCAGCGGTCGGGAATAAAGTGAGCTTCGTAACCGCCTTCATTTAACGTTCGTTGCAACTTACAGACACATTTTTCAGAGAAGAAACTTTCTGGTGAACATATCCGCGCTGCAAAGTCCTGGCATTCTTGTACACTTAAATATAATAATTAATCTATTGTGTAAATTAATTAGTTCGTACCGCATTTTTTAAAATTATCGTTCCCTATATAATTTCATTTAAATTAAGGGCTTAATGTATTTTTCTTTCGAAGATGACTCTGTTTTTCTTTTTCCTCTTTATGAATGTATATGGCGGAAATTGTTATTGTTCGCGGAATCACTGCATCGATTGAGGCGAGCTAAATTGCCGAAATCAAATTTGTTCGAAACATGATTAGAAGAGAGTATACAAGCATCATGGGTAACCTATTTTTTATTGACATGGTAAACATATAAAAAGCGATTGGAATTTGTTGACGACGTATCCATTGCATTGTGTACCTGGCTTTGTTCTTCTCGTGAAAAGGATAAATCACATTTAGAAGGATGCACTTTATTAAATGAATATAGCAGTGGCATAGCGTGACTTTAGATAATGATATCGCCCAAATCCCGAATAAAAAACATGGTCAAAATCATACACCCATATATCAATTCGATATAATATAAAATAACTACTTAGTAGAAATGAAACCGAAGAAACACCAATTAAAAATCCTAATAAATATATCTATATATAATTTCATTATAACTAACAAACACACTAAGAAACAGAAAAACAAAAATGCTACTGCTTTACAGAAAACTACGTGTTTGGACATATACTTCGTACATTATATGCGCAAATACATCAAATATTAAATTGGGTTTGCTTGATAAAAGAAATTAATTTGGTATTAATGTTGCCACACTTTTAAATTGCTTTTCTAATACTGGTATGACGGTGTAATGTAATATAGTCATTATATCATAGGTACATAGCCAAAATATTATTAGGATTAATATTCTTTGTGCGTATTTAAAAGATACTGAATTTAGTAAGTCTATTGAATTTTTGGGGAATGTACTTTTATAAAATCAAGTCCCAAGAAATTTTATTCGTAGTATTCTTAGCAGATTTGAAGGAGTTAAAATATTTAAAAACTACTTAGGTTGGATTTGGGAAAGGAAATTATTGAGTCTGTTTTACGAAACGTGCTTAGATATGATTTCAATGCTAAACTTAAATGTTCGAATACCGGTGTACTGAGTTGTACGTTCATGCTTATTTGAAATACATGGGTGGAATTTAGGCACCACCTTTATTTCGTACTGACTTACTGATTTTGGCAGATACCTGTTGGTTTTTGTTTGGTAACGTTTTGGTGGGCGTTGATGAAAATTGACGGTGTTTTGGGTTTGTTTCATTGAATTGAACGTTTGCTAACGATATTTTTAGAACATTGGTTTTGAATGGGGGATATTGTGAAGTAATTTATATTTACTTCTTAAAATTTGTTTATATATTACATGTATATTATATTAATTTATTCCATGAGGCCGATATTGAAACGACATTTGTAGACCTATGTAGGAAAGAATTGTTTATTTTTAAATTTGTAATTTATTAATATTGGTGTAATTACTTTCCGAAAGAAATCACAACGGGCCAACCTAAATAAGTAACTATCAGATTTATGGCGGAACTTTGTTTTCAAAAGAGAATCTGCTCTCCAACATAGAATTAAAATATTTTGTTTTTAGATTTATTTCACTTCGAGATCGGCTAGAAGTTAAATTATCTACTGGTTTGGAGAGTCTATTTAAAATGATAAAGCTATCGATAATGCAGTCGATATTATTTGAAATGAGCTGCCATTCTGTGTATCGATTCACACATTTAAAGAGCCACTCGTTCAGATTCCAAAATTATTACTATGGTAATCCATGAAAGACGTATTTATTATTTATTAAATAATTTATTTGAGATAAAATATATTTCCCAAACGTTCACCTCATTTCCATCAATAACTATTCATGAGCATTAGTCTCCATTTCATTATCCTGTACAAGCAAGTCGCCCGTATTATTATAATTTGGCATTAATATAAATTGGTATTTGTTGCATACAATATCGCTGGTATGAACATATATTGATATTAATATATTTCGGGTAATCGAAATGATTCACGATTTGGAGGCCAAGCCTCATGCTCGTCAGCGTTAATATAAACAGATTTCTATAAAATATTTTAGGAATTAAATTTGTAAATCTACACCTTTCTTCCATATGCACAAAGCATCTTTTAAGTATCTTAGAGTTTTAGCTTATATAAAGAAGATTAAAAAATGAAATGCATTTTTTTTTAAATACACAGTATGTTTTCAAATAAAGAAGCGGCCATAGCGATCTTCTCAATGGTTCGTAAGATCAGGGAATTTAGGTATTCTCGGCATAGAAAGTTATTTAATTGTAGTAATTGTATCAACTAAAGAAATAAATAATTTCCCAATTCTGAAACGCAAGATGCGAAGCGATGGAGCATGTTTTTGAAATGTCCACTTACCATTTTACAAAGAAGAATTTTTAAAGAATGATAAAGCCATGTGAAAATATAATTTAGTTTAATGTAAGATTGGGGTTGGAATTTTATCCGTCCTTTCTGTGGTTACAAATCGGTGGTTAGTTTGCATATATATTATGTGTATATATACATACATTACATTTCTAAAAAATAAACGGGAAAACCAATCTCGTAAGTTTCTCAGATGTTTATTAACATGTTAATACCTTTGCTTACCAGGTACGGTGAATACATTCTTTTCTTTGCGACAATTTATCATTTAATATTACCACATCATCGACTATGATGGGGGAAAAATTTCCCGACATTTTTTAATATTAATCTAAAACAGGGGTCTTCAACCTTTTTCAGTCCAAGGGCCAATATTTCTTACTCTTGTTGGCTCATGGGTCGCACTACTCTACCAGCGATATTAGGGCTCAACAAATATGGATCCGGGGGCCGCCCCTCCCCCCCCCGATCCATCTTCTAGTTTTTTATAGCTGGAGATAAACTTTCATTTTTTTTTGAAATCATAAGATATTAATAAGATGAGAATCAAATAAGGGACAGGGAGGAGGGTTGGGGACATAATAGCACAAATATTGAACTGGGTCTAGGCAACTGAATAGTACATTTGTTTTAGTAGTGTTACGTGTACCATTTTTTCTCAAAGAACCAGCTTTGGCATTTACCTATTTATGTATTAGCAACATTTACAAGATATATATCTAATCTACTGAGAAATACACTAGTATCATCGATAAATGTACGTGTTTTGCCATCCTAGTGATGAATATCGAAAAAAGCATTAACGTATATTATAAAAGAATGGACTAAAACTGCATAGTCTTGGCCCAACAAATCACGACCTACACCTTATTTCGTAAATGAAAGGCGTGTATGGGGTAAATACCACGAAGTTGTGGGCACGTATTGTAAAACAGAGGTATTGAAAGCAGGCGAAAAAGCTCTGATTGTTTAAGTAGTTTTTAAATGGCTTACTTTGGGACCTCGTGTACTATTCAAAACATCTGTCACCGGCTCAGGATATATGCAACTCCTCACCAATCGTCAACACCCTTTCTTTGCGTGTCCGTTTCTAAACTGGAATATAATCTTTCACCACGATAACGCTACACCCCATCGGTCCCGATTAGAGATTGGTTGACAGAAGGGTCATGACAACCGCTTTATCATGATCAAATAGCCTCTCATTCATATCAACTCCATAGAAAATCTGTCGGACTTAATGGAAGAAAAGTGTTCGTGATGAAGAACGAAACCTCTCTCGAAATTATATTTGTTACACGCCAAGCGCTCTTAGATGTTTTGACATATACCTCTGTTCTATAATATATATCTCTGTTTTTAAAACATATCTCTGTTTTTCAAAACCTCACTGGGTTTATACCAACATGTGTGTCTGCTATAGTGAATGCAAAAGGTAGTGCAAAATTAGTAATGCAGAGTTTTCAAAATTATTTGTGGGGGGTAAGTACATATTATACGTATTTATATATAACAATATATGTAAAATTGTAATTGGTTTTAAAATATTGGGGGGGAGGTTCAGTGGCGTAGCCAGATATTTTGCCGCTCAGAGCGAGTGACTGTCATGGCCGTTATTGTTGTGTCTGTCATTGATATTTAAAGGCCAACTGCCGCCCCCCGAATTCCCCCTCCCCTATTTACGCTACTGGGGAGATTAGAGGCTCGGGTCTGAAGGGCGCAGATGATTCAACCGCTATGTACAACACGTTACTAACTAATTGTATGTAATATTTTTTTTTCAGTGTACACAATTTCAGAAATGCAAATAAAAAAAAATACTTACATTATAATATTATACTTTGCGTTATAAATTTGAAAACCTTTGGCAATGGAGAAATATTGACCTAAAAATAAAAATAAAAATTCCATGAGATAAACGATTTTTTTATATGCAAATTTTAATAGGTCACTGCTATTGATATTTTTCTATCGATGTGTAACAATTTTACTGATTTATTTTTTAAATAGTTTACATTTGGGCTAAGTATTTTTTCATGTGGGTGTTTCTTTTTATTGTACAAGCATCCAATTTTCTTTCGAGGAATTTAAATAAACAATTCCGATTTATTAAGGTCAGAATTGATGTTGCACGTATTCAAATGTGCTCTCGCTTAAGTGAGCTGGAGAAAGCTGTATCTCCAGTCTCATGCATTTGTTCGATTTGTGATCATTGCTAGCGAGTTGAACCTCCTCAAAAGAGTGTCGCCGAAGAAAGTTCGATTTAGTTTTAAATCAATAATTTCATTTCGCTTACCGACAATTTACTAAAATCGGTGTTGTTTTCCCCGAAGATCACAAAAAAGTTTGAATCTATTTAACAACCTTTGTTACTATGGAAATATCTGTTTGTCAATTATTTCACATTTCAAAAATATTGCATATTGGCGAAAATTTTGTTTCTCGAACATACAAAAATTTACCCCACTTTTGCTAGTCATTATTCAGGACATATGAATTTCTCTCTAAATATGTAAAACGATGTGTAAACGACAGATTTGTTTAAACAGAACGTTTTATATAATCGATATCGAAACGCTTTCAAATTTTTCTTCTGCAGAATTTTTAGTCCTGTCGCGATTTTGACATTCAGGGAAACAAAACGTAACGCAGCTCACAACCAGACAAGGTATTTTTTCCCCCACGATTGAATAGGTTTTCATTCGGATTTTTGCTTCTCGGATTTAAAGAGACTCGAATAAATGATCTTACGTCTAATCAAAAATTTTCGGATGTTAACTATTAATAAGACTTTTCGATATACGGGTGGACGACACGCAGTAACGGAAGGATTCGAATATAATATTTTAAAGTTCATCATCATCTTTGATTATTAGTGAAATCACAGCTCCCAATAGAATAGACTGGATTTATATAACACGGACATTTTTTGGATTTGCACAGAGACATTCGCCAGCTTTGTGTTTGTACTGTGATCGAAATAGTTTTCTTTCTCCTTGAGGAAAAAATATATTTTTTAATAATTACCGAAAATCGCGTGATTTTTATCAGAAGTACTAAAACCTTCAATTTTGCTCTAACAGTCTGTGTTAGAGAACCGTCGATGAGCGCCTCCACTTATACTTTCCTTTTTATCTGAAGTCAAGTTTCAGTATGAAGTTGAGAATTGCTGCTCTGAATATATCTTTTTTGTTTTGTTATCGGGAAGTTGATGGACAATTTGAAGGATTTCAAGGATATGAATATGAGTTTCTGAAGATATTATCCGGTATTTTGAACTTTGGATATGAAATCTTACAACCCGATAGTTTCGAATGGGGTTCAGAACAGAAGGATGGCACTTGGACTGGTTTATACGGCATGCTTCAACAAGGAAAGGCAGATATAGTGATACAAAAGATGCCTATAACCGATTCCACCAAGAAAATAGTGGACTATTCTTTTCCATACAATTTCGATGGTATCAGCTTTGCAGTAAAAGTAGCTGAAGAAGCTCCTAAAGATTTCGTGTTTCTGTACCCGTTTGAAGCTTTAACATGGATTTTTGCTTTACTAACTTTCTTAGTTTGTGCAGTCGTACTTTATTTTTACCGAAAAGTAAAACGCAAGGAGACATCGGAAGATTGGATGTCCACTTTCGAATTGCTAAATGGAAGCAGAAGCTTGGATTTTGTGACAAGCAAACAAATTCTGCTCAAGCTATTTCTTGCATGTTATTTATTACCCATGAGTGTATTGATTTATAGTTATAAAGCCGTATTTCTTTCATTTCTTATGGCACCTGTTATGGAACCACAGGTTAGTTCATTAAACGACTTGATATCGGCGACCCAAAAAGGCACATTAAAGATTTATACCTTTCAAACTATTTATGACTTGCTGTTTAAATATCAAAATTACGGCGATGATGATCCTATAATGGCAGTATTAGACAAGGATTTTGAAGACCACAAAGCTGAAATTGCGTCTATGACAACCGATCCTCGAAAGCTCATAAAAAATAACAGCGTTTATATAACCACAACAAGTACTCTTGAGTATCTAAGACGCGAGAATAAGGAGGGAAAATACATGTATATGTCTCCAGAAAATTTTCGAACGTATTATTCTGGGATTGCTTACACTAAAGGTTTTCGTTTCAAAAACAAAATTAACCCAATGATTTATAGAGTTCAACAAGCCGGAATATATACAAAACTTGTGGATGACTATATGTTTAAATTAGTGTTAAGTAAGCAAACGCATAAATCGTGAAAGTGTGACAGTTAGGTCGCTACGACTTAGCGATCTAGTAGGCGCTTTGTGGATTGTACTGCCCTGCTATTTTTTATCAATCCTTGTGTTTTCATTGGAAATATTTTATTTCAGAATTGCATTAACGAAGCCCAAGAAACTAAAGAGAGGAACTAAGAAAAAGAAGAAGAAAAAATCCGTCGTTTCAAATGTGATGTATCGAAACTGAAGAACCTTTTAAAACTCAATATTTTAAGCTACAATCCCGTTTTAGGTGAAAACTGTTATTTTAAAAAAGAATACGCGATATATTTTTTCTGAAGGTCCTCCATTTTTAGTTAACTAACCAGTTCTATGTCTGATAGTTTAAACTCTCAGCTATAAAGGCAGGTGTTTGTCAGTCGTTTCGAAGTAGGGGCGTCAAGGATGGTGACTGACACCCAACCCCCCCACTTACTCAGAGATCTCATAAAGATCGCACTGCTCACTGTAGTCCGGGGTTTGGTTCCCTAGGCCTTAAGAGGTTCGGATTCCTCGGAAAACAGTAGGTCCCGGCGCAGCATGACCACTGTAGTCTTTGAGCCGTAAAACCAAAAAGCAACCAAAAGTAATTTTCAGATGCTTATTCCAGGAGAACATTATTACGGTATAATTCCTTCGACAAAGGTTTCTTAAACGAAAAGTCTGCTCTATTCCAATCATTGTGAAATTTTTCGAGTTTGCATTTATATCTTGTATAGTAAAACTCAATGCCGGATTTACATATTGGCCAAGTAGGACCGGTCCTTGGTCCTGGGATTTTGAGGCCGCCCTAGAAATCTTGAAGGGACCTGGCGCTATTTAGACTTAAGCGTCATGCTATTCTTGTTTGTTTACAAATGTCTGTGAAATTGCATTATAGCTGGATACTGAACGTAAAAAAATCACGATTTATTGTCTATATATTGCGAGGATCACATTCTTTAAGAGCCCATTCTATCTTTCCTGTCTAGGGCCTCATGAAAACCTTAATTCGGCACCGTGTAAACTCTCTCATTAATGAATCTCAGATGAGAGAAAAGCCTTCAGAAAGATTCGTTCATCGGAATAATGTACTGTGTAAGGGCTGACTTTAATGCTGTCTTTGATTTTCTTTCATCGTAAGTTTAAGAATAACAGTACATTTGATAAATGCATTTGCGTGTTTGGAAATCGTTATTCCATTATTTTCATTACAAGCTAATAAAGTATAAAAGCTTTACTAAATGCTGATGACCTGCAAATTTCTTGCAGAGAAGGCTGACATGAACCTTCTTGAGAGACAACTTCAATTCGCTCTAAACAAATAATGGAATGGACGGTCCGTGATTCCCACAGTTCCACTGACAGTGAGTGCACCCAGTCGGAGAACAGATTACAGCATTCATACTTCAGATAATCACTTGCTGGATTTTATATTCGGTTAAACTGCACGAGCACGGACAAGGGTGCATCGCCCTTTAATACTCTACAAACACCTCACAAGAGTGTTCACTATCCAATAGTGTCTGACAATTGCCTTATAATTTCCACCATTTGGATGATTCGCCCCGCAGATTAAGAGCTGCCAATCTTAATAAATCAGCTTCTCCCATTCGATATATAATTCTTTACAGTGTGGACTCCCATAACATAAATATTCACTTTACAGGCTTTCTTAACTGTTGCCATTTACAAACGCAGAAAAACAAACTTAAAAAGTTCAATTTCTAAAGTTGGCACCATGCTAAATCGTTTCTTTTGATTTCGTATTTTTCAAATATTGTGTATGATTATAATTATATTTTTATATTTGGCAACAGTGTGTGTAATTGTCATCCGAATTCTAAAACCAAATCAGTTTTCGATTTTCCATCGACGTGTGCACGAAAGCTCCGCAAACAAGCCGTACAACATTTCCTTTGTCATTGTGTTTAATTTTTATCTGGTGTCTTGCTTAATTATTCTAAACGTTTAAAAAATTAATAAATATCATTTTTTAACTGGATTGAATTACTGTTGTATATCTTCAATACTTATTTCTGATGTTGTAATTTGTAATTATTTACTTATTTCTGAGATGTAATTTCTGAAATTGGTGACGTCGGACTAACCAACTAAAACCTTCTGATAAATACTGTGTATCGCATCTACGCTACATTGGGGACTTGTTCTACAGAATAAAAATTTTCTGATATGCACCTATGCTTCAACAATGAAAGAAGATCCTTCTTCACAAGTGATTCTAAAGTTCCGATATTTTGACGTCTTAGAATACTTGCATTCCAAAGACTGGGGATCTTCTAAAGCAGCGCTAGCGACAATCAGAAAATTAATGAAGAATTTTTTGAAGAATTAAATGAAGAACTTTTCCTGTGGAATACCCCAGTAAATATTTACATTTTATTCGTAAACTAACTGGAATTCCCATAAATTGGGAAACAACGGCAAAACGACACCATCGCTGTAAATTGATAACAAAGCTCTTGTCATCGACAACAACGCTCTCAATAGCAGCAACGCTAGCGACAACAACGCTCTTGTCAACTTCAACAGAACTCAACATGTGGCCAAAACCTCCGACGTCAAATAATAAAACTACCACAACTTAAGCTAATTATGCCATTCTTTTTAACAAGCCTTCTCCCCAAGAAGCATACAAGTAACGAACTCTTTTGAACTAAAAACTGTTTTAAGAATCGAATTATACTTTTTCAAAGTATAATACTTAAAATTCAATTAATTTTTTAAATATTAATGATTAGGTTTTTTGTATGCATAATGTTCGCACTAAGTAAGTGATATTCTAAACTAATCTGAATGGTGCATGTTTTTCCAATTCTGTGCTCTGCGCATTTTATCAAAATAACTTAGTTTTAGGCCGCATTCCTGTTGCATAGTAAATATGCCCAGTAAGCAACCTGCAAATAGGAACATCTAAATGCAAAAGGCAAAGAAAAATGCAGTGCGAAAAGCAAAGTAAAATGCAATGCAAAAAGGCAAAATGCAAAAAAAAGAAAAATGCAAAAAAAAACATGATGCAAAAAAGCAAATTGTGGAAAACACAGTAATATGAAAGCAAAGAAAAGCCGCGTAATCAAAGTAAATGCGCATGAGGACAGAGTTCAAACTGTAAAGGAAAATTCTATTTTTACGTTCATGTATTGCATATTTTGTATGTTAACTGTCTTTAAAAAAATTTAATTTTTTCTTTAAAAAGGGGAGTATAATGTGAGCCCCCAAAATACAAATGTTCACTTGGCAGGCTTTCTTAAATGTTGTCATTTAGAAACGCAGAAAAGCAAACTTGAAAATTCAATTTCTAAAATTATCACCATGCCAAATCGTTTTCTCTTATTTCATATTTTTCAAATATGGTATAATAATAATTGCATTTTTTATATTTGGTAACATTGTGCGTAATCGTTTTCTGAATTCTAAAATCAAATCAGGCTTCGATTTACCATCAACGTATGCACACGTACTATGAAGGCTCAGCCGGAAAAGTGTACTCGATTTCAGTTAACATTGTATTTATTTATTTATTTATCTGGCATCTTAATTATTCTGAACATTTAAAGAATTAATTTTATCATTTTAGCTGGGTGAAAATACTGTATATTTTCAATGCGTACTTATTTCTGCAACAGTAATAAAAAAACAAAATCTTCGACATTGCTATGTTGCTATGCCAGTAAATATCATAGTTAGACGAGGGTAATTTGCGGGACGTTTTCCCCCGGAGTATAGCATGATTGGAGCATACCAGACTCGATAACAAAACCACCCTTCTCTAGATCCACTAGAGTGTGTTCGGGTGTATCCTTATATCTCGATATGTTACTAAACCCAACAAAAGAAGTATTACAAGTTCCAAACTGTAATCCCTTCATTATGTGGATTGTTAAACCAGTATTTCAATACTATTGTACTCAATTCAACTTCTACAACTTGGTCCGCTCAATTCTAAAATATTGATGGCCAAGGGCCTCTAACAAAGCACATCCCCTTCGGACAACAAATTCCGAGTCAATTAACCAGGATGATCGGCCAAAAATTTATAACATGAAAGAAAATTCACAACTCTGTTGAATTTCAACACAATATACTTCAAAATAGCAATGCTAGTCTAATTTATGTCCCAAGGATATGACTTGAAAGAATAAAAAAAAGAAGAACCGCCAACAACAACTCTTAATTGTAGCCAAGGACGTTAAATGCCACGAGAAAATGAGAAACAACATTGAGCACTTATGTAGCACCTTGTGGCTCTACTGCACTACTGGTCCCTATTTGGGCGCCAATGTAACGAATCGTGGTTCTAATGCACTCCTCCTGCCCCACGTTGGTTCTGCATAACCTGTAAATTTTCTTTCAGTCTTTGTGAAACCATTGATTTTAAAGCTTGGTGCTCTGCGAAATCAGTAAAATTGTAAATCATTCAAATAGTTGTTGTTTTGTAATTCATTTTATTTTAATTATTTAATTAACTAATTAACAATTAATTTAGTTAACAATATATCGAATTAACAACTAATACATCGAATTAACAATTAATTTATATAATTAACATTTTATAATAAATGTTGGGGATTTGTGGCAACAGATGGCGCCGCAAGTTTGTGGCCGTAAAACATCCCTCACCCTCCCATTCTCCAAACCATGGCCTTTTCAAGTATCCAAAATATGCAAAAATGTCTGCCTTAACAAAACACTGTCCCCGAACATTTTTTACTCCACTTTGAGTTATATCGAAGACTATGTTAACAAGCAGGCGTTGTCTTATTCAGTCCAAGCAAAAGTTTCTGATTATTTTTCAAATACGAAATTATTTTAAGTATTCATATCCAGGAAAGAATGCTACTTGCAGTTTTAGGTCTGTTTGATTTACACACTTTATATAATTTTTAAACATTAGTTCACATGAAAACCTGTGTTTCTGGACATGGGCGGCTTAAGGCCCTGGTCGCGTTTGAATGAGGACGCCAAACTCAAGTCAAGTTTAAATTTTTTAATTGACCCCCAATAGCAGAAAATCTCTTTAAAAAGAGAAAAGATTAGAGAAATTTTTAGACAATTTTTTCAGACTTTTGGCCACTTTTATAGGGTATATGGCTCACTGTGATTCTGTGAAAGTCTTCTGATTTCTCTGGAGGGGGCGCCAAAAAGCAATCTGTGTCAGGCCGCCCGGATTCAAAATCAACCTCGAGCCGCCTCTGTTTCTGGAAACCATACAAGCAGGACTGCCCCAAAGGGTACGCGCTGTGTGCGCCGCGTACTCTCAAGAAATTTGGAAAAATACAGAGTACGCGCTGCAAAGCTCAAGGCCTCAAGAAAGTTTTTGTATTTGCTAGTTTTTGGGCAACTTTCAATGAAGTTCAGCCTTTTTTTTTCCTAGTCATCATTTACAAACTTAAATGGGAAAAAATGAGGAAATGAGGAAAACCCATGAACCCCCAAGCCTCAAAATAATATCCTACGTAGGGCCATGAGAGGAATGAAAACTGATGAAAGTGGAAACCAGCGGCGTAGCGTATGTTGCCAGCGCCAGTTAAGTATTGCACCCACTAAAACTCCGTTAGCACTCCTTTTCACTAGTTTGTGTTGGGGCCTTCGCCCCGGTGGCAACCCCATGCTACGCCACTGGTGGCAACTGCAACCCGGCGCTTGGATAGATGATAGATGACCAGTCAAATACCAGTCAGCACGGCATGGTTACGTCGCCAAGTCCAGTAACCTCGCAATTACAATACTCTTTAATTAAGACAGCCCCGAATACTGTGAATAATTTTTTTTAGGACAGTCCTGAAGGAAGCTTGAAAAAAGGAACGATGATAAATAAAAAAATAAATGCCGAATACAAATCAGAAGACAAAAACTTTCTTTCTAAAGCCAAAAATCCTATCCCATTTATTCAAACTTACAAAATTGTTTACAAAATCCCTTGCATTAATTGCAACAAAGCGCACAGTGGTCAAACTGTGAGACTTTTGAAACAACGTAAAGAAGAACTTTTAAACGCCGTTTCCGAAGGCGGTTTTTCAGATCAACTCTCTGAACATATGCGTCAAAACCTGACTGCAGTTCTCTAGGGATTTTACATCAAGGCGTCAAAAATCTATGCACCAGACCCCTTTTGGAATCATTTGAAAGCCATAGGATCGGTCATCTTGCCATAAACCAATCTAAGACACTTCTAGAGTTTTACAGTATTTATACAAACAAACGCTCTGGATAATAATTTTCCTCTCACCCACCATATATTATCTTTACATTATTCATTTCTTCTATAAGAAATGACTTAAAAATCAAAACTTTTTATTATATTTTTGTCTTTAGTTTTGTATTCCGTATTTGTTTTTCTATTTATTAGCGTTCCTTTTTTGAGCCTTACTTACTTGATAAAGGGAGCAGGTAGCCTCGGAAACGTAGTTATTATTTATTTTAATAAACTACTCAAGCGACAAAAAAAATATTTTGTCTCTCTAAAATTTATCTTCGATTAATAACAAAAGTTGAATATATACCATGGTGATGTCAAAAATTAATTGAATAATTAATCCTCACACCACTTCTGTTTATTTACGGAGAATTCTGTTCTATCAGGATTAGAGATACATACAACGCAAGGGCATATCCAGGAGCTCTCATCGGGAAAAATTTTACTTTTGGACTGTTAAATAGTTTAGGTAAATGTTATATTACTAGCCTTCCTTTATACCAGGATTTTCCAACATACGGCCTGCGGGCCACAATTCGGCCCGCGAACACTATTAATCCGGTCCGTCCTCAACTTCCCAGCAAACACAAAGCTGATGGTATCTTTATAGTCCGCTTCTGGCATTTATGGCAAAGTGATGACAAATGGCATGCAGCATATGGGCCAGTAATGGTAACTTAATCTCATTTATGGTTACGTCAAAGGGTGTCTCGTCACTTGCGGTCCTATTATGGGAGCCTGAAAAACTACAAATATCAGTATATTTTGCGGCTGCCAGATATGGGCTTTCAGCAACTGCCACAAAAAATCATGAACATTTGAAATTTGGCTTTTCACAGAGCCGCGCTTGATATAATTATGTTTTAATTTGTTTAAAAATGATAAAATATTGAAATTGGCAAAAATTTCAATGTTTAAAGTTTTAAAACGTCTGTAAGTTACTATATATATATATTCAGTTCTAAAACAACCACGAAAAATATATATCCACATGGACTTCATTCACTTAATTTACCTGCTAATGTACCTAGCAATTTCTTGTTAAACTGGAATATAAAAAGAATGTGCAAAATTTGGCAGCTAAAAATATGAATGCGCCAGTTATCTTTATTTGGAAACATATTTATTAGGTAATTTAACCTTTTAATGGGTAATTTATCCTATTAATAGGTAATTTAACCTTTTAATAGGTAATTTAACCTTTTAATAGGTAATTTAACTTATTAATAAATAATTATATCCACCTATCAAAAAGAAAGGCAGAAAAGATCTTTATCTTTCCTTTATTTTGTCTTATTTTAAAAGCATTCTTTGAAACCAATTTTAAATACATACAAATAGCATGTGGATAGCGATCGCGGTCCTGAGTTCTGCTCATGTGTAAGTAACCAAAAGGTTACATGATACCCGTACACGATGCATCAAGGGGGAGTGGCTTCGCCAACTCTGTGGTTATTGTTTTTAATCAAAAGCAATAAAAAAACTCATTAATATCTCGGTATTATGTCTGATTAAGTAACCAAAAGGTATAATACCAATAGGTAGTTTGTAAACCATCATGGTGACCGGAAAAAAGCGCCCTGCAAAACGACAAATCATGACGGTATAATTAAACCACTAAAAACGTGCAACTTCTTAATTAAAAATAAGACTAGAAATGAATTACAAAATTATTTTCGACATAATTTAATTGAAACGAAAAAAACAAAGCTTTAAGAAAAAAGAAAATGGCGTTAAAACCTCAAAAGTATACGCGCAAGTGTGACGTTAGAGAGAAAGTATGACGAAGGCATAGGAGAGATGCCAAAGAATGACGTCCCAAGCCAATCTGCTACTTCTTCTTTCGCTTTGCCATTTCCCATGTTATATGGGGTCAGCGTTATGGTCCTTTAATCTTCTCTTCCACAATCTTCTATCCAATGCCTCTTCTCTACTCCATCCATACTCTTCCAGATCTTCCGTCACTTTATCCTTCCATCTCAACCATGGTCTTCCCCTTACCACCAGCCTATTCAATACCTTTCCCACATATTCTCATTTCTCCGCTCCATATGCCCAAGCCATCTTAATCTCTGTTCTTGTATCTTTCTTCCTATGGGTCCAACCTTGACCGTACCTCTAATTAGGTTATTCCTTATTTTATCCCTCCTTGTAACAGTATTCATCCACCTCAGCATTCTCATCTCAGCCACTTAAATCTTTCTTTCATGCGCTCTTGTAATTGGCCAAGTCTCCGCCCCGTATAACATTTCAAGTCTCACCACCGTTTTTTGCAATCTTCCTTTCATCCTACTACTTACTTTCCTATCACAGAGCACTCCACTAATCTTTCTCCACTTTAACCACCCACATTGGATTCTATGTTGTATCTCTGTGGTCAGAACTCCATTGCAATGAAAAAACTGCAATAGGCAAACTCCATTGCCTATGAACGATACAAGATACTTAAATTTTTGGGCTGATGGTAATCCTTCATCTTGTAGACCTATGCTACTTACGCTTTCTCCATTTAGTGCCACATATTCTGTCTTTGTTCTGCTTATCCTCAAACCTCTAACACTTTCCCCCATTCCTCGGTTTTCCTTTCTACTTTTTCACAGGATGTTTCGCATAGTACAATGTCATCTGCATACAGCATACTCCGTGGTGCATTACTGTTTACGTCTTTCACTATAACATTGATTATCAGAACAAATAAGTAAGGACTGACAGCTGAACCCTGCTGCAGCCCAACCATTACCGGGAACCCTTCTGACAAACCTACGCTACTCCTAACCTGCGTCTGTACTCCTTCGTACATTTCCTTTACAAGGCTTACATTTTTCTCCGATACTCCCTTTTTTCTCATACGCTTCATATCTCTTGTCTAGGTACTCTATCATATGCCTCCTCCAAATCTATGAACATCATATGTAACTCTGCTCGCATCTCTCTACATCGTTCCATGAGCTGCCTCAGCGCATCATTACTCATTCAACATAGCATGTGTGATTCAGTACTGGCAATCTGATGGTCTTATGGCGTGCCATACAAGGCCCATAACATAGCCAGGCTTGCGGCCCATTAGTATGCCAGAAATAAGGGTCACTTATGGCAATCGTGTGGAAAGTTAATGGTTTTTTTATGGTAGCCATTCATTTAACATAGCATGCATGTTTCAGTACTAGCAATCTGATGATGCTTATAGCATGCTCGTTGGGCAAGTTTGCTGAATAAAACTGTAATGTCCTTATTTTGCTTTGAAAATAAACGAAGTTACGAAGAATTTGTCAATAAACTTTATTTGACATCCAGATGGCAACGTTTTGCGAGAATACTGGCTAGTAGACATCATCTGCCCTATACACAGCCTTAAATGAATACACTAGAGATATAAAACGGCGAACTTGCAGTACAACCGATTCTGACAATCGCTCGTGCAAAAGTAAAAAGAATGGGATTAAATTAAACAGTAGAAAATAAAAGAAGTAAATAACTACCAAAGTCATTTAGCAGATGTGCTGCCACCTAGTTTAACAAATAAAACCAAAAGTGATTTAAAGTGAATTTTAGACATCAAAGATCATGCCATAACCGGCCCATAACATAGCCAGGCTTGTGGCCATTTAATATATCAGAAAATAAGGGCCACTTATGACAATCGTGTGGCAAGTTTATGTCTTTTTTATCCCAGCCACTCATTTAACATAGCACGTATGGTTCAGTACTGGTAATCTGATGGTACTTATGGCATGACATAACAGGTTCATGACATGGCCAGGCTTGTGGCCCATTAGTATACCGAGGAAACATAAAAGTGGTGAAGCCGTTACTTCATCCGATTAATTGCCATAACTTGTAAATATGGTTAACCATCAAATTCCCATTACTGGGCCACAAGTTTTGTATTTGCTGGGTGTTTGGAACATAAAAAATTCCCAGACAAAAATAAATTCTAGATTTTTTCCAGAAATAAGGAAATAGCGTGGGGACAGCATAGGTGGACCCCTTTCTATATCGCGTGCACGAACAAATAACTGGAAGAAACTCTAAAGGGAGGCTGTGAAGTGTATAAGTTCGTTTTTTTCCCTTTTTTAAGAAACCGCTAGCACGCAATATCCGTGAAAATTTATCTTCAATTAATAACAAAATTTGAACGTATATGGTGGAGATGTCAAAATTAATTGAATAATTAATCCTCCCACGACCTCTGTATATTTACCAAGAATTCCGTTCTTTCAGGAATAGAAATGCATATAGTACTACTATTTTTATTTATTTAAAAGTCCGCCATTGTGAATTTTCACTTTAACGATTTTTTCAAAATAAAATTTTTTTCTGCGGTCCCTAAAAATTCGCTGTAACGAGATTTTGCTGCATATTACATGCTTTATTAAGCCCCGGATTTGCATGTAGGCCAAGGAATCTCGGGCCCAGGTCCCTACGATTTAGTTGGCCTGATATTATAGGGCATGTTTAAATTTAAGCGTCATTTTATTTTCGTTATTTGTAAATGTGAAAGAAATTTTCATTATTGGTAATCCTGAATATTTAAAATATGAACTTCAAAGAATGGCTTATTTGACTGCAAATCGTTGGGACCACGTTCTTTAAGGGCCCATTCAACCCTTTTATCCTAGGGCCTCATAAAAACCTTTATTCTGCACTGCATATATATTCTTTTCTGATAAAATGTGCGTATCTTACACGTAGTTTGTTGCACATTGAAATTACGCTAGTGGTGCCGTCTATAACGAATATTTTAATAATAATTTATTAATTATGGTATATTGGGATCCGTTCAATACTAAGCATATTTTTGCTCATTTTATACTCCCCATCCATCCTTAAAGAAAAAAAAATAACTGCCTGTCCCCCTTCATGCTTACGTAAGATTTTAGTTCTCTAATTTTTTTGGTATAAGTTATTAAAGTAAGAATGCAATGTGTGATGCAAATTATAATATTTATTTACTGCAAATTATAAATCACTGCAAATTGCATAATAATATAGAAATATAAATTTACTCATTATATAATAATATAATGAGTAAATTTATATCATGTAATAATAATGTATTTTTTTCATATAATAATATAAAAATATAAATTTATTGAAAATGATAGTATTTTTTTTATTGCAATATTGAACAATTATTTTTTAAGTTCGTTAAAATATCAAACACTTATGTATAAATAGCGGATTGACAACAAATTTTCGCATTTAAAAAAGAATGAAAGGGGACATTAGATTTAATTGACAAATTTTTCAAAGAAAAATTTTCTGTTGGATACATCTAAGCTGTAGAAGCTAAGCATTATTGTACCTTTAATTTTAATATTTTATATGCTGTGTACATCAAATATTTCATACCTCATATTTAGCAATTAGCTCCCCTATTTTAGTTCATTTAAATTGAGGATGATTGATTAAATTCAGGATTTTGTTCATTTAAATTTAATTTATCTTTATTCCCAAAATGGGTCATTTTTTTCTTTTCTCTCTTTAGGAGCCTAAATGGCCATGTAATCGTTAAGGTTTGCAAAATCATCGATTAGGGCGAACAAAATTGCTGAAATAATATGTGTCCAAACATGGTTAAAATGGAGTAGACATGCATCATTTGGTAACCTATTACCTATTGACTTTGTAAACACATAAAATGCAATTTAAACTTGTTGACGATATAAACATTGAATAAGTATCATATATTCTAGCATTATCCTTTCAGTGAAAAGGCGGGTGAACATTGAGAAAAGTGCACTCCATCAAATGAATACAGCTAGCGCAGCGTGACTGTAGGCAATGGATAATCTCTGATTGTTCAAAATGTCTTTCCGCCCCATCCTCATTGCGAATAAAAAAATTACAATTTATATATATATATATATATATATACACACTCACAATACAACTCTTCATTAATGGACAGCTAATGGGTACAAAATTAATGGGTACAAAAATTTATAATCTATTTTTGATTCATTTTATATATTTTAATTATAACTATAATTTATGTAATTATTACATAAATTACATTGTTACTAATGAAAAAAAATCAATAATTTATTATTATATAATTTAATATCGCCTTAACGTCTGTTTTTTACATTAGTAATAATTTTATTTTGTGCGAACTACCCACGTTTCCCTAATTTCAAGGTTACAACCCGTCGCACTCCCAAAATTTTTCCATGGCCCACAAGGTATGACTCCCGTTGAGAATCACTGATTTAAATTATTTCATCGGGCCTTCGTTTCCAAACCAGAATGTAAACTTCCAACATTATAACTCTCCACCCCATCGGTTCCGAGACCGGTTGATATAAGGATCATGTCAGTAATTTTATCACACTCCAATAGCGTCCACTCATCAGGTATCAACTCCATAGAGGAAGTGTCGGACTTGTCAGAAAAAACTGTTCGTGATCATAAAGAAAACCGCTCTTGAAACGATGTCTGTTTCACGCCAAGCGCTTTTGTGTTTTCTTTGGTAGCGATATCTCCGCCTGTTTTTTAGAACCTGATCATCATCATTATTACCAAAATGTTTGTCTGCTGTTTTGCATGCAAAAGGTGGTACAACATCATCAAAGTAGAATTTTCAAAGTTATTGGGTGAGAGTGGGGAACACATATTATACGCATTTTTACATTGCAATATATGCAAAATTGGAATCACTGAAAAAGGCTACGACGGGTAAAAGAGCCCCGGAATAAAGGGCCGACGAAAGTTTGGATGCATGTGAAATTGAAATATGCCCGTAAATGTAGTGCGAGCGTTTGGCCTTACGATGCAAAGCAATATAATGGGTGTTATGCCCAACTAGAATCAATATGCAAGTGAGCATACGTATGTATGTATCATTTTGAAAAAAAAAATACAGTGTCCGTTGGTGACATTCTTTCTCATTTTCAACTCATAGTAACTTATTATAAGTGTAAAAACATCGGAATAGACTCCCGTATGGGAGGTGGAGGGGAGACATTGTTTCTGGCCTGTTCGTCTTTCAATTGTCATCCCACCATTAGCCACGTTCTTCGCACGCCTGTGCATAACGGACTATGGAATTGCGCCATATAAACGAAATATTTTGATATTAAAATACATAGGAATAAATCGGGGCCTAAACAAAATGACGTATGTCTTTTTAGGCCTAACACCCGCATTACACTGCTTCGTGTAAGGCTTAGTGCTCGCTTGCATATTACTTCTTGTCAGGCCTAAAACTCGCATTAGAAAGCCTAACGCTCGCATTATAATTTCGCATGCATCCAACCTTTTTTCAGCCCTTTTTTCCGGAGCTTTTTTTTTTCCCGTCAGCCCTTTCTTCCGCAGCCCTTTTTTCCGTTGGTGCTTTTTTCTGTTTACCGCAAAATTGTAATTTGTTTTAAACTACTGGGAGCTGGAAGCTCGGGCCCGACGCGCCGAAATGACTATGAGCCTATGTATAACAGACTATTAAGTAATTGTAAGTAATAATTTGCCTTTCAGTGTATACCACTTCGGAAATGTAAATAACAAAATCACCTAGATATATATATATGTGGTAAAATTGTGAAATTTTATCAATCAAGAAGAATTGACCGAAGAGTAAAAAAAATAATATGATATGACATATAATTGTTTTACATGCCCATTTTAATAGGACGGTGCTATCTATATTGATTAATCTATGAACTATGCCAGTTTTTCATCACTGATTTCTCAATCAGTGTGTAAGAATTTTTCTAATTTATTACTTAAACGGTTTGCATTAGGCTAAGTAATTTTGCATGTGGGTATTTCTTCTTTTGTACAATTATCCATTGCTCTACTGAGGGATGTAAATAAACAAATCCGATTTATTAAGATCAGGATTAATTTTTCTCTTACTCACATATACTCCAGCAAGATTAAACGAGAGAAAAATCGGTGTCCAGTTTCTAGTGTGTACTCGTATTTGTGATCATTTGCGAGTAAAGTCGAATCTCCTCAAAAGAATGTCGTTAAAGAAAGTTGGAATCGGTTTTTGATCAATAATCCCATTTCGCTTGCTGACAATTTACTAAAATTGGTGTCGTTTTCCCTTCAGACCATAAAAATGTAATCTTTATTGCTACGGTGATATGTATTTCTCAACTATTTCACATTTTAAAAGGGTTGTCCATTTGAGAAAACGCTGTTTTTCTGCCAAACAAGATTTAACCTTGCGTTCGCTTAGTCATTATTCAGGACTCTTCATGAATTGCTTTCTAAATACATAAAATGATGTGCATACCTCTTTGTTTAAACAGAACGTATTATATAATCGATACAGAATCGCTTTCCAATTATTCTTCATCCAATTTTCATGCCAATCGCGAATTTCACTCTCAATGGGATGAAACATAATACAAATTACTACCGAACAAAATATTTCATTTCATGTCCACGGAAAAGTGGATATTCACTAGAGTAGTAGACTGGGTCACTATAGGAATGGGTGTGTCTCTGGCTTAACACCGAATCGAGATGAACACGAAATTGGGCTTAACCCCGAATCGGGCTTAGCGTAAGGTCGGGCTTAGTTCGGGTGCGGATAAGCTTCATGGTGGGCTTTTCTGAGCTTAACACCAAAAGCTTCATGGTGGGCTTTTCTGAGCTTAACACCAAATCAGACTTATCAGGTGTGAATAAGTTTCATGGTGGGCATTGCCTTGATTCGCGATTTGCTCATCCTTGCTTTTTTCGGGCGAGGAGACTCCTTGATGTGTCACTCGCTGCTTTGGCGCTTTGATTCGGGATCGTACTGAAAAATCCACGTTTCGTCCACTGTGATCACTCTGTCCAAAAATTCTGGGTCTGTTTCATAGTGTTCATGCAATTCCTGGCACTTCAACAAACGCTGCTCATTCATCTCACTCGTCAGGACTTTTGGCACCATTTTCGCTCAGACTTTCCTCATTTGAAGATCCTCCGTTAAAATGCGATGAACGATTGTTTTGGGTATTCCACACTCCTCTGCAATCATCCGAACACTTAATCGTCGGTCATTGTCCAAAACTTGACGCACTTTTCGCACCGAGTCGTCCGTTTGTAATGTCGACGGGCGTCCAGAGCGGTAGTCGTCGTTGACGGACTCCCAACCTTCCCGGAACCGCTTGTGCCACATGAAAGTTCGGCTTTTTTTCATCGCCCCATCACCGTAGGCTTTCTGAAGCATTTTGAGCGTCTCCGCCCCGTTTTTACCCAGTTTCACACAAAATTTGATTGCATAACGCTGCTCCAAAAACTGGTCCATTTTTTGATCGACGAGGGTGCAGTAGATACCTCTGCGCGGAGCGTGACCCTGCCTCAACAACTGCCCGCAGGCGACTGATACCGGTCTCGTTTCCAAGCTCAGATCCCTCACCAACGTCTCCGCCCGAAGCTCCGCCCTGTCTGGCAGCGTTGCCAACTACAAAAAATCATTCCGGGAACTTCTGGGACAAACCCTGTATATTGTTGGTATATTTTTTTCGATTATACGTGCAATAGAGCTTTTCGTTTGAAACCACAGCGAAAAAGCACTAAATTTTAATCTTAAAAAGTGAAAAGAAAGTTTATTCCCACATTGTCGACCTTACGTAAAAACAACTATTTTTCAAAAAATCGTAAGTGGTAAGATAACAACAAATAAATATTAAAATCATAAACATTAAAAATAATAAAAATATATTGTTCTCTTACACACTCTGAGTTTGAATATTTATAAATTATTAATTCATTTGATAAATAGAATTTATATATTTACATATTATAGGTTTACCATATTGTGAATTTATAAATTTTTTCAGTTATTGAACTAATGCATCAATCATTTACCATAGCTTTTTCATTTCAGATATTGCATTTAAGCAAATATTTAATCGTTTTCATGGTTCTTTAATAGGAGTGCATTTTGAAGGACATTTTAAAATTGTTTGCACGTATAAAAGAGAAGTTCAGCTTTTCTAAGTTTATCCTGAAAATACTTTAAAAATGTTCTTTTTCGAATATGTCTCACAATATATAATTACTACAGTTTAATCTCAAACCAATTTCCCTTTATTATTTTAGAAACAAGCATTTGCGTAATAAGCATGAAAAGTGCAAATTTTTGTTTAATATTTTATTTATAGATACAAAACTATAAATGATATATTTTTAAAAAAAATATTAAATTTAAAGTTAATAAATTTGTAACCTTAATTTAGTGAAAGAAATTCGTATAACCTTTAGCAGCATTCTATGTAATTTAACGTGTCAATACGTATTTCTAAATCAATTTCTTATAAAAATATATGAGAGGATACAATTGATTCGCACTTGAAATAAGAGTTCTATTTAACATGCATCAAAACATGCACACGCACATTCACGCACACACACACAGACACATGCATACACACACACACACACGACAGTATGGATAGTTATGAGAAATATCTTCAAGTTTCATCCGTATGATAGCCCACACTCAGCAATTGCTTTCTGGTGATAATGACGTGTGGAAAACATTTGCTTTGATGTTCATTGCTCGGATGACAGTGGATGATGAATGGCCTTGGCATATGCTGTGAAGTGATGAGGCCCATTTCCACTTGAATGGCGCTATAAACAGACGTAACTGCCGTATTTTATCACACAAATCCCCACGTTCATCAACAAATTCCGTTGCATGCTCCAAAAGTGACAGTGTGGTGTAGCTTCACCTCATCTTTCGTCATTGGTCCTTACTTCTTTGAAGAAAATATGGCCTCGGAGCCAATGACATGTTCTGTTACTGGCTCTAGATATGCATTTATGTTCTGGAACTTTGTCATTCCTTTGCTTCAACAGAGAAATTGTCCTGACACTACAATCTTCATCCAAGATGGTGCACCCACACACATCGCATTGCCTGTTCAAACATTATTACGGCAAAACTTTTCGGATGATAGAGTGATTAGCAGGTCATTTTCAACACCTTGGCCGCCTCGGTCACCTGATCCTAACCCTTGTGACTTTTGGCTGTGGGGATATTTAAAGAGCTGCGTTTATAAAGGCAATGTTCAGAACGTAGCAGTCTTAAAAGACAGAATTTCGCAACATGTATCCCACCTCCAAGCGAATGAGTTATGTTCTGACGCGGAATGTGTTGTGCATCGAATGCAATTTCTAGAGCAAAGAGACGGCGGACATACCGAGCCGTATCTGTGATGATAGTGTGGTTCCACATGTGATAGCAATAAAGTTATTGACAAATCTTTTTTTAGTCATATTTACTGTCCTACGGTATAATGTAATTTGTAGTTAATTTCATGTGACTTCAATGACGGTTATTGCATGTTAAAACACTTTTTTGTTATTAATATTAATAAATTGCCTGCTCCGCAGCGCCATTTCCTTCCCTAGCAACCGAAATATGAACTCATTTTTTTTCTTTCAGAAATCAAAACCACGTTCTCAGAAGAGCTCGTGTACGAAATTTGGGTGATATTGGCCGAGTAGTTTTCCCTACAGAGAGGTCTAAACACCTCCTGTTTAATTTGGTATATTTCACAATGTGTATATTGCAGAGTTAAGTAATAGTAGGCACACATAAGATTAGAAAACTTTAATGTGACCGAACAAAGCAAACCTTACTAATCCTATCTGGTATTGGTTCCAATCGGACTATAACTAAGGGCTCATTCACTTAATTAATGTTGATAACGAAGGTTTTAAGTTACTGTTCAACGTGGTAGCGAATGGCGCACTAAAATTTTAAATGATCATTGGAATTGAGCTTCTACAACAAGCTTGTATGCATGTCAACGTGCATGGGGTAGAAATAAAGAGAAAGATACAGGGAGGTAGTTTGCTACACATCAGTGGTTTAGCTATCAACACCAGCAACGAGCCAAAAGGCGTTAACGAAAGGAACGTGAATGGTAGTTCGACTTAAAAAATTGGAAATTGAGGAAGGAGATCATTCATGGCTACAACTCATACAAATTATTAATGTCATTAAAGGTAATGGCATATTAAAATTGAAGAAAGTTAAGGATAATAAAAATGAAAGCCCTCTACAATGAAGAGAGTGATATCAATAAATCTTACGATCGAACTCAGCAAGGTAGGGGTAACAGGTATAGAAAATATCATTGCCGCCACAATGCAGGCCATTTGGCAAAAAATTTGAACAATAAGTGGGAAGGAATTCGCTGTTCCAATTTCTGATGTTTTGAGCATAAAGCAACGTTTTGTGCTGAAACTATTGATGAAAATGTTGCAAATAATCAAACTGCGTCCAGCGAAAATCAAAGGTATTTTCTACATGAATTTGGTTACGAAAATCGAATATTTAACAACTCATGCAATAGGATCAATCAACAAATTGAAGATGAGGTGTCTAGTGAAACTGTTGAAGTTGTTACAAATACAACACTTGGGTGAGAGAGCAAACTAGAGTAGAGGACATCATTGTTAAAGTAAAAGGGCTGAAATGGCGATGGGCTGGGCATATTGCAAGAAGAACTGATCAACGATGGACAACAGAAATTCTGAACTGGATTCCAAGAGACCACCGAAGACCTAGAAAACGTCCTCAAACTAGATGGGTGGATGAAATAAGAAAACAGGTTGGGGTGACGTGGAAACGAATGGCCCAGGATAGACTTGTGTGGAAAGCATTTGGAGAGACCTTCATCCAGCAGTGGATAGATAATGGTTGAATATGATGATGATGATATATATATGTGTACATTGACATGGTGAAACGTGTGTATAAAAATGCAAGTGCAAAATTTCGGTTACATAAAGATACCAAAACTATCAAACTTGGCAAAGGGGTGAGGCAGGGAGATACCATTTCTCCAAAACTTTTTACTTCTGCTTTACAGATGATTTTTCAGCTGATAAATTGGAATAACAAGGGAATAAAAATAAATGGTGAATATTTAAATCATCTGCGGTTTGCTGATGACATTGTTATTTTTTCAACGAACCCATCAGAACTCCAAGACATGGTACAGGAGCTCTCAACTAGAAGTAAAGAAGTTGGACTCAAGATGAACCTACAAAAAACTAAGATCATGTTCAATAATTTTGTAGAGGAAACAAAAATACAAGTTGACAACACTGAGCTAGAAATTGCTGATTCATATATTTACCTTGGCCAGCTGATTTCAATGGATGGCAACATTATGAAAGAACTCAACAGACGTATTAAACTTGGCTGGAGTGCATTTGGAAGAAACAGTTTTATCCTGAAGGGGAAATTGCCTTTGTGTCTAAAAAGAAAGGTCTTCAACCAGTGTGTATTGCCAGTCCTCTCTTATGGATCAGAGACATGGAGTCTAACAGTTGGAGCAATACGAAAGTTACAGACAACGCAAAGGAGCATGGAGAGGTGCATGCTTGGAATAACTAGGAGAGATCGAAAAAGAAACACTTGGGTGAGAGAGCAAACTAGAGTAGAGGACATCATTGTTAAAGTAAAAGGGCTGAAATGGCGATGGGCTGGGCATATTGCAAGAAGAACTGATCAACCCAACCTGTTTTCTTATTTCATCCACCCATCTAGTTTGAGGATGTTTTCTAGGTCTTCGGTGGTCTCTTGGAATCCAGTTGAGAATTTCTGTTGTCCATCGTTGACCTTTCTTTTTAGACACAAAGGCAATTTCCCCTTCAGGATAAAACTGTTTCTTCCAAATGCACTCCAGCCAAGTTTAATACGTCTGTTGAGTTCTTTCATAATGTTGCCATCCATTGAAATCAGCTGGCCAAGGTAAATATATGAATCAGCAATTTCTAGCTCAATGTTGTCAACTTGTATTTTTGTTTCCTCTACGAAATTATTGAACATGATCTTAGTTTTTTGTAGGTTCATCTTGAGTCCAACTTCTTTACTTCTAGTTGAGAGCTCCTGTACCATGTCTTGGAGTTCTGATGGGTTCGTTGAAAAAATAACAATGTCATCAGCAAACCGCAAATGATTTAAATATTCACCATTTATTTTTATTCCCTTGTTATTCCAATTTATCTGCTGAAAAATCATCTGTAAAGCTGAAGTAAAAAGTTTTGGAGAAATGGTATCTCCCTGCCTCACACCTTTACCAATTTTGATAGTTTTGGTATCTTTATGTAACCGAAATTTTGCACTTGCATTTTTATACACACGTTTCACCATGTCAATGTACACATCCTCAATGTCTGTTGATCTTAAAGAGTTGATGACTGCTGATGTTTTAATAGAGTCAAAGGCCTTCTCATAGTCAATAAATGCAACACACAATGGAAGTTCATATTCATGTGTTCTTTCAATTAATTCTCTTAATACTTGAATATGGTCCACTGTACTGAATCCACTTCGAAATCCAGCTTGTTCTCTTGGTTGAGCTGCATCTAATTTTTTCTGCAGGCGATGTGTTAGCACTTTTGTGAAGATTTTATAAATAGCAGGTAACAAGCTAATTGGTCGGTAATTTTTCAAATCCTCTTTATCACCTTTTTTATGCAAAAGAATTACTGTTGCAGAATCCCATTGGTTTGGTATGTTACCGCTGTTAAGACATTTGGTAAAGAATTTTGCAAGTATGTCTTCTACATATTCTCCAGCTTCTTTTAGGATATCTAATGTAATACCATCATCACCAGGGGCTCTTCCTTTCTTCATACTTTTTATTGCAAATGAAACTTCTTCTTTTAAGATTTTAGGAGCTGTTCCTTCGACTATCTCAGAGTCTTCGTTTAATCCACTGTTACTTTCATATAGTTTTTTGTAGAATTCTTCAACTCTTCTAAGTATTTCTTCCCTATTTCTTGTTACGGTGCCATCCTCTCCTTTTAATGCAATGATGTGTTTCTTCCCAACAGATAAACTTCCTTTAACAACCCTAAGGCTCTTGTTATTTTCAATGGCTTTCCTTACTAGCTCACAGTTGAATTTTCTTATGTCTTCTTTCATGCTTTTGCGCAGAGTTTTACAAAGTTCTATGTACTCAATCCTGGAACTGGTATTTTGATTGTCCACCTTCATATCTCTTCGCCTTTTCATGAGCTGTTTCGTCTTCTCAGATAATTTGCTATTGTGCTTTTTACAGGTTACACCACCAATTTCCCCAGCAGTTTCAACTATTGTCTTAACAATGTTTTCATTTGCTTCTGAGATATCAATTTCTTCAATAAGTCCTTCCAGTGCAGAAAAGCGATTTTTTAATTCCAACTTGAATGCCTCGGTATTTACTTTCAGTTTCATTAGATCCACCCTCTTACTTACTTGTTTCCTAATGAGCTTCTGTCGTTCTAATTTAGTATTTAAGTGCACTTTACATCTCACCATTCGATGATCACTTCCAGTATTAAATCTGTTCAGTACGCTGCAATCTTCAATAATTGATTTCTTGTTTGCCAGGATATAGTCAATTTCACTAGTTCCCCCATTTGGGTGTTTCCATGTCCATTTTCTTTGCGGTTTCTTCTTAAAAAATGAATTCATGATGCTAAGGTTTTCAGCTTCTGCAAATTCGATGAGTTGATCGCCACGTTCATTCCTTTCCCCATATCCGTATTTACCAAATATATATATATATATATATACCCAGCCTCATGATTGCTTATGCAGTAATGTGGCGTTTCCAAGTCCGAATAAATGGGAAAGGTTGAGGAAAGCAACGGTAAACTACCTCATAAAACTCTACCAGAACACTTCATAGAACGCCAACGAACTTCAAATATGGCTTTCGACAATAGACTGCTGGATATGGTCACTGGATTCAGAAGGCGAGGCTGGCAAAGAACAAACACATTGGTCTTAGACCATCCAAGTAGACACCAAATTGAATATTGGCCAATTTAGACAGAAACGAATGGAGGAAGTTCGCAACGCCAACGAACTTCAAATATGAATAGTGACAATGGACTGCTGGGATGACATTGGTCTCTGGTTTCAAAAGGGCAGGTCGGCAAAGAACACGTCGGATTGACACCATCCAAGCCCACACAAAATGAAATATCGTGCAATTGAAGGAGAGATTTCTGGACAGAAAAGCACATAGGAATTTGGCATATGAAATATCCAATTGTCGAAGACGACTGACGGGATATAAACAAAAATTGTTTTATCATCTATATTTGAATATGCTTTAATAAATGATGTAATGCATTAATTATTAAAATTCTTATTTCTTTCCCTTTTGTTCAGACGCCTTAATAGTTTGAATATTTTTTCAAATAATTTAGGTGATATTTTTCTTTAAAGTCCTGGCTTAAGGTGCTGTATATACTGGAAATTACATAAAGGGTTTGAACTGAATTGTAAAGTTGAACTCAAGGAAAACTAGAATTAAAAATTTGAAATTTAAAGTTTGGTTATGGCTGTTCACTCCACGAATCTGTAGGAAGCAATCTTGTGTTATTGTTTGTAAGAACCTAAGATTAATTCTTATTGCACATTGACAATTTATTTTGTACTTTAGAAAAGTATAAAATTATTTATAATTCATAATCTATACAATCAGTATCGCAAATACTTATGTCCGTAACACAAAATACAGGAATAAGGAACAAAAAATTAGGAGATTAGTATATATGGATCATAAATATTATAAATCAAAAGAACAGGGAAATTTACATCAAAATTTGAAACTGATTCGCAAATGAAACAAATATAACCGCATTTCAATTACATGGATGTTACTTCAATCATTCACTTTTATCAAAATGATACCAAAAATAATCACTTTAATTTTTACTTTAACATAAATAGGCTAAATTTCCTATTTAAACTTCCAATAAAATTTTCAAAAAAATAAATAAAAAAAGTAGATTATTTTTTTAAGACGCAGCAGCACCTGCCCGAGGTGCTACAGGGCAATAAAACTTAATTGTAAAGGCGCCGACGAGGCGTGGGAAACGAAGTGGATTTAGCGTGGGACATTTCTAACAAAGAAACTGCTTTAAAAAAGAATAATTTATATGGAAATAGTATTTTCAATTTATTATAAATTTATGTTGTACAAAGCTGATTTTGTGGCTAATTAATATAAATTAGCCACAGTATATAATGAACTTTTTTCTTGTATGATGCTGCTACCAATGGTTCTGAATCACCTTCCTTTTAACAAATGACTTATTTTCGTGGTCATCACATCGGCAAAATAAAAAGCTAAAATGTTTGTCCATATATAAGTTTTAGTTTGTCGATTTGAAATAAATTCGAAAAGTTGAAATTACATACAAGTATTATATGCTGTTTATTTTAAATGTATTCTAAGGTGTTAGGAATATAATTATTCTAGAATAGTTTTGAGTTTTAGGGAATAAGTATATGCACTAAAGAAATATTGTTTATAATATATTTTTTTTTAATTTCAGATAGTGATGGTGTACCTGAACCTGCACAAGTACGCGAATGTTAGCCAGAAGTGTTTCGTATTAGATTTGAAAGAATGTCAGCTGCGTTGGTAGATAAAAGCAAATTCAGGAACAGTGGCAATGGACTGGAGTTCACGACATGAGTTAATGAGTATAATTTCTGACGACGTTTAGAAGGATACTATCAATGCCGACATCAATCAGAGAAACCTGGTAACCCAGTCCCTCATCAAAAATTTCCCAATTTGGCATCCAATTTTTAGGGTGGTGAGAGTGGCTGATCTTAGAGGCTTTACAATAAGATGAAGGGTATAAGGCTTAAGTTCGGAACTACTGAGAGCAGAGGAAAGAGGAAAGCCAGGTGTGATAAAACTCTTCAAAAAATATCTCACCGGGGAAAGTTAACTTGGCACCACTTTCCCCTGGCAATCCCAAAGTATTTGAAAATGAAGAGTTTCTTTCTCATGAAGCTGCAAAACCTGAGAATGGGAGGGATAGTAAAAAAAAAATTGTGAGGCATTGAGGAACACCTTCCCTGTTCAGCGAGGCATACTGAATACGAAACCATCTATAGGATTACCAGACCTGGAAAGGAAACATCATTTGTTATTTTCTATAGATGGTCTCGTTG
>QLNU02003227.1:13702-23793 GCA_006491805.2 Dysdera silvatica | reverse complement strand
AAGTGGCAACTTTTTCATGTGCCGGTGACTATTTTTTTTTTTTTTTCACTAAGGTTTGTAAACAGTTAATGATTTTAACGAAATTTAATTATTTGACAAAAAAGAAATGTCAAATACTCTTGTTTGATGAACTGCATGTTTAAACAACGGAAAAGGAAAGAAAACGCCGAAAATCTGCGCTAGTGACATCTCTGGGGATCTTTTTCTCCATCTGGTGGCGTATGTACAGTACAAACAAAAAAAGTTTGTCTTTCAAATTTTTATGTGTCTCTCGCTCTACGATAATTTTTGTTTCATATGGCTAATTAGACCTGGGCCTGTTGCTAGTGTAAGACTGGCTCGTAGTCACGGTCCCTTCGCTATTACTCGCCCATAAAGATTATAGAACCATCACTAACTTTACCTATTTCATACCTGCCAAATTAATTTTTTGACTGAATTGATTGCAAACTATGATTCATTTATATTTATAGCATGTGTTTGTTCCATTTTTTATTGTTATTCTTCTCACAACACAAGCATAGTGAACAAATTTGGATTCAAACTACGCAGCTCGTAATGTAACTTTCGCAAGCTTCGTAAGAGCATTGACCAAAGTATTGGGGGGGGGACTCTGTAAGAAATAATTGCTAGAATATTCTTTTGAAGCGAAAATGATCAGTGCAACACTTTACTCCCTGAGGAGAACTGATCAACAGAATTATACAGTAAAAAAAAATGTAATGGAAATCCTTTTCTTTGAGGCATTTTATTTTAAAAAAAACTGGTATATCACTCAAACCTTTAGAACTGAGGTCATGTGTCATATTTCTTGGGAAAGAATTGGACTTGGAAAAGTGTGTCTAGGTAAATTATCTCGTGTATGTGAAGGGTTCTGGTCTCGCCAGTCTCCTTTCCCTTATAATCGCACATACTTTTTAAATAGAATGAAAATGATCGTAGGCCCTTTGGTAGTCCAGTGGTGACCCATCTGCCTAGAGTGTGATTATCCCAAGTTTGACTCTCGGCTGAAAAGAAAGCGTTGCTAACTGTGTACCGTAGTTCAGGAGTTGGTTGACTAAGCTTCAAGAGGTTTGGAATCCTCGAGAAACTGTGGGTTCCAGCGCAGCATAATCCTTGTGGATATCTAATTATTACATGGTTACCACGGTCCTTGAAAGTCCTTGTGGGTGTTTTTTCACCAAGTCGGAATCCTTGAAAAGTCCTTTAAAATTTTCTCAAATTCTTTCAGGTTTTGGCAAAAGGAAAAAAGGGGTGTTTCTCCTTATTTCCGGACCAAAGCTAGTAGTCTAGTTTTGAAATTTCTGGTTGATGTGTCCTTTTATAATACCACTCTCATACATCTTACAGATGCAGATGTAGATGAAACAACAAACCAGAAGCAAGCCCAAGATGCTGAAAGTGTGGGGTATTACGAAGCTGACATTGTTCGGTGAGTTTTGATTTTCTTACATTCATTCTGCGTTACATTTGCAATGGCACCTGGACTTCCATCTTACAAACGCTACTCTTTTATTGTAGAAACGGTAGCGTGCATGTTTCCGAAACTGTAAACAAGTTTGCCGCTCCTCAGCCCACTGCTGAAATACCAGAAAGCCCACAACTGGAGCTTGAGGTAGAGTCACCAAAGTCAGAATGGGAAGATGAAGAAGAGGAAGAACTAGAAGAGGAGGAGGAGGAAGAACTGGAGGACACGGGCGTCATCATCGACCGAACTACAGAAAACAACGTTTCGTCATCAGAAACAGAGAACACCCCTACTGTTGTTCAAGGTATAATACATTGTGTCTGTATTTAGGATTTTGCATTTTAATTTCCATTTTGGATATATGTTTCTGCACGTTTAGCAGTGGTTACTTGCCTCTTTCGGCAAGTTTAACCTTGTTTGACATGCCATCTTTCTAAGTGAAGCTAGTTTGAAATTGCTTTAGTATTAATTGGGTTGGTGGTTACAAGTTTCCATGGTCTGTGTTGGATTCCCAGCCCTTCAGTGGCTTCTGTGCATTCGTCTATCACGCTGCTACCCGGATTCGAGTACAGTGATTTCTGCCCACCACACAACTGCTCAAGAATGTCCATAGCATTTCTGGAAATACATGTTGACTCCTGGCCCTGCGGTGGCGCAGTGTGGTAACGCGTTCTCCTATTGCGCGGCTAATCCGGGTTCGACTCCCAGCAGTGCAAAAAGAACGCTTACTCAGAGATCTCATAAAGATCGCACTGCTCACTGTAGTCCGGGGTTTGGTTCCCTAGGCCTTAAGAGGTTCGGATTCCTCGGAAAACAGTAGGTCCCGGCGCAGCATGACCACTGTAGTCTTTGAGCCGTAAAACCAAAAAACAAACAAACATGTTGACTCCACATGCCCCTGGCAGATCTCCTTTTATGGCTTTAACACACAAATTTAATGAAGGCGAAACGTACAACGTATCAAGCTTTAAAGGAAAAGGAATAATTATGTGTGCATGTATATTAGATTTTTAAAAGGTTATGTAACTTAGAATTACTAAAATTAGAATTATCTAAAGTACTTCTGAAGCTTAATTAATTGTTGGTCTACTTAATGTGTGTGAACTGAATTGTTTAAAAAACTCCTTGGTTCGGGAGGACAATTTTTACTTGTTTTTTTATGTATTAACTGAGGTAATATATAAAAATATACATTTTGGTATAATGACAGAATATTTTAGTGATTTTCCAATAGACATACTGTTTGCTACAAATGGTTTCTCTCCCCCCCCCCAATGTGTTGAAAAAAATGTAGTTTTTAATGGAGCATGTTGGAAATTCGTAATTTCTGTAGAAAGAAGCGAAAAACTATTAAATTATTCAAATTGGAGGTTTTGCTGTATAATATAAATTAACCAAACGTTATGTGAAATGTTAATATTATTTAACACAACAAAAAAAAATTTTTTTTTATGTGTGTTGTTCTGCAACAATGCTCCTGAAAAGGTTTCGTTGACATGTATGCCACTGTAGTCCTGGTTAGGTCCTTGGGCATTAAATGTTCAGATCCCTGGGAAAACTACAGGTCTCAACAGGACATGGCCCTGGTTGTTCTTGCACTGCAAAACTTAGTTTTATGCTCAGTAAATGTGACCATGGGGTCTCTGATTTGTACCAGACTCCCATTGTCGGAGTTCCTGCAGTGGTAACATGTTCATCTAGCCTGCTGTAACTGCTTACTAATCCGGGGAGGGAGGGGACTTAGGACGTTCGGAGTTCTCCGAAAATTGTTTCCTCGCACATGATCTTTGGTGTCCTTCACTGCAAAGTAAAAACTGTCTTGTCCAACCTCTGGGAGAGATGGTAGGCTAATCACAGGAAAATCCAAATGCATCCAACGTGAAAATATATTTTTGGCACATGTACACTTTTGGTGTATTTTGAAGCAACTGGGTGTAATACCTAGTTCATTTCTTACATTTTGGAGACGTAATTCTCCACACACTCTGTTATCTAGTAGCAATCTGATATTCTAATTTGTCTTTAATGTTTTTCGCTTTTTACCGTGGAGTCTGCTGGCAGTTAATTTATATGAAAACCTTGTAATACTAAAAGTCTTTAATGACTTTTACTATATTTACATTAAAAATCAAGTGTGGTGTAATATGAAGTAACCAAAGAAAACTCTGACACTAAAACTACTAAACTCGCAAGGTTCTTTTGTACTTTGTGAGAGGGTAGGGTCATGCTGTATCGGAGAAAAGTTAATTCTCTTACTTACCCCCTTCGTTTTGAAAATAATCACTTTTAAACTCCTCGATGTGGGAGTTGATAGGAATTATGAGATCATGTGCCACACAGTGGGTTAGACATTCCCAATAGAGTCCCTTCTTTAACCTGTATCAGTCTCTTATTCTGTCCATAACATCTCTGCAAGCTTGATATGAATATCACTTCTTAACTAACATAACTAGTCTATTATTAGTATTTGCCATGTGGTTTATATTGGTATCATAATGCCCAATCTACCATTGTAATAGTTATACAGCTGATATGGTCGACTTTGTTTTTGCTGATGAGCGTTTTCAACGATGCACTTCAATATCACTTACAAACAATTCTTTATAGATTTCCTTCTGTATCCATAAACTAAACTTAACAATTATTCAGTTTCTGTTCTAACCTACCTTGCATGCCATTAACTGATATGAAACATGGCGAATGCTGTTTTCTTTCTGGATTGAATTCTTAAGCTTTCTGTTTCCACAATTTTTTGTTCTTCGATGGGATTGGAGCTTCACTTTACTGCTTTAATACTTTCGTTAAATTTGATAAACTAGGGATATAACTGTCCGTTGCTTCGAGGTTAGTGAACTTTTCCTGGGTCATGTATGCACGTTATGGTTTGCGCATGCTTACACGATGACTACATAGTCCGTTGGCGATCTCAGTTGATCAGCAGTAATGGTGATTTTCAATTGTGTGTGTATTTTTTTTTTTTACTAAAATTTTATTTAAAACATGAAATATTTATGATTTTTGTTTTGTCGTGTTGCTTTAATAGGATACGAAGTGGATCTTGTCAGTGTGAAGTCTCCGATAGAAGTGGCGATAGTCTCATACAGTATAATATTTTTTGCTTTTACCTTTATCGTTTAATATATAAATATAATTTTTATTGTTTTTGGTTAATGCAATGTCCTGAAATTGGAAAAAGAGTGATCTGGATATTGTCAATTTTGTTTCCATATTTGGATTTCCCCCTCTCCCCTGTCAGGGCCTGAGTTTTATTTGCAGTAAACGTGCCATGGTTTGGAAATCGACTTAAAGTTTCATTCCCCGTTGCGAGAGTGTCAAATCTAAATATGCAGTACTATTTACTCATGAAAACACAAATGATAGAGGTGATGTAATTTAACGTCTCAGAGTCCTAATCTGATACAAAAAAAAGCTTCTAACCAAATGATTCAAGATTTGTTCGTTTCTTGGGGTTTTCTCTTCATGGCATTGGATATTCGTTTCCCTATTTTACTGTATTCTTTAATTTTGAGTATTTCATACTAGTCTTCCTCCAACTGTTACATAGCATGGTGGCTATCAAAAAAAAAAGTGTTTCGGGGTATCGTTTAATTATCTCTATGCTTATTTCCTAGTTTATCTCGGTACTCTCAGTTGTCTTCAATCATTATTCCATGTTGTCTTTCTCGCCATTTTTTCAATTCGCATTCACTTTTGAGAGCAGTTCTTGTTTTATACTCAGTATATCTAGTGGTCTCTGGCTAACCTTGCTTGCAAAATCTATGTATAGTAGATGCTTTGTAATCTCAAACCATCTGTTCTTTGTGTAATCTGACCAAACAAGTGGCTCGCTCTCAAACTCTTGTTTGCGCTCATTATTCTGCAGAGTCTGGCTTCATTCAAAATCTCACACCAATCTGGAATCCACAGAGTTCGCAAACAACTCATGGATATAACAAATTCATGGTATATTGTGGAATACTTTGGGGTTCCGGGTCATGTTAATATTTTTGGTAATGCTCTAAAAAAACAGCCACTGAAGACCTCATGATATGACAATCCCATTCTGAGATTTTAAGTCATATCTCATCCTATATGTATAAAAAGTGGCAGTCGGAGTGGGACTAGCAAGCCTTTAATAAACTTCACCGTGTAAACCCCACGGATTCGAATGCAGCAGTCTAACTGTAAGGGTGACCCTCGCAAAAAGGTCACTCTTGCTAGACTTTGCATCGGCCATATGCTTCTCCCATCAACATCTTTTAAAGGGAAAAGATGCTCCGAGGTGTACCACTTGTGGTGAGCGATTAAATGTTACGCATTTTTTATTTATTTACCCCCCCCCAATTTTAGGCAGCAGCATTCATTAACTTTTAACCGGAATAGTTTTAAGACATTTTAGGCTATTTTTTTTAACCATGAACTCATTTTTAACTTTTTATCTAATAGTGGCTTTTCCCATTTCATGCGATTTTATTTTATCATTTGGTTTGTTACATTTAGTACATTCCTTTCAATACGTTTTTACCGTTTTAGTTTTAATTTATTCTTATTTTAAAAACATGTGTACAGTCTCACCTTGTTTGGTTCAGACCCTTTCGCCATAAAAATACAACCAACTCAAACTACGTTCCACGAGGCCAAAGTATTTGCATGCGAACCTGTTCATCTTCCCTTTTAATATGTGTTCTTTAGGTAAGGCCATTATTTACTTAATGAGAAACAGCAAATAAAGAGTAAAAACTCTTTTGTTTTGATTACAAAATATTGCATCTAATCAGAGGAATGGAGTTGTTTAATTTTTCTTAGTTCAGCAGCGTCTGGATTTATTCTGGATAGCTTCTGACGACTTTTCGTGTTCGGCATTGAGGCAACTTCTGTGTACTTAACGTCTTAATTGCCAAGTAGGTCAAAAATCCAGATCCGCACATGCATGGTGACAAATGGGGTTGTGTGTTACTTTTGCATTATTGGCCAGTGGCTTAAATTCGTTTGTTAAATTTAGTTGAAGTTCTGAACAAGTTTTACTTTGGAAAATATTTAAAACTTTGTCTATGCAGCAGTCATAATCGGTTGACATCAGGCAGGTTATATTTATAATGGCAGTAAATGAATTCATCAACCATTTGTAGTGCTCCAATGTTACCTTCTGAGGCATTGAAAATCTCTCTCGGCCTTTGTAAGTGCTCATGGATGTTACTCTATGCATCTTCTGATGCCTCTAACTAAAGTTTTAAAATGTGATATTAGAGTAATACGGTAATTGCAAAATGGTAAGAAATAATTTCCTCAAAGTTGTGATCGTTTGTTTAGTTTTTTTATTAAACGGGGGGAACTAATTTTTGAGAAAATTATCCGCTGATCAGTTTTAGACCCACTGGCCCAGACCAGAGAGATAGGCACTCCTCCCTTCGAGTAGCGCTGTGCCTGCTTGACAGTCTTTGAAGATCCTTAGATTAATAATAACGAAAGCAGATAGGGCTTTTGAAAATAAAATTAAGGGTTTCCTTAAAGCTTGAGAAATGTTAGTTTAAAACCGTTTTCATTTTTTAACTACATACCATATTTTAATTTTTATATGCAAGCTTTTATTCATGTTATAAAATGTCCCATGCATTCACCAGGGCTCTTAAAGGTACTTAGTTTCTATCAACAGTCCTTACAAACCCCCAATTTTTACTTCCCTGAGATATTCAAACATAGTCGATGCGATAATTTAATCGTTACGTTCTCTCTCTCTTCCCCCTCCCCCTTTTTTTTTAATACACTCTACTATACCAGCACCCTTTGTTTATCATGAATAATAAATAGCATAAGGACACACCAAAAATGTAACAAGTTTTTAGTTACAACGGTGTTCAGTTTTAATCCTACTTAGTTGATAGTGATGTAGTTAGGGTTCAGTGTGGTTTGTGGCATATCGCAATTTAGTCCTTAGAAACTCCCGTTACACTTTGAGAACAAGGGGTTAGAATCCTGTTCTAAGTGTCCAGTTGCATGCATTTTTTATACGTTAATTTCAGTCAGCACCATAAATACATAGCATGTGGGAAAGGGGCTTTATATGTACGTTTATATATGCAGTTGAACTTTGTTATAATGAACATCAAGGTACTGAAAGGTTTTTTTTGCAATAACTGGTCTCCATTGGCGAGTGGGAAATCTCTTCCTACAATAAAAATACAAATACATTTTGTCATTGAGTGGGTGAGCAGGTTTGACATGGTTTGTTGAGCTCTGATTATGGTTAATATGTATAATATATAAATCAGTATTCTCGATCGCTGTTTTCAAAGTGTTAAAAGCGATTAGTACCTAATGCAGCACTTACACTACTTTATCTTAACCACTATGAAAATTTTCAATTTATATAGAATAGCGGTAGGAAGACTTCTGTTTTCGCTGTGAGAACAGTGTTACTGAAATTAGTTTATTTTGTGTTTCATAGTAAAAGTCTTGTTTTTGTAGCAAACAAAAATCCTACAGTCATTAAATGCAAGGATAAAAATAAAAGTGCAAAGGGGAAATTTTGGTTAGTTATGTCCCACTGTGTATTACTTAATAAACCAAACCGAAATCATTTGTTTATTATAACCGATTTCCGCCGTATACATGGTTTAAAAAGTATCGTTACTAGATGCAACATGTTAGGGGTGGGGGGTATGGGCTAACTTACTTTGTAAATGAAAATGCTTATGCAGTTCTTATTAACAGAAATGTTCAAGCACTTCTTATTCTATGTAATTGATACTAATATCTAGTGTGATCGATTCTGATATTGATTATTCCTTCCAATTCTATTTGAAAGCTAGGAAACTTCCTTGAATTCGTAACTTTGACAGGTCTTTCAAAGCACAACGTTAAAAGAAAATTCGATTTATCCATTATTTTGTGTTTGGGGTTTCTTCACTTTATGGATGTATGTCCTCATGTGAGATTCAAAAAATAACTTACGGCCGTCCAATTCCTATGTCTGATCCGGAGATGCCAACCTGAGGAAGCAGTCGTCCGTAAAACTGCACTCTATTTCCTACAAACAGATTTTTTATAATAAAGCACCTCATTGTTACAGAGCAATATATTTACCCTACACACACACACACACACCTTGAAACAGCATGCATGTGTTCCCAATAATGTGACTCAACTCGGTATGTTTATGTACTTATACAGTGATCACACTCCCACCGATACCATTTGCCACGGGCGAAATGTCCTTTTGTATCAGTTTTGTAGAAGCAAAACAGCTTTTGTACCAGGTTTGCAGAAGGTAAATACCATAATTTTATATTTTGTACAGGAAAATTGGTTTTCACATGTGTTTTGTAGTAGGTAAAAAACAGTTCAGTAAAACATAATTTTCTGAAGTATCATGAAAGTTTAGTAAAATGCTGCGAGTAAAAAATTATTGAAGACGTAAAACTGCAAGTCCACGTAAAACGTCCGTAACCTACTCAAATATCGTGATACACTTGCCTTCTCCCCCCCCAATCATGGCTGCATTTCGTTGTTTTAGTCCAAATTCAAAGCCATTTTCATACACAAAGCTAGATGTAAAGTATAGCAAAGTAACAATTCACATGCAAACACATACACAAAAGGCACCAAATAACTGGTTTTATTTTCCCCCTCTCGGTTGATGCACACTGTACAACGGAGAATCTCAGTGTATGTGGTTCCTTGTGATATATGCTGGATAGACAATAGTGGACAACTCAGAAGCATTGCGTCCAAATGAAAAGAAGACACGGGCCATCTGTGAAATGCTGGGTTGGGGGGGAGGTTCCAAAGAAAAATTAAGAAAATGAATTTTTGAAGGGCCGATAGAAAATACATGCGAGAACCTTGAATGAGATTTTTCGTTGCTTTCTTGGTATCGACCGTAAGGTGAGGTTAAAATCCATACAAGTTGACATCTCTGGCCTGGTCTGGTGTATTGGATTAAGCAAGGTGACCACATACTGTTACATGTTGCGGATTGTATGTTAAAGTACCTTAGTTGTTAACGATTGTGAGTAAAGACACCTTAGTTTAGAGGTTGCACAAAATTATTGACTCTGTCTGCCAGATGTTAGGTAATGCTATAGCATGGAAACTGCAAAGGACTTTTCTTTAGATGTGATTATGCTAATACAAACTTTAACTAACCAAAATCTAGGATCAGAGTTACCGTACGCGTGAAATTATCAGGCAATTTGAAAATGTCTCTTAATGGTCGGGGGGGTGGGTGGACAAGGTTTTCTGGTCAAATCTAGATAGTTTGGGAAGAAACTCCCAAACTTCTGTATCGAATTAACTCAATTTTTCACGACTGTGAAGTAATTTTTAAGTGGGAGCTCTATCAATGATAAAGTAAAAATGTCTATAAATCTGTTTGCTTTAACTATATTTTCCTTGGCGTAAGTTTGGGCAATTGTTATATTTACTCGATAACACATGACTGAAAAAAAAAATTGCAAAATATTAATGTTTTTACATACATTGGGATTTTATTAATTTCCAACTATTAGGTCTATCAGAAAGTTCTGTCTGTTTGGGAAGCAAAAGAAAATAATGAATTTTTCATACCTTCAATAACATTTATTGTACAATATAATTTCCGTTGTTACTTGTGGTCTCTTGCCAG
>QLNU02003226.1:7276-18538 GCA_006491805.2 Dysdera silvatica | reverse complement strand
TGCAACATATTCCTGCAAAGTCCTCTGATGTTTCTTCTATGGACTATTGTTCCTTTGGTCTGCTGAAAAGAGCTCCCTACATGCGCAAACCCACTACGCTTGATGGACATCAGGAAGTTGTGGAACAACAATGACAAGCAGTACCTCTGGAAACGTTGCAAAAAGCCCTTCTATCATGGAAAACATGATGCAGACTTATAGTTCAAAAACAAGGTTATCAGATGGAATATTTAAAAAAATAATCTTTACATTTTAAAAGTGTGTAAGCACCTTCTGTATTCCTGCATTATCCTCCAGCCATGACTCTCACTTGAAATGGTTGCGTCAAACGATCTGTAATGTTGAAAATTAATCAAGAGATATAGTATACATATAAAACAAAGAAAATCATAAACTAATGACGTTATACGTAATAACGAAATTATCGATCGCATTAGGTCCACTTCCTTTATCAAAACTTAAATTAAGCACTTTTGTTAAGTAAAACGTTATTCTGCGAATTTTATAGCCTTAAGATTTTTAATGCGTTGCAGTGAATATGCTAATTAGAAGTGGAGGAAGCATGTCCAGTACGTGTATATAGCTTTAGCTAATTGTACATGCAGGGAGAACTTTTGAGAATTTCGGGATAAACAGGTGGCATTCTCTGTGCTTGTGTCATTCAGTGCTCTTTTGCAATCTCTCAAAATTTTAGGAGAACCATTCTGCCCTGTTGCCCTAATTTCCCTTCAAATTAGTCGAAGTCGAATTAGTGCTCTACCTTCGGCGAGATTATTCTAACGGGGTGTTGCTCCATTTCGAAGAGTCTAGAACTACATTGTCATCTTCAAAATGGGGATGGACTCCAAATGAATTATGTGGGCGTGACGTCGAAAGTTATTGATCCATTGCAATAAGGAATATTATGAGGCGTCATCATCTGGAGCTAAATCTAGATATTCTTTCGAAGTACAGTATGCGCTCCCCTAAGAATTATTTTAATCAAATACAATTACAAACTAATAAACTTTTAATAAGTTTTTGCAGTCGTGTGCTTTTTAGATATAAAATAGTTATATTGTAGCAGTGGCGTATCTGGAATATTCCCGAAGGGGACCCAATAGTGTAAGGAATTTGTGGAAAAAAATGGCCAGACACCATATCAGTTACGGTTATCTTTACGTGTACATTTATCATTATTGAATTACTAATAATCCTATAATCAAGATACTTAAATAATTAGAAGTAGTAGATTATGTTTGAATAATTTTACAATAGGAAGAACTGTTATCCTATCTCCATGAGTGAGGTTAGATTTCTTGATAAAATTAGAAATATCTGCAATCAGAATTTCTATTCCAACCGTGCTTGATATTGAGTTTTGGTCTACCTTTACCTAATGGAAAAAGTTTGAAGACAATGCCAGGTCACTGCTGCTGTTGCTTGCTTAAAACAACAGCCTCAATGTCGGCAGAGTTCGGGGAAGTGTTGGGAGCATCACTACTTTCATCCAAATAATTAATAAAAATTAATAATTAATAAACAATAATTAATAAAATAATTTACCAGTGTCTGTTGGTGTAATAATTTTTCGTTTTGTTAGCCCAAGGGAGGGGCCCGCGTCCCTTCGGCTTCTTACGTGAAGGCGCCGCTGTATTATAGTATAATCATTAGTTATTAATGTATTTTTTATAACAGGGATGTGTCAGTACATTTTAGTCATACACACATGCGCATGTGTAAACATTTTCTGTGAACGCATCATATGTATCCATTACATGTACTGGACGGACTTCAAGTAAACCAACCCTAATTCTTCTGTTTATTTAACATTAATTCCATAAACTAATATTACGCTGTGAAATGATGGAACGGTAATGTACTGTTCGTTCACGAAAGAATGTCCGATGGAACAGTTAGAAATAATGGGAGGTGACGTCACAAACGTGCTATTCCATTACATCAGGGAATGACTATAATTTCAGAACTCGATTTTGGCGCCAACAAACATTCACCAAAAGCCAGTTCTGAAATTGTAGTCCTCCTCTGTTGTAATGAACTACTTGTTTGTGACGTCACCTCCCGTTATTTATAACTGTTCTATCGGACTTCTTTTCGTGAACGAACAGTATATGGATACCATACGAACAATCCGGATTCAATTTAATATTTGGCATTTACTTTTTTTGAAACCGCATTTTGAGGTTTGATACTCAAAGTAAAAGCAGTTTAGACTTCTGGGAAAACTGTCCTGGCACGGTATTATGCTAGCTGTTCTTCAACCGTGAAATTTATAGTGCACAGTAGAGGTGTGCAAAATGGCTCATTGAGGTCGTTCAGTTGGCGACCTTGCGCATCAGTAACGTACAGATCCCCGTAGTGGTAATATTTTCATATAGCTTAACATCAATCCAGTTCCCCTGTCAATGGCGGAAAAAAAAATTCTCTCTTTTTTAAAAAAATGTATGTTGTCACTTACAATATTATTTATGTTGAAGACGAAAGAAATAGAATTGGAAAGAACAAAAGAAAGAGTGTAAGAATAAAAAAGAAAGAAATAGATGGAAAAGTCACTGTAATAAAGCTGTAGTTATTGCTTTGTGATTGGATCGCCCATTTATGCTCCGATCACATCCTTTTTTTTGGAACGAAAACTTTGTGAACAACATTTCCGCGCAACACATTTCACCCAAAGGCATTTTCGCAATTTCAGGTTGTTCTGTTTTGGTGGCCCATCTTTCGAGGTGGGGCATTTCATAAATCAGGGCCGACACATCCATTTTGCGCCCGCCACTAACCTGCACTTTTCGGCGCCGGAGACAAATGGCCCTGGACTTACATTCAGGGATCTGCAGTCGATGAAACTCTACCGGACGGCGAATTTTTCTCTGCCATTAATATTCGATACACGGGTTAAGACTCATGGAGCAACATTTCAGGCGCATTTGACTACATTTTTTGACGACTCAATTTGAAATTGTGGAAAGAAAAATGCCACAACTTGTACCAGATATGCATTTTGAACGGAATGGAATACTTTGGAGAACTCGATTCGAAATTCGGCTTATTCAGGAAGAACATTTGCCACGAAGCATCTACATGGGCGAATGTACATTTTGCCGCCCCTTCCTACCCGTCCGCCCCATGAACGTGGCGATCAACTCATAGAATTTGCCGAAGCTGAAAATCTTAGCATCATGAATTCATTTTTTAAGAAGAAACCGCAAAGAAAATGGACATGGAAACACCCCAATGGAGGAACCAGCGAAATTGACTATATCCTGGCAAACAAGAAATCAATTATTGAAGATTGCAGCGTACTGAACAGATTTAATACTGGAAGTGATCATCGAATGGTGAGATGTAAAATGCACTTAAATACTAAATTTTAAAAACTAAAACGATTTAAAGAAACTGAAAGAAAATACCGAGGCATTCAAGTTGGAATTAAAAAATCGCTTTTCTGCACTGGAAGGACTTATTGAAGAAGTTGACATCTCAGAAGCAAATGAAAACATTGTTAAGACAATAGTTGAAACTGCTGGGGAAATTGGTGGTGTAACCTGTAAAAAGCACAATAGCAAATTATCTGAGAAGACGAAACAGCTCATGAAAAGGCGAAGAGATATGAAGGTGGACAATCAAAATACCAGTTCCAGGATTGAGTACATAGAACTTTGTAAAACTCTGCGCAAAAGCATGAAAGAAGATATAAGAAAATTCAATTGTGAGCTAGTAAGGAAAGCCATTGAAAATAACAAGAGCCTTAGGGTTGTTAAAGGAAGTTTATCTGTTGGGAAGAAACACATCATTGCATTAAAAGGAGAGGATGGCACCGTAACAAGAAATAGGGAAGAAATACTTAGAAGAGTTGAAGAATTCTACAAAAAACTATATGAAAGTAACAGTGGATTAAACGAAGACGCCGAAATAGTCGAAGGAACAGCTCCTAAAATCTTAAAAGAAGAAGTTTCATTTGCAATAAAAAATATGAAGAAAGGAAGAGCCCCTGGTGATGATGGTATTACATTAGATATCCTAAAAGAAGCTGGAGAATATGTAGAAGACATACTTGCAAAATTCTTTACCAAATGTCTTAACAGCGGTAACATACCAAACCAATGGGATTCTGCAACAGTAATTCTTTTGCATAAAAAAGGTGATAAAGAGGATTTGAAAAATTACCGACCAATTAGCTTGTTACCTGCTATTTATAAAATCTTCACAAAAGTGCTAACACATCGCCTGCAGAAAAAATTAGATGCAGCTCAACCAAGAGAACAAGCTGGATTTCGAAGTGGATTCAGTACAGTGGACCATATTCAAGTATTAAGAGAATTAATTGAAAGAACACATGAATATGAACTTCCATTGTGTGTTGCATTTATTGACTATGAGAAGGCCTTTGACTCTATTAAAACATCAGCAGTCATCAACTCTTTAAGATCAGCAGACGTTGAGGATGTGTACATTGACATGGTGAAACGTGTGTATAAAAATGCAAGTGCAAAATTTCGGTTACATAAAGATACCAAAACTATCAAAATTGGTAAAGGTGTGAGGCAGGGAGATACCATTTCTCCAAAACTTTTTACTTCAGCTTTACAGATGATTTTTCAGCTGATAAATTGGAATAACAAGGGAATAAAAATAAATGGTGAATATTTAAATCATTTGCGGTTTGCTGATGACATTGTTATTTTTTCAACGAACCCATCAGAACTCCAAGACATGGTACAGGAGCTCTCAACTAGAAGTAAAGAAGTTGGACTCAAGATGAACCTACAAAAAACTAAGATCATGTTCAATAATTTCGTAGAGGAAACAAAAATACAAGTTGACAACATTGAGCTAGAAATTGCTGATTCATATATTTACCTTGGCCAGCTGATTTCAATGGATGGCAACATTATGAAAGAACTCAACAGACGTATTAAACTTGGCTGGAGTGCATTTGGAAGAAACAGTTTTATCCTGAAGGGGAAATTGCCTTTGTGTCTAAAAAGAAAGGTCTTCAACCAGTGTGTATTGCCAGTCCTCTCTTATGGATCAGAGACATGGAGTCTAACAGTTGGAGCAATACGAAAGTTACAGACAACGCAAAGGAGCATGGAGAGGTGCATGCTTGGAATAACTAGGAGAGATCGAAAAAGAAACACTTGGGTGAGAGAGCAAACTAGAGTAGAGGACATCATTGTTAAAGTAAAAGGGCTGAAATGGCGATGGGCTGGGCATATTGCAAGAAGAACTGATCAACGATGGACAACAGAAATTCTGAACTGGATTCCAAGAGACCACCGAAGACCTAGAAAACGTCCTCAAACTAGATGGGTGGATGAAATAAGAAAACAGGTTGGGGTGACGTGGAAGCGAATTGCTCAGGATAGACTTGTGTGGAAAGCATTTGGAGAGACCTTCATCCAGCAGTGGATAGATAATGGTTGAATATGATGATGATACATATGTATATACATATATAAAATGCAGAAGTATATATATCCCAATTAAAATATATTGTATATAATAAACTTAGGAAATGATTTTAAGAAAGTAAGACTTCATTTAATAGTTATTTGCTATTGATTGGGCAAGAGTCAGATGGGAAGAGTCGCTACTGACTGGCCTTATAGACTGACATTTTATGCGACTTTATAGACTAGCTTTATAAATAAATGCCATAAATAAACTGCACACTTAAAATTCGTTGGATAAGCTTATATTTATATGAAGGAATGTCTTCAACGTAATTGTATTCATCCATTTGAAAGATACACCTTCGCATCAAATATTTTTAAAAACATCTTTTCCTCAAATGATTTGACAATAGCTATAAATGGAAGATAAAGCCAGCGTTTAAGAAAAGTAAAGATAATGAAAATGATGAAGAAAGGTAAAGATAATGAAGATGATGGAGAAAAATAAAGATAATGAAGATGATGAAGAAGAAAGAGACTAACAGAAAAATGTTTATAACCAGGTAATTATTCTAGTTATGGTTTTATTGTTCTAGTTTAAACAGTAATTGTCTATAATAATATGAGCAGTGTAATAATATAATAATATAATAATAATAAAACTATATTATAATAATATATAAACTAAGTATAATAATAATAAACTAGTATAATAATATATAAAACTAGTATAATAATATATAAACTAGAGTATAATAATATATAAACTAAATTATAATAATATATAAACTAAGTATAATAATATAGTATAATAATATATAAAACTAAGTATAATAATAATAAACTAATAATATAATAATATATAAACTAAGTATAATAATAATAAAACTAATCAGTAAATGAACCTAAGTATTCCAATATTAGATTCTGGGGTTTCTATACTGCCATATTTTCTTAAAACCTGCTACAAAATGTAACAGCTGCATGCTGTGCTATGTATATGTAGAGAAGAAATAAAATTATTATCATTATTATTATATAATTAAATAAACGAACTTAGTTTGCAAACGTCGACTTTTCAAACATCGGAGAAATATTTCACTTATCGAACGCTTACTACTGAAAGCAAAATAACCCGGCAGTTAGCGAATAAATTAGTAAAGTATATTTCACTGTCAGAAAACAATTTATCCTTGTCACGGGGAAATTAATTTTATAGCTGCCTCTGCTCAAACAGCAAGCAGTTGATTTTAATCTTCGCATTGCACTTTGCGAGAAATGCATTAAAAGATATTTACAGCGCAAGAACAATAAAAAACCCGCGAAATTGAAAACAGAACTGCAGTAACATACATTATAACCTAGCGTACTTCCCACTGTATATCAAAATAAAGGAGCAAGAAGCGATTATTTTTTGAAAAATCTTTTATCCTTCATTCTCTCCCTCTCAAATAGAAAAGGGAAAAAAATCCCCTTTAAAACAGAATTTCGGGCTCTGATAAATTGCCCTTATCTCTCCAGGTCATACAGAATATAATATCCATCCTAGTTCTTTCTCAGGAGTGATCTTGTCCTATTTTAAGGAGCTTAATCCAAGAAAATAATAATTCCGATTTCGTCTTCGGTTTGGAACCAAGAATTCTTCAGTCTGCTGAAGAAATATTGGAAAACTAAGGCGTGTTGGAAGGATATGTTTAAAATAAATAAATAAATTGAATTGAGATTGAAAAAGATTTTCAATAGGATTATGTTTTGCTTATTAACACTAGAACAGAGGCACTTTCATTACACTTAGAACTGCGGTTGCGGTCAGCAAGTCTTTCTTATTACAGAGGGTGTTCCCACATTTTTGGAACGATTTCAATAGAGGATTAAAAGACGAAAATATTTTGTGGGAAAATGGATCTTGCAACATGTTATTATTTCAAATTAAGATTATCGTCCGCTGCTTTCAAATTCGTTTTTCATTGATAATTGCGCCTGTAAACAAGCTGTGGATCGAAAGATGTTTTCGCGCTTTCAGAGGAGAAATATCCTTATTCCATTATTAAAAAATGTTGTGAAACGCATGGTATAAAGATTTTTAAGTACAAAATAAGCAACATTATTAATCGAAAAGGCGAAAGGCCGTCTATCAGAACTTCTACATAAAAAGAGGACTCCAAATGAATATCCGAACAAGGCACGTACTGTTGCAAATATTTCTAAAGTGAGATCACTGGTAACAAGAGAAAATCCACCGACGTAAAAATAAACTTCAAAAATTTTAAACACTTACGTAGCAATAGTAAATAAAATAATAAATCAAGATTTGCAAATTAAAAAAGCCAAGAAAACATAATGTTCTCCGTCTTTTGTCGATACATGTGGTTCAACGCAAGACATGTTACAGAATCCTGTATGAAAATTACTCAGTAGGAGATAAATGTAAATGTGTTGTTACCTTTGATGAAGCATGGGTTCGTCTAAATGATTTTAACAAAAAAAGGCTCATTTACTGTCGCAAGCGCGGAGAAAAAATGTCCAAATTTGGTTCCGAGAATGCAAAGAAAGCTTCAGCAAAGACTTTATGATTGTCGCAGGTTTCTCTTACAATGGGAAATTAAAAATAAAAAAGTGGAAAACAACGTTAAAATCAACTCATGATATTATCAGGAGAATTTTTTGCATCCAATATTTACAGAAGAAATTCTATTCCAAACGATTTTCAGAGTATGAAGCTGCAGCAAAACAAAGCCAGCAGTTGTAGCTTGAAAAATATCACTGCACTGCTTGAAAAAATGAAAATTAATGCATACATACCTTTGCAACATATTCCTGCAAAGTCCTCTGATGTTTCTTCTATGGACTATTGTTCCTTTGGTCTGCTGAAAAGAGCTCCCTACATGCGCAAACCCACTACGCTTGATGGACATCAGGAAGTTATGGAATAAAAATGGCAAGCAATACCTCTGGAAATGTTGCAAAAAGCCCTTCTATTATGAAAAGCATGATATAGACTTATAATGCAGAAATAAAGTTATCAGAGAGAATATTTAAAAAAATAATCTTTACATTTTAAAAATGTGTAAGCACCTTCTGTATTCCTGCATTATCCTCCAGCCATGACTCTCACTTGAAATGGTTGCGTCAAACGATCTGTAAGGTTGAAAATTAATCAAGAGATATAGTACATATAAAACAAAGAAAATCATAAACTAATGACGTTATACGTAATAACGAAATTATCGATCGCATTAGGTCCACTTCCTTTATCAAAACTTAAATTAAGCACTTTTGTTAAGTAAAACGTTATTCTGCGAATTTTATAGCCTTAAGATTTTTAATGCGTTGCAGTGAATATGCTAATTAGAAGTGGAGGAAGCATGTCCAGTACGTGTATATAGCTTTAGCTAATTGTACATGCAGGGAGAACTTTTGAGAATTTCGGGATAAACAGGTGGCATTCTCTGTGCTTGTGTCATTCAGTGCTCTTTTGCAATCTCTCAAAATTTTAGGAGAACCATTCTGCCCTGTTGCCCTAATTTCCCTTCAAATTAGTCGAAGTCGAATTAGTGCTCTACCTTCGGCGAGATTATTCTAACGGGGTGTTGCTCCATTTCGAAGAGTCTAGAACTACATTGTCATCTTCAAAATGGGGATGGACTCCAAATGAATTATGTGGGCGTGACGTCGAAAGTTATTGATCCATTGCAATAAGGAATATTATGAGGCGTCATCATCTGGAGCTAAATCTAGATATTCTTTCGAAGTACAGTATGCGCTCCCCTAAGAATTATTTTAATCAAATACAATTACAAACTAATAAACTTTTAATAAGTTTTTGCAGCCGTGTGCTTCTTAGATATAAAATAGTTATATTGTAGCAGTGGCGTATCTGGAATATTCCCGAAGGGGACCCAATAGTGTAAGGAATTTGTGGAAATAAAGGGCCAGTCTCCATATCAATTACGGTTGTCTTTTTGTGTACTTTTATCATTATTGAATTACTAATAATTCTACAATGCAAGATACTTAAATAATTAAAAGTAGTAGATTATCTTTGAATAATTTTACAATAGGAAGAACTGTTATCCTATCTCCATGAGTGAGGTTAGATTTCTTGATAAAATTAGAAATATCTGCAATCAGAATTTCTATTCCAACCGTGCTTGATATTGAGTTTTGGTCTACCTTTACCTAATGGAAAAAGTTTGAAGACAATGCCAGGTCACTGCTGCTGTTGCTTGCTTAAAACAACAGCCTCAATGTCGGCAGAGTTCGGGGAAGTGTTGGGAGCATCACTACTTTCATCCAAATAATTAATAAAAATTAATAATTAATAAACAATAATTAATAAAATAATTTACCAGTGTCTGTTGGTGTAATAATTTTTCGTTTTGTTAGCCCAAGGGAGGGGCCCGCGTCCCTTCGGCTTCTTACGTGAAGGCGCCGCTGTATTATAGTATAATCATTAGTTATTAATGTATTTTTTATAACAGGGATGTGTCAGTACATTTTAGTCATACACACATGCGCATGTGTAAACATTTTCTGTGAACGCATCATATGTATCCATTACATGTACTGGACGGACTTCAAGTAAACCAACCCTAATTCTTCTGTTTATTTAACATTAATTCCATAAACTAATATTACGCTGTGAAATGATGGAACGGTAATGTACTGTTCGTTCACGAAAGAATGTCCGATGGAACAGTTAGAAATAATGGGAGGTGACGTCACAAACGTGCTATTCCATTACATCAGGGAATGACTATAATTTCGGAACTTGATTTTTCCGCCGACAAACGTTCACCAAAAAACAGTTATGAAATTGTAGTCCTCCTTTGTTGTAGTGAACTAACCCGTTTGTGACGTCACCTCCCGTTATTTCTAACTCTTCCATCGGACTTCTTTCCATAAACGAACAGTATATGGATACCATACGAACAATCCGGATTCAATTTAATATTTGGCATTTACTTTTTTTGAAACCGCATTTTGAGGTTTGATACTCAAAGTAAAAGCAGTTTAGACTTCTGGGAAAACTGTCCTGGCACGGTATTATGCTAGCTGTTCTTCAACCGTGAAATTTATAGTGCACAGTAGAGGTGTGCAAAATGGCTCATTGAGGTCGTTCAGTGGGCGACCTTGCCCATCAGTAACGTACAGATCCCCGTAGTGGTAATATTTTCATATAGCTTAACATCAATCCAGTTCCCCTGTCAATGGCGGAAAAAAAAATTCTCTCTTTTTTTAAAAAAATGCATGTTGTCACGTAAAATATTATTTATGTTGAAGACGAAAGAAATAGAATTGGAAAGAACAAAAGAAAGAGTGTAAGAATAAAAAAGAAAGAAATAGATGGAAAAGTCACTGTAATAAAGCTGTAGTTATTGCTTTGTGATTGGATCGCCCATTTATGCTCCGATCACATCCTTTTTTTTGGAACGAAAACTTTGTGAACAACATTTCCGCGCAACACATTTCACCCAAAGGCATTTTCGCAATTTCAGGTTGTTCTGTTTTGGTGGCCCATCTTTCGAGGTGGGGCATTTCATAAATCAGGGCCGACACATCCATTTTGCGCCCGCCACTAACCTGCACTTTTCGGCGCCGGAGACAAATGGCCCTGGACTTACATTCAGGGATCTGCAGTCGATGAAACTCTACCGGACGGCGAATTTTTCTCTGCCATTAATATTCGATACACGGGTTAAGACTCATGGAGCAACATTTCAGGCGCATTTGACTACATTTTTTGACGACTCAATTTGAAATTGTGGAAAGAAAAATGCCACAACTTGTACCAGATATGCATTTTGAACGGAATGGAATACTTTGGAGAACTCGATTCGAAATTCGGCTTATTCAGGAAGAACATTTG
>QLNU02003225.1:125956378-125974146 GCA_006491805.2 Dysdera silvatica | reverse complement strand
GATCATTTTCTTTCCGCCGAAATTCCGAAAATTTCTGCATGTCAGTGCAAACAATTTTCATGAAACATTCGACTTTTCGATTTTATTTCAAATCGGTTCCTAATAGAACCAGCTATTTCTGAAGCCCCCAAAACAATAGGAATCGATGCGATAAGGCCATTATTTGCTACGAAACGCGATCATTTTCTTTTCACCGAAAACCGAAAGTTTCTGCATGTCAATGTATGCGATTTTCATGAAAAATTCGACTTTCCGATTTTGTTTCAAATCGTTACAAGATCGAATCAGCTAGGTCTGACGGTGCCAAAACAATAGAAGTCGAGGCGATAAGAGCATTATTTGGTACGAAAGGGGATCATTTTCTTTCCTCCGAAAACTCAAAATTTCTGCATGTCAATGTATGCGATTTTCATGAAAAACTCAATATTCCGATTCGGTTTAGAATAGTTTCCCATTCGAATCAACTAGGTCTGACGGTGCCAACACAATAGGGTCGAGGCGGTAGACTTCAATGCGATTTTGGAGAAAAATTCGTGTTTCAAATCGTGGCATAATCAAGTCAGCTAGGTCTGGCGGTGCCAAAATAATAGGAGTCGAATCGTTAAGATCATTATTTGGCACGAAATGGGATCATTTTCTTTCCGCCGAAAACCAATTAATATTGCGTTTAATACAGTTTAATCCTCTATTATTATTAATTTAATAAATACTTCCTTTCTTCATTGTGCTCTTTTTCATAAATTATGTATGATTGTGTTTAATTAAAAAATGGCCGGCCCACGCATGCACAATTGACTACAGATTTTTCACTTCTAGAAGTTGGCACCTATGGAATTATCATGGTCGCCAAGCTCCTTTCATCGCCAAAACTCATGCTATGCTCTTAAAATTGAATGCGGGAATTTCAAGCACCGCACCTGCACGTAAATCCCAGGGTATGCAAAGTCTTGCCTGTACCTTGGAAAACTGCCAAAACAAACTCTGGACGACAGCCATATTTTGTTCATATGCAAGGGTATTTTATGCAAATCAGTATTTGTTTCCTGAATCAATGAAAATCTAATGAGGGGGGCTGTCCCGTGGGGTCTCCCGCCATCAAAAAACATCACTGGAGCACGGAGCCACACTCTTACAATTTGAAAACTGGCAATAGTAAAAAAAACCCTCTCCTCTGTATGTACGGCAGTCGTTAACGTCGATTAAAGAAAAGCAGGATGTATTTACGGAAGAGAACACAACCCTAATGGTCATATTCCGACCTTAGCAAACTTCATGCCACAACGTCGGTGAGTTTTTTCAAAACATTTTAAAAAAATTCGTAACTCGCGAAACGTCAATCCATGGCGACGTCATCCAAGAATGATTACCCTAGATGGAAATTAGCATGCACCTTTCGTGACCAGGATATTTCTAAAGTGTGGCCGCATATTCCCTCCCCGTACTACAGATGCAGATACGTAGGTAAGTATTTTAAAAAAGAATTCTTAAAAATTCAGACCGGACTCCCGGGTTATTACCGATGATGACACGGTTTCAAACCCCAGAAGGAAGTTGGTACAATTGGTGACAGAAGCAAGGAAGTAATATGTAGTGTGGTCATCCTTTCGTTGTTTCCACAATATACCAATTTCATTCTAAATGTTATATTGTGTTGGTAATGGTTTGATTCTCACCAAGTTAGAAACGTGCCATTTCTTTCTCAGGAAAGGCTGCTATAAGCCGGGGGGGGGGGGATTACAGTGGAATTACTCTTGAAAGTAATATTGACAAGTAAGTGCTTGCTTTTGTCAGGTGCTTTATACTTATTGAAAAACAAGCTTCTTTGTGTGGCATTTTGTTTCTTGTATGTGATTGAATTTAATCTGCCTTTTTAATACATCCATCTTTTCATTTTAGTTCTACAAGTAACAAAATTATTCATGCGAAAGATTATGCATCCATTCAAATAAACATTGCAGAGGTAAATTGTGTTTAATAATGGATAAACTTTGAGAATTTTATGTTTTGCTACAAACTCTCCCAACCTCAAGGACAACACAGCCTGTTGGAACGCAGCCGAACACTGTAACAGGGTTCTTGTGCACCCGGAAAATGTGGAATTGTCAGGGAATTTAAAATTGCCATTTCTAAAGGTCGAGGAAAAACACTTTTTAATCACATCAGAAAAAACTCTTGATTACTATTTTTAATAGTTAAATCTCTCACAAACTTGAAGTTGAATGTTTTTGAGAACGGAGAAAGAGGGAATTTTGCTGGAAAAGTTGGAATATTTTTCTCCATGATGTAAGTGGGAACACTGTGTGGCGTAACTGCATAGTCTGTCACTTAATTTTTTTTTGTACAGTGTTGCCAAGACCGGCTGGCAACAGGCAAAGTAACTTGCCACCATGTTGGAAATGTTCGTGGGGTTTTAATAAAATGCTGCGAGTAAAAAGTTATTCAAAATATGGTAAAACTGCGAGTTCACATAAAAATTTAAAAACTTTCGATGCTTTGTAAAACAGCCATTCCTTACTATAAATACGCGATACACTTGCCTATAAAGTTTTGTCTGCCGAATTTTTTTTTTTTTTTTTTCTACAGCTGTTCCACAATCATGGCTGCATTTCATTTCGTTGTTTTAATCCAAATTTGAAGCAAGTTTCACATACAAAGCTGGACGTAAAAAATAAGAGAAACAAGTATACAAGCCGGAAACGTCGCGTCCAAACGTAAAGGCGCGGGCCATCTACAAAGTGCGTTTTTTGTTGTTGTTTTTACCAAAAAACCATAAAAAATATGTATTTTTGTGGGGCTGATAGAAAATTGCGGGTGAGGACCTTGAATGAGGTTTTCCTTAGTTTTCTTAGTGTCGACCGTAATACAGTAAGGTGGAGTTAAAATCCGTACAAACTACGGAAAATCCGTAAAAGTTGGCATCTCTGGACGCGGAAACGCAGAAATGCGACAGGAAAAGCTATTTTCTCCTGTCGCCTGAGGCTAGTGTTTTCTAGTCAAGTAAATATTATGGAATGGAAACAGTGGTAGGAATTTTTCACAGTCCATGCACATGCGCAGAAGGCAGAACTGGTCCTGTCTCTAGACGCTAGTAGCAAATAACCAGTTCATAAATCGTCGTGTGACGTGGGTGCTATTGGCGAGGTTTAGCGCCAACGACTTGGAGAAGAGAAAAAATATTACACAGTATAACCAATAATGATATAAGTTAGAAAAACTTGGTGAAACGAATAAGTTATTTTGGAGCAAAAACGGAAAAATTTGCGTCTTTGTTATCAATTTGTAGTAACATTTTCGTTTTGGCGCAAAAACGGACAAATTCATGTTTTTGTAGCAGCGTTTTTCGATTTGGCGCAGGCGTGTGATCCCTGTATAATGTTGACTGAAATATCGGCCTGTTTAACAGATTTAAGAGCGCTCTGTACCTGAAATAATTAACATATGTTTATGAAATTAGTTAAAAGTATACCCTCATATGTTGTTAGAGTATCAGTTGATATTATTTTTACATTATTTCACTATTAGCTTACCTTTATAATCAAAAATCATATACTTTTAGCCACTTGTTGTAATTGTTTGTAAATCTTTTCTTTTATGACATATGTCCTCCCTGATACAGATGATGAAGGAACTGGGACTTCTTTGAATATATTTTCATAGGGCACCCAGCAGCAGTCATTCCTGGTTGGCCAAAAATATGTTGGTGTTGGTCCAGGTGGATGCATGAATTGAACTTTAGCAGCATCTTTTTCCCCTTTACAGATGTCTAGCATCTCCCCAATTCACCACTTACTGTCATAAATAACTGCATAAAACTTTTCTGGAATAATATCTATTTTTTTTATTTTATCACCCACCACGTCCTTAAAAGATTTTCCAGAATCCGAAACCCACCTCACTAAAAGGGTTATTTTGCCCAATGGTTTGAATAAGAGGTTCTCTCTGGTGCCTTCTGTTGGAAATGAATTTTAGTACTGTTTTTAAAGGAAGCCCTCGTTTACACATCTCAGCTGATGATGTGAAAAATACTTGAATTTCCTTTCGATTTTGAAGCAAATTCAAATAGATCTTGTGCATTCGAAATTCGCCTTTCCATAGTTCTTTGAAGACTTGCTCTTTTTTGCAAGGCGCTTTATGGTTCCTCCAACTCCATCGCATACATTTTTACTATGGTTAGTGGCAAAGAAATGAAACTCAGCCTCCATGACAAAATCGTCTTTGTGATAGCACAAATAAAGTTCTTTTAATTCTTATATTGGGCTGCACTACCATCGCTAAAATTTACCACATTTGTTAAATGTGGTTGTTCTTGTCTCAAGTATTGACTTCTGAAATGTGAAAAAAGCTGTAGCATCATGTTTAAGGCAGTCATTGGTAACACATGTGAACTTGGACTTCGGTTGGCCGTTACATTTGTAATAAATTACAAATGTGTGTAATGTTACCTGAATGTTGTACCAATGAAACCCTTCAGAAGCATCTTGTAGAATGTAAGTGTAATTTTCAGCAAAGTCGGCTAAAATCAAATATTGATCATTCAGATTTACTTTCAACGTTGACACTGTGACTTAACCATAAAATGATGCTTGATTAACTGTATTTTCCATCAGAAAGCCAACAAAATCAACTAGTTTTGCTAAACTTTTGAGGGATGATCAGTCAGTTCGACACCACTGTTTAAAGCTATTAATTTCCATTGTTTCAAGGTATTTCAAAATCAACCTTGAGTCACCCCTGACCTGATTCTTGATGTATCCTTTCCCAAAGGACTACGTTTCAGTGTTTACTGACAAACTTTAAATTTCTCAGAAAACTATAGGTGTTCACACAGTATGCTATTTTAGCCATCCTTTTGTCAGAAACAAGGTTCCCATGTATCTGGACACATGAAATCGGCGCTACTGCAAGAAACGTTACCCCCCGTAAATGAAGTCAGTGTTTCCAAAAACTGGCAATCAGCACAAGGTGACTAGCCGCCATTTTGTTTAGGCTGTTTCCCCCCCCCCTCCTACGAATCGTAAAAAGTTGTTTACTGCATTTTTCCGATTTTCTTTCCTTTCTTAAATTCACACTTTTCGTATCTTGCATACATAATCCATTAAAAAAAAAATAGTAAAATGCTCAGACAAATTCACTACAACGAACACAAGCAGACGAGAGAGTAACGTGAAGCAATCACTAAATGGCATCTCAAACCAGTTACCACGGCATGACACGTGCGTATGTGATGCCAGACTTTGTTCCAGTATTGCAAAACACTGTATAAATTAGCTAATCTGCTAAAAAAAAGCTAAGTTTTCTTAAACATTAGCTGGATATACTAAAATACCTTCCCTACATTATCTCCTTTATATTTCTTCCAAAATACTTTCTTTAACATACCATCTCTACGATACCTCGTCTAAAATACCTTTCCAAAAATTCATTCTCTATAATACCATCTCCAAAATACCTCCCCTGCAAAACATTTAAAATACCTCCTCTGAGCTATTTTCTCTTCTCGTCAGATGTTAGTTTTAGCTAAGTACATAGTATGGGGAAACAGTGATACAAATTTTGGCGAAGTCCACACACATGCGTAAAAGGATTGCTCTTCAGTCGATCTGTTTTCTCGCTACAAGCTAGTTACTCTGTTATGTTACAAATCCCTCTAGTGCAATTTTTAGCGATTTCTAGCATAAAGTGATTTATGTCAAAAATACATCAGTTGCAATATTTTGGAATTTGTCCCACAGTGCAATTTTCCTCTAGAAACAAGTCGAAACGTTGCTGTGGGTGGGGTTGTGATGTCACGTGAACGTTGTTTTCCAAGGAGACTCTATATGCGGTATAGGAAAAGAGGTGAAAATGCAGATACTAGGGATAGGTTCGGTGAAAGCAACTTAAGTATGATTGAAGTGTTGTCTGTGACATATTTGTGGATATACAAGGCAACGACAAGGAGTGCCATAAAAACAATATTCCTGCCACATACATCCAACCACGAAAATAAATGAAGGTTTGTACCCCTATTTTTTCAGTCCGCTAAATGTAGGAAGGGGAGAAGGATGAATGAATGGGAGGAGAGGAAGATAAACAGGGAGGGAGGGAGGGAACGAGGAGGTGGAGCCTTGTAACATGACGTAAACATGGCAGCAAGTCAGGACACTGATGCCACATATTTTGGAAACACTTCCCACTAAACAGCATTGCAGAATGAATTGTGTACTAGCATCAAGTCGGGGAAAATCTCCCCAACTTCTGTTTTGAATGACCAGCTTTATCACAAATGTGAAGCTGTCTTCCCTGCAACTGAAGTTCAGTTTAAAGTCTTGAACACGATTGGTTGGGAAATTTTACTGGAAAGGTTAACAAAAAATCTGAAAAGGTCGGGGGAATTATTTTTTCTCTAGTATGAGTTGGAACCTTAATGAAACACACGAACATAGTAGCAAGAGGATGGCTGTATACATAGATGTCCCATGCGATGTTGCTTTTAAGTTGATGCATCAGATACCTATTATTATATCCCTTATTTTGACCTTGTAATGATGTAGTGATAGTAGACTCGTCTTCCATGATGCTAATGTGGGTTAGATTCTAATGGCATTATAGAATTTTCTGTCACTTTTTCCGTTTTTTCTCTCTCTGCATAATAGAGGTTCAGAATTTTCTTGAAACTGCACATCCCGTTACAGCCACACTTTAGACATCCTTCCTCCATGAATAATGCCACCTAGTTTCCGTTTTTTGCCCCCCCCCCCTTTTTTTTATCATTATCAATATTCCAAAGCTTGATTTTCCAGACAAGACATCAATTGATCCAACTGATACTATTAATTCAAAGGTTGCGATTCGCTTGGATTCAAAACTGAAGATCATGGTGCAATGTGCTATTCTATTACCTTCTACCATAAAACACTAACTTACAAGTAAACTTCATTATTACAGTTTGACTGTCACACCACATGGTATGGCATTCATGTGACCCTGATTCACAATATAATGAAACATGAAGGCCAGCAGAGGACATAGGAAGGTTAAAGTCTGTCCTGCACTGTGGATGTATTTAGTAGTAGTGTCCTGCATTTCTTTCTAAGTAGGCAAACGTTCTCCACACATGTGCATATCAGCAATAATAATGGAAATATTGTAAAATCTCTCAGTAGCGGATACTCGACAGAAAAAAATTGTAAGAGAAGCATTATTGTGAAGGATTTTCACAAAAAGGAAGTCCTTGAAAGTTATCAAGTACTTAACATTAAGCAAGATAATACAAATCAAGTATGGTCAATAAACCAAGTGGATTTCAGATTTTTAGAAAATTTAATTGTAATTAATATATATTTATAAATTTCCATCAATCCGCAAAACTGAATGTTGCAGATAGCATGATTTCAGCTCTAGAATGAGATAGACCCATTTTTTAAAAAGTTTAATGAAATTCAACGAAGGTGCATTATGAACTACCACCATTCTTCCAATTTGATACACGACCATCTGTAATATTTTATCTTCATAAAACAAAAAAGATGCGAAAAGAACTCCTTTTGTGAATTTGCTAATGTCCCCCCTATTGTTTATAAAAGGCACACTGACCTGAATGGTGTGAATTCCATATTTGTCATATTAGGTTGGTTGTAATGCCCAAGGACAGCAGTGGTCATTCTGTGTCATTTACCATATTAATTCATATGTGAGAAGAACGACAATACTAAAAAAATTAACTAAAATGAACCACAGAGAAATGTTAAGAATAAAGAAAACAAAATTATAGAATTTTGTCGATGTTAGGCAAAAATAAAGACCACAGGAATCCTATAATTAAAGATCCAATTAGCAGTCATTTGCCAGTGCATATTCTATTTTTGGGTAAAGTATAAAATGGAAGTTAAATCTTTTTCTTTTTACAGGATATACCAGAATACTTGTAGGACAGACAGGTTTTTAGAAGAAAAAAAAAGATACGTTACCCCAAATGAAATGTAAACAATTTTTTTAAAGAAAGAACATGATTTTTCATGGTCCAATTCAAAACTACAATAATCTCACATAGACTTTCAAGGGTTAGAGTAAAATCATCATTAAACAGAATAAGTTCGTAATCAAAATGTGTGTGATTTCACAAAACATGATCATTAAACTGAAATAGCATGTTAAGAGGTATTACTGTAGTTTTAAATTAACGTTCACTATTCTGATGTATCCAGTGTGCACATTTATTTTTGTAAATCTTATTAGAATTAGAGATGTCATGTTTGCTATATAGCGACTCAAAATGTTTTTTTCAGAAGAAAATTTTTGAGTCCCTAATTCATATATTGAAGACAACGGCTCACCTAAAGGAGAACTAAAAAAAAAAAAGAAAAGCAATTGTAAATCCAAGTTTGACTACTTTCAACTTTTCCTATTTATACATATAGCCTTAAACGTAACAGAGTATAAGTACACATCAACTCATAAGGGCATTTTGTGAGTGAATTAGGCAATAATAAAAACACATAAGAGCAAATTTTAAGCAGTTTATTAAAACAATGCTTTACATGTTAAATGAATAGAGTCCATCTCAGTAGTTCCTGAAAGAGATAAAAATCCAATAAACAAATCTAAAAATAAATTTATCATGAAGAAAATACTAATCAATATAACTTCATTTGGGATTCTGTCCTGCAGAAAATGCAAAAACTTACTTTGGGAGAAAACCATCTCGCTTTGCAAGTCTGGCTATGCAATCGTCACTTTCGCCCTATGGGTGGGAAAGAAATGAATTGCACACTGAAAAATAATTTGTTTTTAAACATAATTTGCAAATAATCCCCCTTTAAAAAAAAACCCTTGTATATATATATATATATAAGGAACTTTTTTTTAATTCTTTAAGGCAATATTCATCAAAGAGTTTGACATGCCTTTTTATATATACAGTAAAACCTCTCTACAACAATATTATACGGACTGAGAAAAATTATCGTTGTAGAAAGAGTTATTGTCATAGGGAGGGTTCATTATACAGTAAAACCTGTCTACAACACTATTATACAGACCGAGAAAAATTATCATTGTAGAGGGAGTTATTGTTATATCGGATATTGTTGTATGTAAGTTTTACCGTATATTCCAGAAAATTATCAGTGTCTGTGATCTGTTTTCCCTGAACCAAGTCACTGCCTTATGATTGTGTTTAGTTAAGTTCAGAGACTGCTCAAGTGATGGAACCACAGTAGTACTAAAATGACCATTTTGTTCAAAAGTGTTTGCTTTCAGGAGAAAGAGAGCCCAGATTTTCTTTTACTATCACAATTATAAAATCCAAAAAAGACATCGCAAATATCTTTCTATTTTCTGTATATAATAGAATTCCGAAGAAAATTCAAACCTGATTTCTCAAACAAAATAACCTGCTCTCATTTGTTTTTGTTACATTTAAAATGGATAGAGATATACCATGAATTAGAGTACTCAGGCCAACACCGAAATTCGAGATACACTAAGGGTATGAAAAATCCAACTATCTAGTCAGGTTAAGCAGCAATTTTTATCAATGTTTTTGGTGTAGTAATACCAACGCCAACACTAGAGCGTGGTTAGATGGTGAAACGCTCCCAAAGAAAAATGTTTTTGCGTTCAGTGGGGCACAGATCCACAATCTCCTACTTCATGCCCCACTGAACGCAAAAAAACAATTTCTATACAAACGTTTCACCATCTAACCATGCAATAACACTGGCATTACTGTGTCAAAAAAAGTTGATAAAAATTGCTACTTAATTTAATCTGCATAGTGTTTGACTTGTATATAGTCAGGATTTAAAAGCTTCAAAAGGCAGATTCCCATCCTAAGGACAGGTGAGTGGCACCTATGGATACATTACATCTTCACCACAAAAGTGACAACTTGAAAATCTGATACCTTTTGGATTATGTATCCCCATGCAGAACTTAAGGTAATTTTGTAAGAAAAAAGTATTTTTTATTACTTCTGCCATCACTAATTTAAGAAGGTTTAGTGCTTACACCGTACTTTTAACAAGCAATCTAATATTTAAAGAGTAACCAGTTTCAGCCATTACATTATGCCCATGATTTTTTTTAAAACATCTACCTATATAACAAAAATTATCCCATACTCAAATTTTCCAAGGGATGTATTAGGAAAAATATAAAACATGACAAAACCATTTTTTCTTTACAAACGTTCAGTACTTATATCCACACTACTATTATACCAATGCAAGGACAAGAACTTACCATACGACGAATTTCACCACAGACAGCATAGGGCCTTGCGCTGCCATTGTACCTTCCAGTTTCTTTATCCAACTGAAACAAAGCACCGCAAGATTATAAATCATGATCATAAATTGCACATAGTCAAATCCTATCAACGTCAATTAAATTTTAAAACATAATTTCCTTTTACTAACATCTGAAGCTAATAGCAGCATAGCAAATCAAATAAGATCAAAATTATATGCAAGACTGAGGATACAGCTACCAAGACACATTGGACCTTGACCAATCACAAAACTTTGAATTAAACTTCCGTTTCGGGGAAAAACACAGCATGTCTGTATGAAATCTAGCTATTGAAAACAGAAGTTCGGAGACTTTGCCCAAAAAATCTTGCTTGTAGAGTACATCTACAGTAAAATCAGTCTTAAATTAGGCCACCCTATTCTTAAGGGTTGGATAAAAATTCACTTGAAAAAAAAAAATCCTTCACAATACTGCTTCTTTTACGATTTTTTCTGTGCAGTGAGTATCTGCTACTGAGAGATTTTACAATATTTTCATTATTAGCGCTGATATGCACATGTGTGGAGTATGTTTGCCTACCCAGGAAGAAATGCAGGACCCTATTACTAATACATCCACCCTGCAAGATGGACATTAACCTTCCTATGCCCACTGCTGGCCTTCATGTTTTCACTATATGGTGAACCAGCGTCACATGAATGCCATAGCATGTGGTGTGACAGTCAAACTCTAATAATGAAGTGTACTTGTAAGTTAGTGTTTTATGGTAGAAGATAATACGAACAGCACACTGCACCATGATCTACAGTTTTGAATCCAAGCGAATAGCTACCCTTGAATTGAAAGTATCAGTTGGATCAATTAATATTTTGTCATGTCTCGAAAATCAAACTTTGGAATACTGATAATGAGGGGGGCAAAAACCAGACACCAAGTGGCATCATTCTCGGAGGAAGAATGGCTAAGCATTGCTGTGCCGAGATGAACAGTTTCAAGAAAATTCTAAACCTCTATTATGCAGAGAAAAAAACCCAATCTATGGTGAACAGAAAAACTTACCAAAAATTCTATAATGCCATTAGAATCGAACACAGGTTAGCGTCATGGAAGACAAGCCTACTATCAGTGTATCAGCACAAGGTCAAAGTAAGGGATATAATAGTAGGTATATGATGCCTCAACTTAAAAGCAACGGCGCATGGGACATTTATACGTACAGCCACCCTCTTGCTACTACGTTCCTGTATTTTATCAAGGTTCCCACTCATACTGGAGAAAAAAAATTCCCCCAACCTTTTCAGTTTTTTTCTTAACCATTCCAGTAAAATTTCCCAACCAATCACGTTCAAGACTTTCAACTGAACTTCAGTTGCAGGGAAGACAGCTTCACATTTGTGATAAAACTAGTCATTCAAAACGGAAGTTGGGAAGATTTTCCCCGACCTGATGCTAGTACACAATTACTCCTGCAGTGCTTTTTGGTGGGAAGTGTTTCCAAAACACATGGCAACAGTGTCATGACTTGACACCATATTGTTTACGTCATGTTACAAGGTCCACCTCCTCGTCCCCTCCCTCCCTGTTTATCTTCCTCTCCGACCCTCACCATTCCAGTCATTCATTGTCTTGTATATCCACAAATGTCACAGACAACACTTCAATCATGCTTTCACGGAATCTAGCCCTAGTATGCACGTTTTCACCTCTTTTCCTATACCGCACATGGCGTCTCCTTGGAAAACAACGTGCATGTGACATCACAACCCCACCCACAGCAACGTTTTGACTCATTTCTAGAGGAAAATTGCACTGTGGGACCAATTCCGTTACACACTTCACTTTCGGCAATTTTTTGTTTACATGGAGGTTTTTTTTTTAACTCTTGTTTTCTCCTACTTTTATAAATATTTTTTTTCTGTCACTTTCATAGTTTTGATTAAAAAAATAACTACAGAGCTCCCGAGCCATGGCAAGGGATCGTTCCTCATTGGTGGACCATGAAACACATAGTGGCCCCCGATGTCCTATAATTCTGGTTTTCTCTTACTTTTCTATCGTTGTTTTCCTCTAATTCCATAATGTTAATTAAAAAGACCTCTGAGGTCAGGTGACTGCGGTTCCTCATTGATAGACCACTAAACTCCTAGCTGCGCCCTGCATCCTTTGATTCCATTTTTCAATACTATCAGTTTTTTTCTAATTTAAACACACCTTTGTTTTTTACTTATGAATGAAACACTCGCCAAAACGAAGGTGGTTACCGTATTGTAAAAGAGCAACCACCACCTTGACTTTTCCAGGCCTGACCAAAAAGTTTCTCTGACTTTTAGTGATAATTTCAAATTCCCTAATGATTTTGTGGAGGTCATCCACTTACCTCACTTTCCGCTAGAAACCGCTAAAAATTGCACTAGATGGATTTGTAACGCAACAGAGTTACTAGCCCGTAGCGGGAAAGCAGATCGGCCGAAGAGTAATCCTCCTGCGCAAGTTTGTAGACTTCGCCAAAATTGGTATCTGTGTTTCCCCCACAATTATGCACTTAGCTAAAACTAACATCTGACGAGAAGAGAAAATAGCCAAGAAGAGGTATTTTAGAAAAAATATCTTAGAGGAGGTATCTTGGAGATAGTATTTTAGAAAAGGTATTACAAAGGATGAATTTTAGGAGAGGTATTTTAAAGGTTTTCTAGAAGAGGTATTGTAGAGGAGGTATTTTAGAGAACGAATTTTTGGAAAGGTATTTTAGAAGGAATATTTTAAACGAGGTATCTTACACAAGGTAATTTCGAAAAGGTATTTTAAAAGGTAGATCTAGCCGATATTTTAGAAAATCTAGCTAATTTATACCGTGTTTCGCAATTCTAGAACAAAGTCTGGCATCACATATGCACGTGTCATGATGTGGTAACTGGTTTGAGATGCCATTTAGTGATTGCTTCATGTTGCTCTGCTTGCTCTTTCTCTGCTTGTGTTCATTGCAGTGAATTTGTCTGAGCATTTGATTTTTTTAATGGATTGTGTATGCAAAGTACAAAAAGTGTGAATTTAAGAATGGAAGAAAATCGCAGTAAACTTTTTACGATTCGTAGGAGGAAAAGGGAGGGGGGGGGGAACGTTTCATGCAGTAACGCCGATTTCATATGCTCCAGACACATGGAAACCTTGTTTCTGACAAAAGGATGGCTAAAATCACATACTGTGCGAACACCTATAGTTTTCTGAGAAATTTAAAGTTTTGTCTTCGAAAGTAAACACTGAAATGTAGTCCTTTGGGAAAGGATACATCAAGAATCAGGTCAGGGACGGCTTGAGGTTGATTTTGAAATACCTTGAAACAATGGAAATTAATAGGTTTAAACAGTGGCGTCGAACTGACTGATCATCCCTCAAAAGTTTAGCAAAACTAGTTGATTCTGTTAGCTTTCTGATGGAAAATACAGTTAATCAAGCATCATTTTATAGTCAAGTCACAGTGTCAACGTTGAAAGTAAATCTGAACGATCAATATTTGATTTTAGCCGATTTTGCTGAAAATTACACTTGCATTCTGCAAGATGCTTCTGAAGGGTTTCATTGGTACAACATTCAGGTAACATTACACACATTTGTAATTTATTACAAATGTGATGGCCAACTGAAGCCCAAGTTCACATGTGTTACCAATGACTGCCTTAAACATGACTCTACAGCTTTTTTCACCTTTCAAAAGTCAATACTTGAGACAAGAACAGCCACATTTAACAAATGTGGTAAATTTTAGCGGTGGTAGTGCAGTCCAATATAAGAATTAAAAGAACTTTATTTGTGCTATCACAAAGACGATTTTGGCATGGAGGCTGAGTGGCATTTCTTTGCTACTAAACATAGTAAAAATGCATGCGATGGAGTAGGAGGAACCATAAAGAGCAAGTCTTCAAAGGACTATTGAAGGGCAAATCTTGAGTAAACAAGATTTATTTGAATTTGCTTCAAAACACAAAGGGAATTCAAGTATTTTTCACATCATCAGCTAAGATACGCACAAACGAAGACTTCCTGAAAAAATAGTATAAAAATTCATTTTCAATAGAAGGCAACAGAGAAAACCACTTATTCAAACCATTGGACAAAACAACCCTTCTAGTGAGGTGGGTTTCAGATTCTGGAAAATCTTTTAAAGACATTGTGGGTGAGAAAATAACAAAACTAGATATTATTCCAGAAGAGTTTTATCCAGATATTTACGACAGTTAAGTGGTGGATTAGGAAGGTGCTAGATATCTGTGAAGGGGAAAAAGATGCTGCTAAAGTTCAGTTCATGCATCCACATGGACCAACGCCAACATATTTTTGGCCAACTAGGAAAGACTGCTGCTGGGTGCCTTATGAAAATATACTCAAAGAAGTCCCAGTTCCTTCATTATCTGTATTAGGTAGGACATAGTCATAAATGAAAAGATTCACGAACAAGTACAGCAAGTGGCTAAAAGTACATGATTTTTCACTATAAGGGTAAGCTAATAGTGAAATAATGTAAAAATATTATCAACTGATATTGTAACAACATAAGAAGATATACTTTGAACTAATTTCATAAATATATATGTTAATTATTTCAGGTTCAGAGAGCTCTTAAGTCTGTTAAAAAGGCCAATATTTCAGTCAATATTATATAAAGCGAATATATTATTTCGCAACCAGAAAAAACACCCTTTTTATTTTTAAAATATAAAAAGCACATGGTTAGTTCATTCTGGAATAAAATGTGATACATGTGTTAGTTGTTATTCGCAAACTACAGCTTATCAAATTTACTAAGGTAACTTAAAATATTCACTTCAAATGCACAATAAAAATTCTCTGTCAGACTTACTATTATTGTTATATATTGTTTTCAAAGAGCAGAAATATATCTTTATTTTGACACCAAAATTAGCCTAATTGGTTAAAAAACAAGTGAAATAAAAAATTTTTTTAAAGGGACACAGCGCACGTGATAGCCAAAATAATGCAAATATTGAAATTTCCAAAGTTTTCTCCTGGGTTTAAATTGAGACCAAAAAAAATTGAAATCTTAACATTACCTCATAGGTACCTTCTCATTAAAAAAAAAAATCTGAGATGTGAGAGAATGGTCGAAAATTAAAATCTGTTGATTTGATGTGAAATGACCCACCGGATAATTTGCATGGTATCGAAATGCATTACCATTTTGGCACTAAATGGCATCTTTATATTGTACTTACACAGGGGATGTAACTGCATGGTTTATCACCTGCTTTTCTCTCTTGAAATTGCTCTAAAATTTCAGTAGATTGGCTTGTGACGTCATACTAACACGTTTTGAATTTTTAACACCGTTCTCACTTGCTTCGAATTTCAGATTGTACTTTTAATCAAGAATTTACAGGTATTTAGTGATTTAGCATGATACTGATTCAGGGGTACTCGAAGACTATCCAAACAGGCAGTGAGGATGTAATACCTTCACTGACACAAAAGTAATTGTTATTTCGATTATAGACACTCCCTCAACAAGGTATCCACTGACTCAGGAAAATTGTAATGCTGAAGAAAACCCATAAACAACATTTCCATCATGTTGGCAGGCTATTTTTCCACCCCACACGGTTGACGACTAGGCGAGTACTTCCTCTTTTACCTCCCCTCTTTCGCTCTCAATGGGTTGGCATTTCAGATTTTATGGGCAAGGATAATACCTCCCATAAGGTATTCATCGATTTAGGACAATTATGATGCTAAAAAAATAAACCACAAATATTTCCAACATGGTGGCAAGTTACTTTGCCTAGCCAACCAGTCTTGGCAACACTTGACAAAAAATAATTAGGTGACTGCAGTTATGCCACACAGTATTCCCATTTACGTAACGGAAAAAAATATCCAAATTTCTAGCAAAATTTCCTGACCAACCATAAACAAAACCTTCAACTGCAGGTCTTCAAGTTTGTGGGGGATTTAGCAATTAAAAATAGTAGTCAAGGGTTTCCATGACTCTTTTCAGATGTGATTAAAATGTATTTTTCCCTGACCTTTAGGAAAGGCAATTTTAAATCCCTGACAATTCCACATTTTCCGGGTGCATGAGAAGCCTGTTACAGTATTCGGCTGCTTTGCAACAGGATGTATCGTCGTTGAGGTTGGGAGAGTTTATAGCAAAACGTAAAATTCACAAAATTTATCAAATAGTAAACACAACTTACCTCTGCAATGTTTATTTGAATGGATGCATAATCTTTCGCATGAATAATTCTGTTACTTGCAGAACTAAGATGAAAAGACGGATTTATTAAAAAAGCTTATTAAATTAAATCACATGCAAGAAACAAAATGCCAAACAAAGAAGCTTGTTTTTCAGTAAGTATGATGCACTTGACACAAGTAAGCACTTTAATGTCAATATTACTTTCAAAAATAATTCCATGGTAATCCCCCGCCCCCACACACAAAAAAAAAGGTACATCCTTTTTATAGCAGTCTTTCCTGAGAAAGAATTGGCACATTTCTAACTTTGTGAGAATCAAACCATTACCAATACAACATTTAGAAGAAAACTGACATATTGTGGAAACAATGGCAGAAGGGCCACACCGCATATTACTTCCTTGCTTCTGTCACCAATTGTACCAACTTCCTTCTGGGGTTTGAAACCGTGTCATCATCGGTAATAACCCGGGAGTCCGGTCTGAATTTTTAAGAATTATTTTTTAAAATACTTACCTACGTATCTGCATCTGTAGTACGGGGAGGGAATATGCGGCCACACTTTAGAAATATCCTGGTCACGAAAGGTGCATGCTAATTTCCATCTAGGGTAATCATTCTTGGATGACGTCGCCATGGATTGACGTTTCGCGAGTTACGAATTTTTTTAAAATGTTTTGAAAAAACTCACCGACGTTGTGGCATGAAGTTTGCTAAGGTCGGAATATGACCATTAGGGTTGTGTTCTCTTCCGTAAATACATCCTGCTTTTCTTTAATCGACGTTAACGACTGCCGTACATACAGAGGAGAGGGTTTTTTTTACTATTGCCAGTTTTCAAATTGTAAGATTGTGGCTCCGTGCTCCAGTGATGTTTTTTGATGGCGGGAGACCCCACGGGACAGCCCCCCTCATTAGATTTTCATTGATTCAGGAAACAAATACTGATTTGCATAAAATACCCTTGCATATGAACAAAATATGGCTGTCGTCCAGAGTTTGTTTTGGCAGTTTTCCAAGGTACAGGCAAGACTTTGCATACCCTGGGATTTACGTGCAGGTGCGGTGCTTGAAATTCCCGCATTCAATTTTAAGAGCATAGCATGAGTTTTGGCGATGAAAGGAGCTTGGCGACCATGATAATTCCATAGGTGCCAACTTCCAGAAGCGAAAAATCTGTAGTCAATCCCATGTGCGCAGGCAGACCACCATTTTTTAATTAAACAAAATCATACATAATTTATGAAAAAAGGACACAATGAGGAAATTAAATATTTATTAAATTAATAATAATAAAGGTTTGAACTGTATTAAACGCAATATTAATT
>QLNU02003225.1:125941627-125956278 GCA_006491805.2 Dysdera silvatica | reverse complement strand
CTGCTGGGGAAATTGGTGGTGTAACCTGTAAAAAGCACAATAGCAAATTATCTGAGAAGACGAAACAGCTCATGAAAAGGCGAAGAGATATGAAGGTGGACAATCGAAATACCAGTTCCAGGATTGAGTACATAGAACTTTGTAAAACTCTGCGCAAAAGCATGAAAGAAGACATAAGAAAATTCAACTGTGAGCTAGTAAGGAAAGCCATTGAAAATAACAAGAGCCTTAGGGTTGTTAAAGGAAGTTTATCTGTTGGGAAGAAACACATCATTGCATTAAAAGGAGAGGATGGCACCGTAACAAGAAATAGGGAAGAAATACTTAGAAGAGTTGAAGAATTCTACAAAAATCTATACGAAAGTAACAGTGAATTAAACGAAGACATTGAAATAGTCGAAGGAACAGCTCCTAAAATCTTAAAAGAAGAAGTTTCATTTGCAATAAAAAGTATGAAGAAAGGAAGAGCCCCTGGTGATGATGGTATTACATTAGATATCTTAAAAGAAGCTGGAGAACATGTAGAAGACATACTCGCAAAATTCTTTACCAAATGCCTCAACAGTGGTAACATACCAAACCAATGGGATTCTGCAACAGTAATTCTTTTGCATAAAAAAGGTGATAAAGAGGATTTGAAAAATTACCGACCAATTAGCTTGTTACCTGCTATTTATAAAATCTTCACAAAAGTTCTAACACATCGCCTGCAGAAAAAATTAGATGCAGCTCAACCAAGAGAACAAGCTGGATTTCGAAGTGGATTCAGTACAGTGGACCATATTCAAGTATTAAGAGAATTAATTGAAAGAACACATGAATATGAACTTCCATTGTGTGTTGCATTTATTGACTATGAGAAGGCCTTTGACTCTATAAAAACATCAGCAGTCATCAACTCTTTAAGATCAACAGACATTGAGGATGTGTACATTGACATGGTGAAACGTGTGTATAAAAATGCAAGTGCAAAATTTCGGTTACATAAAGATACCAAAACTATCAAACTTGGCAAAGGGGTGAGGCAGGGAGATACCATTTCTCCAAAACTTTTTACTTCTGCTTTACAGATGATTTTTCAGCTGATAAATTGGAATAACAAGGGAATAAAAATAAATGGTGAATATTTAAATCATCTGCGGTTTGCTGATGACATTGTTATTTTTTCAACGGACCCATTAGAACTCCAAGACATGGTACAAGAGCTCTCAACTAGAAGTGAAGAAGTTGGACTCAAGATGAACCTACAAAAAACTAAGATCATGTTCAATAATTTTGTAGAGGAAACAAAAATACAAGTTGACAACACTGAGCTAGAAATTGCTGATTCATATATTTACCTTGGCCAGCTGATTTCAATGGATGGCAACATTATGAAAGAACTCAACAGACGTATTAAACTTGGCTGGAGTGCATTTGGAAGAAACAGTTTTATCCTGAAGGGGAAATTATCTTTGTGTCTAAAAAGAAAGGTCTTCAACCAGTGTGAATTGCCAGTCCTCTCTTATGGATGAGAAACATGGAGTCTAACAATTGAAGCAATACGGAAGTTACAGACAACACAAAGGAGCATGGAGAGATGCATACTTGGAATAACCAGGAGAGATCGAAAAAAAAAATCCCACTTGGGTGAGAGAGCAAACTAGAGCAGAGGACATCATTGTTAAAGTAAAAAGGCTGAAACGTCGATGGGCTGGGCATATCGCAAGAAGAACTGATTAACGATGGGCAACGCAAATTCTCAGCTGGATTCCAGGTGATCACCGAAGACCTAGAGGAACATCCTCAAACTAGATGGATGTATGAGGTAAGAAAACAGGTTGGGGTGACGTGGGAGCGAATTGTTCAGGATAGACTTGTGTGGAAACATTTGGGGAAATCTTCATCCAGCAGTGGACAGATAGTGGTTGAACATGAAGATGATATATATATTATGTTTTAAACGACGTTACCTATTATAAAACTTTTGTTTGAATTTGGGAGGACATGGAACCTTAAAACCGACATTGGGGGACGGGTCCCCTCTTCCCCCGCAAACGGTATCCGTGACATGGGGGCTATAGGCACAGTATTAGTTGGGGACCCATTCAACTTGATGGGGGAAAAACACAACAACAATCAAAACATTATTTAATTTTCATTACTTTTCGACAAAATAACGTTAAAATTTTTTTGCAAAAACGCAAATTGAAAGCATCCTGGAGAACAATCATTGTCCTTCTGTTGCATAGCGTCTTGTAAGAGTTTTATTTTTAAATATCGTTGTTATTTAGTTTCAATGTGAAAGTTCCTTGAAACCATATGTGTCAAAGATAGAACATCACTATAGTTGCTCAAAGTATGAACTTTGTTAAATATTTTCGGTCGGAATTTTTAATCAAATTTAATGATGGAAACATATTTTTAAGCAGATAGAGTGTAAAGAACAAGAAAATATGCTAAAACTGCTTTTTTTATTTATTTAAATGTTTAGTTTTCAATCACTTCGTCCCGCTGTGCGGCGGCTGTTTGAGATCTGGTAGTTTTCCCAAGTCGGCGCCCCTAAAAAATTTGACGTCCTTAGGCTTGAGCCTAGTGAGCCCATAGGTAAACAAGGGCCTGTTTAGAAGTGGGGTCTGAAAGCATATAAAAAATAAGTTCTTATATATACTCATTCTAAAACGCCTCAAATTTGTAATAAACTATCCAAAATAGTCTAAAAAGTAAGCTTTTACCAAAAAATTGTCTAAATACTGATCAAAACTGAGCAACCAAAAGTCAGTTTTAAAATAAATCGCAATTTGGGGCCCCTTCCAACTGGGGAAACCTAGGCCCGGGCCTTGCGGGCCTAGTTGGTAATCAGGCCCTGGTTGCAGCTGTGAACATTGCAGTTATTTCAATTGCAATTAAAATTATGAAATTTGTGAACGTCCCCTTTTTCTGTGGTCGGCCCTTCTTTCCTCGGACATTTTTTCCATCAGCCCTTTTTCTTGGACCATTTTTTCCGTGCAGTTCTTTCCATCGGCTCTTTTCCCCCCTAGATTCGTTTTCAGTCTGAGTACCCCTTACTGATTAATAGTACATTGTTGTTGTTTTTTTTGTTGTTTTTTTTCTGGTAATGAGAAATGGCGGCCAACAGAACAAAATATTTCTTCGTTCTTAACCGAGTACTCAATCCATGCATGTTTTTCATACCAGATACTGTGAAATGATCTATACTTATCACCCATGTGTCGGCGGGAAAAGTCAAGTTTGGCTGTGTTGGCCCTTTATTACAATTTTCACTTAAATCTAGAGTTAGTTTTCCAATTTACTGTTAGTCCAGCTTGTATCCGCGTGAAAATAAAATCTGATAGTGTTCCAATTTGTATATCCCTTTTTAATTGTTCCCACACTTTCGAAATATCCTCGCGAAGGGGTAAGCGTTTTGCACATTACATATTCTGACCCTTATATGCAATAAATACACATTTGCCCCGTATAAAAATTGTGTCTAAAAACAGCTCTATTGCAATTATATTTTAAAAAAAAAACTGCCTATTCACACGTTGATAAATGTTCAAACATTTTACCTTTCACAAAAATAACGAAATATTTTGGTGTGACAAGGCCCACCCCATAAACCGCCATTATTCATAAATCTAAGAAGTTGTGAATCGTTAATCGGCGACTCCAAAATTAAAGAAAGCCAAGGTCTTTCGTTTCCCATGAACTCTACGTCTTATCTATAACAAATATACACCAGAAACGAGAACAGGAAGCAAAGAGGACAACTGGCCCCTCAGGATATGCAGTATCATATCATGACCCTAGTTTATCAACTTCAAACAGTCCGAATATGCCTACGGTCAAGGAATACAGCCAATGTGCCCCTACATTTTCCCCCACGTAGGGCAAACTTTCTTATTCATCAACAACAATATAAATCAACGTTTATTGGCGTAGTGATACCAGCGCCGATGTTATGGCGTGATTAGATGGTGAAACGTTCGAAAGAAAAGAAATGTGTCTGCGTCCCGGTCCTGGGCGGAACAAGCGACATTTTCAAACACACCACCGCCACGCTGTGGGTTTGTCCCAGAAGTTCCCGGAATGATTTTTTGTAGTTGGCAACGCTGCCAGACAGGGCGGAGCTTCGGGCGGAGACGTTGGTGAGGGATCTGAGCTTGGAAACGAGACCGGTATCAGTCGCCTGCGGGCAGTTGTTGAGGCAGGGTCACGCTCCGCGCAGAGGTATCTACTGCACCCTCGTCGATCAAAAAATGGACCAGTTTTTGGAGCAGCGTTATGCAATCAAATTTTGTGGGAAACTGGGTAAAAACGGGGCGGAGACGCTCAAAATGCTTCGGAAAGCCTACGGTGACAGGGCAATGAAAAAAAGCCAAACTTTCATGTGGCACAAGCGGTTCCGGGAAGGTTGGGAGTCCGTCAACGACGACTACCGCTCTGGACGCCCGTCGACATTACAAACGGACGACTCGGTGCAAAAAGTGCGTCAAGTTTTGGACAATGACCGACGATTAAGTGTTCGGGTGATTGCAGAGGAGTGTGGAATACCCAAAACAATCGTTCATCGCATTTTAACGGAGGATCTTCAAATGAGGAAAGTCTGCTCGAAAATGGTGCCAAAAGTCCTGACGAGTGAGATGAAGGAGCAGCGTTTGTTGAAGTGCCAGGAATTGCATGAACGCTACGAAACGGACCCAGAATTTTTGGACAGAGTGATCACAGGGGACGAAACGTGGATTTTTCAGTACGATCCCGAATCAAAGCGCCAAAGCAGCGAGTGGCACACCAAGGAGTCTCCTCGCCCGAAAAAAGCAAGGATGAGCAAATCGCGAATCAAGGCAATGCTCATTGTGTTTTTTGACAGAAAAGGTGTGGTTCACAGTGAATTCGTGCCACAAGGACAAACAGTCAACAAGGAGTTTTACTGTGAAGTGCGCAAACGGTTGTGCAACAGGGTTCGACACATCCGGAATGAAATTCGCGATAATCGGATCTTGCACCATGACAACGCGTCAACCCACACCGCACTCATTGTCTACGAGTTGCTGACCAAAATGGGTGTGTCAACGCTGCCCCAGCCGCCGTACAGCCCCGATCTGGCACCAGCGGATTTCTTTTTGTTCCCAAGGATCAAAAGAACCCTGAAAGGAACTCGGCATGGGACGCTGGAGGCGGTAAAAGCAGCCACGACGACCTCACTGAAGGAGATTCCCGTTAACGACTTCCAGGGCGCCTTCAATGATTGGGTGAAGCGTTGGCAACGGTGCATCGAAGCAGGGGGAGAATACTTTGAAAAGTTCTGAAAAGATTGTAAACTGATATTGAATAAATGATTTTAAAAAAATCATTTCGGGAACTTTTGGGACAAACCCTGTAACACCCGCGCTGGTATCACTACGCCAATAAACGTTGATTTATATTGTTGTTTAATTTAATCTGCGTAGTGTTCGATTTATATAAATTTTTCGTCTTTTTATTCATCTTAAGGCAATTAACGGAGGAGGGAAGCATTCGGTGAAAATGTGTTTCCTGATGTTGTCTTCAGACTTAAAAAAAGCTGACAGAAATCCAGTATACCTACTGAAATGCAATTAATATTATATTATATATATAAAAAACATTAATGACAGTTATACTAAAATAAGTTATATAAGTTTTTTAATCAAAACTTATTACAAATCATTTATTATTATCCATTTTTATTACCATTTCAAAATGATTGCTAAAATACTTACGAAAAAGGGCTTTAAAATTAATCAATAGAGACAAACAGACTGGAGAAATGTAGTGTAGAAATATAATACCTTGCAATTTGAAAAAAGTCACGAGGATGTATTCTGGTCAAGATGTATGAAAGGATGAAAGAAGATTGACATACTAAGTTAATAAAATAAGAAAGGTAGAAAAACTTATCGCAATTACAATAAACTGATTCTACCAAAAATAAGATATATGAAAAGAAGAAATATTAACAATAAAGGTCCTAAACTCTGGAATAGATTACTAGAATTAAAAAATTGACTAACATGAATATATTTAAAAACAAATTAAGGAAATATTTGAACTCCAGAATGCAATATTAAAAAACTATCAATAATTAAACATTGATACCTAGTAGTGACAAAAAATGCTGGGGTAGTTATTGAAATAACTCTGTAATACATTATAAGAAGGGAGTGTAGGGAAGAAATATGTTAAGATGTATGGCCTTACAATTGCATATACTACTTGTGTGAATTGTTGTTCATTTTATTTAATCTGTGTGAGGTCCCAAACTTGTTATATCATTTTCACTGGAGTACACAGAGTTGTAACCCCCCCCCCATTGCAATGAAATTTTGTATATTTAACATAGGAATACATGGAGTTGTAGTTCTGTTACCCTCCTTATGAAATTTCTATAAACGCCTGTAATCATTTTGATATTTTCTTGAGACCTTTCTTTGTATTACTATGATCTTACCTCATTTGCTATAGTGTAGTCTTAAGTAATGACACATCGACTGTATGGAAGAAAAATAAAAAAAATTGTTATTATTATATAACAAAACCAATATCATACGATGATGTAAGAGGTCTTGTGAGATAGAAAGCTAGCCGCCATGCTTTCCACGTAAATACCATAGTGCTTGATAGGCTTTTATTTTTTGGCTAAAAATATGATTTATTTCTGTAAAAATGAATTGGATTTCATGTATACCAAAGAGAAATAACACTGCACTATAAGCTAATATTGTTTAATGATTAAGTTATTATATTATTATTATTCAATTTATAAGTTTCTTTTTCAACATTTTTACTGTCAATACAAAAGCTTTTGGAATAATATATTGAATGTTATATTCTACTAATTGTTGTTGTTACCACTATTTGGGGGAGGGGGCAGGAAGGGGAGGCAAAAAAGTTACATAGACGCGGCAAAATAGTAAATCCACCAATTGGCATACGCAGGGGAGTGTTGATAGGGATTGTAACCCCCACATCTCAATGAAATTTTGTATATTTAACATAGGAATATGTGAGTTGTAGCTCTGTAACCACCCATTATGAAGGTATAAGCCTATGTGTATATTAGGGTGGGCCAAAAAAAACGTTTTTTTTTTTATTCGCTATATCGCGGAAAACTTGCTTCTAGTCAATACAAACAAAATAAAAATTTAAAATCGATTGATATCTTTCACTTGCGCATCACCTTCGAAATTTTCAGTGTTTGAGAAAAAAAATTTCTATTTACTCATTATATCGCAAAAAACCAACAACTGGTGAAATATGAACGATTTTATTATTTGATTAACATTAAAGAAGTTTGATTTGCAAAGATCCTTTTTTTTTCTTTAGTTCGAAAATTTTTGTAAGTTTCGAATTCAATGAGGGCGAGCTGAAGATACCAATCGATTTTAATTTTTTTTTCTTTATTTTGTTGGCACTGACTAGGAGCAAGTCAAAAAATCGTAATTTGTCCTTCAGAAACCATTGTAAATTATTATTTGTAGCTTTATAAAAATTTAAATTTTGATGGCAATGTCATGGCCTTTGAAATGAAATGGTTTCCACGTTTCTTTCTTTAATTTCAAATTAGTCGTCTAGTGGCAAAACGAGATCTTGTGGTTAAAAATTTGATAATTATGCAAGGTTTGAGAATTGTTCTCTGCACTGTTACAAGTAAATACACATGTATTTTTGCGACCTTATTGCAAATTTAGTTTCGTGGGGACGGTCCCTAAGATCCCCTCTTAGGGATATGGGCATGGCCCAAGCGCGTATTATACATATTTATAGGCTAGCCTATTTATATTACAATATTAATTTACAATAATAATTTATTTACAATACGTGAAAAATACATTTTATTTAAAATTACTACTGTAAGATTCGTATATAACAAGAAGCTTTGGACCAACAAAAACGAAAAGCTGGCTAAATCCGCTTTGGAATTTGAATTTTCATATCAAATAATATAGGTAACATATGCATGAAACATGCATAAAATAATATTCAGCTTTGAAAACCCTTTAAAATTAATTAACAATGTATTATGCCACTTAAAATTTCGAATTTTTAAACGCCGATCAAATTGTAGGTCTTCCATTTTAGCCAAGGCCATTTTATCCTGCTTATGTCACTCAAACTTTCGAATTTTTAAACTCCGCCCTAATTGTGTCTTTAGCCCAGCCCCTTTCAACCTCAGTTCCGCCTTCTCGCATAGTGAAGTCAATTATTCCTATCTCTCTGTCGCTATTGGTTAACTATACTGTAAGGTTGCAAGTATGGCTACTGCTTTGGCATGCGATTGCCCCTTGGCGTAACATAAGGACTCTTTAGCACCAAAGAAGGACTATAGCGGAATTTCTGTCTCTATTTTCCTGTCGCCTGATGCAAGTGTTTTCTAGCCAAGTAAATATTACTGGGTGGAAACACTGTTAAGAATTTTTCGCACATGCACAGAAGGTGGAGACTGTCTTGTCCCTAGACGCTAGTAGCAAATAACCAGTTCATCAATCGTTGTTACGTGACTATTGGCGAGATTAAGCGCCAACGATTTGAAGAAAAATAATATAACCAATAATGATATAAGCTAGGAAAATGGTCCACATGGCGAAATGAATAAGTGATTTTGACGCAAAAGTTAATACTTTTGTAGCAGTATTTTCGATTTGGGGCAGGCGTGTGATCCCTGAAACATGGCGGCGTCACTGTTGCCATGCGTATTGGAAACACCTCCCGCTAAAAAGCATTAGGGTACGTGTTCTGTATTATGGTCCATGGCTGGGTTTTTTCAAAACACATAGAAAAATTTGCGACTCGTAAAGCGTCAATCCATGATGACGTCATCCGAGAACGATTACCAGACAAGGAAGTTAGCACGCCTTTGGCGACCGGGATAAGTGTGGCCAAATCTTAGGCATAAAAAAAGTAGGTTTTGCTTTAGAATAAGCATCCCTTTACGTTTTCCCTACTACTACGTTTTTTCCTTTTATGTCTACGTTCCCTACACCCTGTTACCGCTTTGCGCGTCTTTTTCTTCCCAAAATCACTAATATGAATTATCAGGTGAATAGAATGAGAGACATTGTCAAAAGTTCACGAATTTAAAATTAGTAAAAAGAAAGCCCCAAAACATACTCAGGCCTAGGTTTCGCTCTCCCCGGTTGTATGAAGACAGCCCTGCTGAAGATTACCCCAAAAGAATAACGGCGTTAACATAAATGGTCGGAAACCACTTTTAATACTACGACGGAAGTTACTGTCTCAGAATACCGTAAAATGAAGCATTAACAAAAGCAACCTACAACCGAACACGTGGAACGCGAATTTAACATGCAAAGTAACGAAATATTGATTTCAGAACATAATTACCATTTCCTTGGAATATAAAGATCAACGTAGTCACCGCTTTCGTTCTGCATCTTAATTAATTAGACTGTAATTAATTAGATTGTAAAATATACACCAAAGATAAACGTCCACGCTTAAAAATGCAATATACGGTTATGAGGGAAAGAGACGGTTAACGGTTTCGCAACTTGTGAAACTGTAGACGTTGTTTTCTCCCAATTACCACTCTAACTTGGGTAGAACTCTGATTATCCGATCTTCACTTAACAGAAATAACATGCTTTTCTCTGATTATTGCTATTTTTTTCAGTAAACATTCGTTTAATGCTCTCGGTGAAATCGCTCGTAGTTTTTGTTTTCCAGTTTTCCCCGGCCTTAAGAGAAGAACAAATACAAATAGTAGATTTTAAACACACACAGAGATATGTACAAGGTTTTTATATATCAGAGTTACATAAAGATATAGGACTATTTTAAGTCAATACTTTTTCGTTTAATTGTGGAACAAAAAAATGGAAAAGCTGGCCGAAATGGTGAGAGGAGAAAGGGAGTGAGTAGGAGGGGAAATTGGGAAGGATGGCCGCCGGAGGTAAAAAAGAGACGCCCGAAGTGGGCCTCGGAACTGGTGGCGCTGTATTTTCAGAAATCCCAGCCAGTCAGCCAGAATAGCAAGTAACACAGAATGCGGATTGTAGCACTGTCGTCGGCATCCACCTTTCATAACTCCCCGTCCCTTCCGCTTTGCACAATTTCTTTCTCTCTCTCTCCAGCAAACACTCAGCGCTTGAGGCCTTTTCTCTAAGTTTTACAACATATTTATGTTAAAAATATCTGTTGTAAAGTGCTGAATAAACCCATTATATCAACCATGCGCTATTAAAGAAGTTTCTGTGTTATCATGTCAACTCAAAAAATATACTTTTCAGATATTGTAATACGTTTTGAAGATGAATATAGAAAGAAACATCCTCTACGGACACACTTAGATATTGGGCACTTACACTTAAAGATAATTTTTTCAATCCACAAGTCCCAATGCTTGTTATCGTCTGAAACTCCCAAAGGAGGACACCTCCTTATAACTGACAAATACTGAATTCAGAAGGCGTCCGTTATCCAGAGGTTTTACCATGTAAGGTTTAATGATGGAACTAAAAGCGATCGTTTAAAATATTGCTATTTGAGGAACAAGTTTTCCTTATCGCTCTGAATGTTTTTGTTGGGCGCTTCTGAAAGTAAATGAATATGGGTTATATTTTTAGACATATTTTTCTGACGATTTCCTCACATGGCAGCGTGAGGGATAAACCAAATCTAAGATGTGTGTTTACTTTTAACTTCTAACCTTTAACAGATAGGATCTTATTTAGAAACGTTTTGTGAAAATGCTTTAAATAAAATTTAACATTTTTAAAAATTTAATAATTTTTAAACTTTCTTGAAAACATGTGAATTCGCAACATCAAACATTGCAGTTTTTTAGATTTTGAGTTTGAATGTGGACTTAAAAGTGAGAATTTGCTTTTGATGTTACATTCATTAGTATAGTGAAACCTTCTTAACGGACACCCCTGAATAACGGACACCTATTCAACGAACATCTCTTCAATTCACAGTCCTAATGGTTGGTATCCTGCCGAATAGCGAACAAATAGGTACGGAAGTCCCAAGGTGTCCTTTATTCAGAGGTTTTACCGTTATATTTCTTCCCCGATTTTCTTGCTAAACTCTAAATTTGCCCTAGGCAGCTCTGATTTTTATTCGTAATATTAAAAAATCAAATTCAACATGCTTGAATTTCTTCACGTAATAGCTCCACCTTTTTGATTTACTATACAGTTATATTGCAAGATTTGTTTTTTCTATTGAAGTTTAAGGTTCCTAAAATTTTCTTTATATAGTGTATAACATTGAACAGTGAAGCACCTGTGGCGTCACAATAATACAAGGTACTCCCAATGGGTCTTTGGGCCTCCTCTTCACGGATGTTCACTTCGACATTAAAAGTGAACTTCTAGTGGCGATTTTTTTCAGCAACTCACGAATTGGAACTTTTTTACACACAAATTTAATTTTAGTTCTTACTTATTTGTTTATAGTACTTTACTATATTTACCCCTTTCACTGTGATGTTCATGGATTTCAACAAACTCGTGACTTTCTGGAACAATCTTTCTCTCCCATTGTATCAATCCAGCTGTGCAGTTTTCTTTAATCTACCACATTCATGGGCTTTTACTACAACGTTGATTCGACATTAAGTTAGTAGAATGAATGCAGGGAAAGGGTATGATGAGTTGCTATGGTCTTGGTATAATTTCAGGTGCTTTTTCGCCAATGGAAGGTGATGAATCAGCCATTCTGGTTTCCTTAGTTTTGTTTGTGGCAGGTAACTTTTTTTTTTTTACGGATGGGGGGTTACCGGATAAGCTGGGATTGTTTTTTTTTTTAATCAGAGAGTACCAGTTCAGTATTTGGTGATTCAAGTGGGTACTGTGCTAAGGTTTACTACCAGTGGTACAGCTGGGGCACATCCTCCCCAACTGAGCCACCATGGATTCAAGGAAAGTACTGGTGAGCAAAAAAATATTGTAAATTTGTTTTAAGATCATTTGCAAAAACCAGTGTTTCTTGTTTTCATTTTTAATTTCTGATATAATTTGCCAATTTAAAAAAAATTTTAAAATAATGTTTATATTTTTCCAATGTTTAAAAATTTTGCTCTTTGGACCAAAATTGATGTGCTGTCATTTTGAATGGTCACTTTCAATTAGTTTGTCTTCCAGTGTCAAATCAAGAAACATCCTAAACTGAACGAACGTTGGGCCCCTTCAAAGTAACACACTTACTATAGGACTCTGCGGCCATAATGTGTTTTCTTAGCATGCTGTTAATCTAAGTTTGACCTCTGTGTTAAAATAAAATACTTACTAATGAACTACTCACTGTGCTTCGGGAGTTTGTAAGAATCGGTATACGTAATTCGTAATATAGGTTTGGTATAGAATCCGCTTCTTCAGTTGCGACCATGGATTCTACACATACAATTCCGGTGAATTTAACTGACTTTAGAAAGTCGCCAGACGTCTGTTAACGTTAAATAATTTTAGAAATTCTTGAAATGGTGCATTGTAGCCATTTGTGAAACCTTGAATGTGGTGAGCACAAACAGTAAATTCACTGTAGTGCCCGAACGGCTAATTTTTGGAAAAAAATTCACTGAACAAAAAATGTTTATTTTGATGTTTTTCACCTGTACTTGACAGTTCCCAACTCTTTTCTAGTGTGTTAAAAAAGGCAGTTTTAGGCTTATTTTCACTACATAGTAACACAGATCAAAATCAGGAAACGGAATTCCGGATTTCTTTGTCTCTGCTGTATTATTAGCTCAATCGCTTAAATTATGTATCAAAAATTGTATTTAATTCATGCAATTGGCTACATAACGACAACGGAAATAATAGTTACGCTGTACAGCCAAACCGGCACCTTTGCGGACATGGAAACATGGGCAAATATGCCTTATTTGGTGCCCCAACAACCCCTATTATTTTGCCGGTAGGGTTCAGGACCACCCTGTATATATAAGGAGACTTGAAAAGCTTTTGAAAGAGAGCAATAGCGATGCTCGTAACGAGACTCTCTCTTTCCAGCAGGAAGAATGAAAGCTTACTCGTATTCTGTAAAAAAGGAAAACACAGAGCATAGTCTACATGTAAAAACTCAGCATTGGTTGTAAAAGTTTCGCACAAACACTGGGATGTCACATGAAAAAAAAAGTTTATAAGCACAGACTAGAACTGAGAGCTTTGTTCCTGTCCTTGTTTATCTAGTGGTCAAGACATTCCCGGCTCAACAGAAGGACCCTGGTTCAAATCCAAGTTGGGGACAGCGGTTCTTTTTCTCCCAAAACAAAAAGCTCTAGCTTCACCTGCTTATACGTGGGTACTGAAAGTTATTGTTTTCTAGAACTTAAGATGTCACAATGGCACTTGTAGGACAACACAATGGTGGAGTCTCCTGGAGATGCAGAACAAGAATATTTGTTGTTATTGCTGTCTTTATTCCATTAAAAAAAAAAAAATTATTGTTCTATTCCCGTATTCATTTTATATATACAATCAAACTTGGTTGGTATGACCTATCCTGTAACTAGGGTTAGGAAAATTTTTTTAAAAATGTCGGGGAGTGGGCAGGGGAGGTTAACAAGTTTTTTTTTTTCAATTATGTTTAGAAACTTCATTATTTTAAATATTTTCAGAAAATGGATTATATATGCTCTCTCAATTGATACAAATTTAAATATGTTTTATGCATTTTATTAATACAGTAATATGAAAAAATTACAGAAAATAAATCTTTTTCATCTAACATATTAAGAAATTTCCATGCAATTTTTTTTTACACAGTACACAATTTTGGTGTGGTGTATTTATCTAAGACCTGACGATCAAAACCTCTGTAGCAGAAATAATACAATAACATAATTTAACACAAATTTTTAAATGTATAGGCTAATATATATATATATCATTTCAGCTGTTGTCAATCCACTGCAGGATGAAGGCCTCCTCCGCATGTTTTCAGCGAAGTCGATCTTGTGCTTTTTGCTGCCACTTTGGCCTGATGTATTTAATAATTTCATTGATGCATCTCGGCTTTGGCCTTTTCCTTGGGCGTATAGTGCCCAGTAGGATCCATTTTAGGTTGTCTTTTGTCCATCTGTTCTCAGTTCTTCTAGTAATATGGCTTGCCCACTTCCGTGTCAAACTTTTTACCTTCGCAATGATATCACAAACTTTTGTTTGATCTCTTATCCATACAGGTCTTTCAATCTCGTCGCTTTATACCAAGCATCTGCCGTTCCATGTTCCTTTGTACCACTCGTAACTTTTGGATACCTTTGGCAGTTGATGTCCATGTCTCACTACCATAAGTCAGAACAGGTAGGATGCATTGATCGAAAACTTTCCTCTGTAAAGAAATAGGGAGCTTTTTTTTAAAAATTATTTGTAGCCGGTAGAATGCTTGCCAGCTAAGCTTGATACGACGTTCGATCTCTTGATTTATGTCGCCTTTCATCGTAATTCGTTGACCAAGGTAAATGTAATTTTCAGCTTGCTCTATTTCTTCTCCCAAAACAACGATTTTCTTAGTTTTTACACACTTATTAAAGATAACCATGCTTTTCTTCAGGTTGATTTTCAAGCCAGATGTTTCTCCTTTCATTCTGAGATCTTCAATGAGTCTTTGGAGCTCTTCTGGATCTTTTGCGAAAAGTATGATGTCGGCGAATCTTAGATGGTTTAAATAAGCATATAATATAT
>QLNU02003225.1:125928646-125941527 GCA_006491805.2 Dysdera silvatica | reverse complement strand
TTGCCGTAATAATTTCTCATCCTTATCATAAGTAGACGAACTCAAAAACTTCTTGTAAAAACCATTGTGTGCATAAGACCTACTGTAAAACAGCTATTTTGAGTACATTTCAACGCCAAAGAACAATTTTGTATTGTTAAGTGTAATGATTTCATACAAGACAAAAAAAAAAAAAAAAAAATTGAAATTGAAATTCTATAAAAATTTATTTTGAGAAAAAATATTTTCCAGGAAGGGGATGGGGGAGGCTCAACACCCTCTAGTCCCAGCCTAATTACGGTTTGGGCTACTGTAGTTGTCAAATAATGATCAACTCACAAAGACACTGGGCAAGTTTTTAGTAATTTTTCATGGGGAATTTATTATACTTAATAATTGATCAAAATTATTAAGGTGGTTTTAGGCTGGTGGCTTTGTGTGTTGCCTGTTATTTGGTAATGGTATTAGTCCTGAGAAGGGTAATATCTTAGAACGGGTCATTCTGCAGAATGTCAAAGAATTTGTTTTTGGCTCCTTGACCATTTCTGGATTTCTTTCATACTGTGTTTGCCGAAACATACATGTAAGAAAAAACTAATTGTAAAATTTTTTTATCGATTTTTGTTTTTTGGCTATAGGCATTATTCCACATGATTTTGCAAAAATCTGTCATTTACAAAATTTCATGTATTTTATTAACCAACAGGCATAATTCAAAAAGATTTGAAATCTACATAGTTTTTTTACTTACATCACGCAAGTTTTACAGCTTTATGTGATTTTTTAAAAAAATTCTGAGTAATGTGAAAATGACTGAAATATCGCTAAAATTATAATTTTTTGAAAACTGTTTCCTCATTAAGCGGAACAGATGACAATGTTAAGTTTTTTATGTGTTAGTACTCTGTCTCAGGGTGTTACCTCAAAAAATGGAGTTATTTCTGTCCGCTTTTAACATGCAAGAGTTTGAAATTTTAAAAATTTTCAAAAACGTGCATTTTCAGTGACTCACAACTCAAAAGGTGGAGGAATTATCTGTTTGAAATTTGGCAAAAAAAGCACCTCTCTGCATGTTGTTTATAATTTAAAAATTTCATTCTTTTATTCCAACTAGTCTATGAGATAGTCATCTTCAAACTGAAAATTTATCTAATGATGTGTATCTTTTTTCTTTTCTTTAACAGAAGAATCAATATCTTGGAGCAGAAACCTGATGGAAAGTTGAACTAAAACTTTATGGTCAGTATAAGTTAACATACAAACAATTTTCTGTGTTATACCGTTTTTCTCATAAGCATTTGTATGATGCTGAAATCCTCCTAATACGAGTCAAGTTTCCAGACTTTTACCGAGAGCCTGCTATAGTTATTTAGTATTTAAGGACATCGGTTGCATATCACTGAAAGACATCAAACTGATTCAGAAGCTAGAAAATTTTTGACAGAATTTTTCGCTGGACGACACTCAATAGCTGCAGAGTATATCAATATGCATCATCGATAGTGATGTCTGTACCATGTACTAATCAGTTATGTATGATTATTTAATGCCCCACACACCTGTAAGACTGGACATAGAGCCTTACCTTGTATGACACAAGATGACCCTTTCTATCCTTATGCCCTAAAAATTCAAGTACCCAGATTATACATACAATTGTGATGTTCCCATAATATTCTGAAATAGTGTTCTTTATTCAAAATACGAATAACGATAATTTTTTTCAGAAATTTCCCTTCTTTCTGTAATTGTCTTTGGTCTCGGAGATAAAGTGCTTTCCCTCTGTGCTGTGAAAATTTTAATTGCTTATTTATTTTCTACCTTTATTGCATATTCAATTTTTCATAATGATAGGACATTTATCTTGGGTTTTTTATTTTTTTTTTATTATATAGTATTTTTTTTAATGAATAACATTTTCTATGCCAAGGTGCTTTCCAGTGGATAGAAGTTTGAATGTTTTGGATTCATTTTACTTACCTTTGTTGGGCATGGAATAACCTGTGCTGTTCTCGTGGCATAAAAAAAAACTATCAATTCATTTGTTTATGTTTATTATTTTGATGAATATAATGTTATCAATGACTTTCTCTTTGGTTTTTAACGAAACCTTTTTTTTTTTGGTGAGCTGTCTTTTAATTTCTACAGAATTGTATTTTATAAAATACTGTTTTTATGAATTTGCAATTATTTATTGTTGATTGTATTCCTCTTTGCTTCAGGACCCATACAGTTTTCCGAAAACAGATGATTTTCAAACAAATGAAAAAAATCACCCTAAAACAATCATATTACATAAAGATGAATTTGGATTTGGATTCACTCTTAGGCACTTTATCGTATACCCACCTTCAAATCTAGCATCAAATAACGTAAGTACATCATTATTATTTTCATTATTACGAACTGTATGAAACTTACCCTTGGTTGGTGAAGAATGACCTTTAGTGTTCTTGCGTCATGAAAATTCAATCAACCAATTATTATTCCCTGTTCTTTGTTGTCAACTTTAATGCTATTCTTAAGATGCCTATAATGGTAAGGGGTGTTTGGGTTCCTCCATGTTCCATGTGTCCTCCGTGTTTCGACTCTAAAAGGTAGCCAGTTCTTTCCAGGATTTTTGACAGATCCGTTGTCTGTGGTTTGATTCTCCACGTGAAAAAGAGTTTTTGGTTCCTCAAGAAAAGTATAGATTCTAGCGCAACGTGGTCTGATTTGTTCTTGCACTGTAAAACTGTTCTTTAAGTTTTTGACATTAATATAGGATCCGTGGTATAGAGACCATGGGACTAAATGTCTTGGATTTGTAGGTTATATAACTCCTAGAAAATCATTTCTATTTCAGCCTTGCAGTGACCTGGTATCACGATTGCCTACCATATGAAAATGGGACTAATTTTGGTACTTTCTTTTAGCTTCATATGAAGTTTGAAAAGTTCCAAAATGCTACTACCCATTTCTTATAATCTTGTGAGCAGAACGAGAATCCCCAAAACAAGTAACTTAAAGTGTTCACGCACAATATAGTATAAAATCTGTTTTTCACTTTATGTAACTTGTGCAAAATTTAAAAAAAAAAAAACCCCAAAAAAAACCATTTTCATTGGAATGAGACCATTTATTTGGGAATGACTACTTTTTGATAATTTAATAATCATATTTTCCATTGTAGTGTTGTTGTTTTTTGTAATTATATTATTTTTCTTCCGTTTTAGCTAACTTTGTACGAAAATGAAAAGACTTCTGTTCATTGTGAGTAAAATTAAAGCAAATTTTTAACTATCTCATTTCAACTTGTATTGTTAAATTAATTTCTGTGTATTAATTTATCACTCAATATATAAGCATTGATGGATTCTGGTATTTGATACTTCTTCAAATGCTCCTATTCCTGATATAAATACAGCATTACATCAATTGCAGAATTGTCTAATGGTTAAAAATCTCACAATCTCATTTTGACTCTTGTCTCTAAGTGAAGAAACCTGAGTCAAAAAAATAAACCAGGGTCCCCTCTAATTTTATTCTGGGATATTCACCGATGGAAGTTAAATGGAGAGGAAATATATATGTATCCTCTAGTAATTAGGGTCCATCTTGCTCTCAGTTTCGTGGGGAATGAAGATCTGTTTTCATTTCTCTTTGTTGTATAAACTGGTTTATCTCTAGTGATTTCTTTATTCTGATGTCCTGTTTAACGGCTCTTTCTGAAAAGGAAAAGCCTGTAGCAATTTAGACGTTTGCACTTCTGTACGTCGTTTAAAATATTCAACTGACTATTCCATATTTAACACAGATATTTTTAGTTCTCAGTAAGGGTGTTTTGTTAGGATGGGTGTACTTTATTATACAGGGTTCCTAGGAAAGTCCGAATGCGATCAATAACTTTTAACACTAGAACTGTGGTTGCGGTCCATTTGAATGCTTGTGAAGTTTAAACTCAAATATCTTTTAAACCTTTCGTGTTTGAAAGCTAGAAATTCTTGACTTTTCCTAAAATATGTTCCTAATAGCATATATAAAGTTTTAAAAAAATACATTACAGAGAACCGTAGTTATAAGCATATGGACCTAGAACCGCGGAAGCGATCAATTTCATCGCGTTGTCGTTTTTTGTGTAAATAATTATTATAATAATCAATTAACAAGAATAATATGATGTATATATAAAGTAATGAAAATAAAGATTATATATATCCTAAAAGTAAGTGTTAGAGTAAACAAGAATGTCTACGAAAGAAATCTTTAAAAGGCCTATGATATTATTACTTACAATACATTTTATGCAAAGGGGGCGGGGGCGTATAAAAAATATAAAATTGTCAATGAAGAACGTGCATGAAGCAGCAGCAATTAGTATAATAAATAATATACAAATGGGAAAAAAGTAAAAATATAAATGCAAATGTAGAAAATTAAGTAAATTGGTGAAAAATGAAAGTAAATAAATGAGAACTATTAATAAGTAAGTGCAGATATATGAAATGCCAATAACCACGCAACCACACCTATATATTATATAACATAATATAGGCCTATACACTAGAACATGTATATACAGAATTTTAACAACTAATATCGTTATATATAAGCGCATATACAATATAGGCGTAAATGTATATCATCATCATCATCATCATATTCAACCATTATCTATCCACTGCTGGATGAAGGTCTCTCCAAATGCTTTCCACACAAGTCTATCCTGGGCCATTCGTTTCCACGTCACCCCAACCTGTTTTCTTATTTCATCCACCCATCTAGTTTGAGGACGTTTTCTAGGTCTTCGGTGGTCTCTTGGAATCCAGTTCAGAATTTCTGTTGTCCATCGTTGATCAGTTCTTCTTGCAATATGCCCAGCCCATCGCCATTTCAGCCCTTTTACTTTAACAATGATGTCCTCTACTCTAGTTTGCTCTCTCACCCAAGTGTTTCTTTTTCGATCTCTCCTAGTTATTCCAAGCATGCACCTCTCCATGCTCCTTTGCGTTGTCTGTAACTTTCGTATTGCTCCAACTGTTAGACTCCATGTCTCTGATCCATAAGAGAGGACTGGCAATACACACTGGTTGAAGACCTTTCTTTTTAGACACAAAGGCAATTTCCCCTTCAGGATAAAACTGTTTCTTCCAAATGCACTCCAGCCAAGTTTAATACGTCTGTTGAGTTCTTTCATAATGTTGCCATCCATTGAAATCAGCTGGCCAAGGTAAATATATGAATCAGCAATTTCTAGCTCAATGTTGTCAACTTGTATTTTTGTTTCCTCTACGAAATTATTGAACATGATCTTAGTTTTTTGTAGGTTCATCTTGAGTCCAACTTCTTTACTTCTAGTTGAGAGCTCCTGTACCATGTCTTGGAGTTCTGATGGGTTCGTTGAAAAAATAACAATGTCATCAGCAAACCGCAAATGATTTAAATATTCACCATTTATTTTTATTCCCTTGTTATTCCAATTTATCTGCTGAAAAATCATCTGTAAAGCTGAAGTAAAAAGTTTTGGAGAAATGGTATCTCCCTGCCTCACACCTTTACCAATTTTGATAGTTTTGGTATCTTTATGTAACCGAAATTTTGCACTTGCATTTTTATACACACATTTCACCATGTCAATGTACACATCCTCGATGTCTGCTGATCTTAAAGAGTTGATGACTGCTGATGTTTTAATAGAGTCAAAGGCCTTCTCATAGTCAATAAATGCCACACACAATGGAAGTTCATATTCATGTGTTCTTTCAATTAATTCTCTTAATACTTGAATATGGTCCACTGTACTGAATCCACTTCGAAATCCAGCTTGTTCTCTTGGTTGAGCTGCATCTAATTTTTTCTGCAGGCGATGTGTTAGCACTTTTGTGAAGATTTTATAAATAGCAGGTAACAAGCTAATTGGTCGGTAATTTTTTAAATCCTCTTTATCACCTTTTTTATGCAAAAGAATTACTGTTGCAGAATCCCATTGGTTTGGTATGTTACCGCTGTTAAGACATTTGGTAAAGAATTTTGCAAGTATGTCTTCTACATATTCTCCAGCTTCTTTTAGGATATCTAATGTAATACCATCATCACCAGGGGCTCTTCCTTTCTTCATACTTTTTATTGCAAATGAAACTTCTTCTTTTAAGATTTTAGGAGCTGTTCCTTCGACTATCTCAGAGTCTTCGTTTAATCCACTGTTTCCCTCATACAGCTTTCTGTAGAATTCTTCAACTCTTCTAAGTATTTCTTCCCTATTTCTTGTTACGGTGCCATCCTCTCCTTTTAATGCAATGATGTGTTTCTTCCCAACAGATAAACTTCCTTTAACAACCCTAAGGCTCTTGTTGCTTTCAATGGCCTTCCTTACTAACTCACAATTGAATTTTCTTATATCTTCTTTCATGTTTTTGCGCAAAGTTTTGCAAAGTTCTACATACTCGATCTTGCGACTGGTATTTTGATTGTCCACCTTCATAAGTCTTCGCCTTTTCATGAGCTGTTTCGTCTTCTCAGATAATTTGCTATTGTGCTTTTTACAGGTTACACCACCAATTTCCCCAGCAGTTTCAACTATTGTCTTAACAATGTTTTCATTTGCTTCTGAGATATCAATTTCTTCAATAAGTCCTTCCAGTGCAGGACTTAATGTATGTACAGTATATTGTTATGGGGGAAATATGTTGTTGATTAGATTTATTTATATTATATATGATTTAGAAACATTAATATCATTTATGGTTTAACATTTGAAATGATTTATTAGTATTTTTTATTATAATTAGATAAATTTTAATGTTAGTTTTCTTATTGATTTAATTTTTACTATTTGAGAACATTAAAACCCCATTTCCATAACATTTATTATTAAATTTGTTTATCCAGAATAAATTTGTAAATTGCCCGTTGATACTGGTTAGTAAACATTGGTTGACTTTTACCTAAAATTTCAAATGCAAGACCGTAAAAATTAAGTAAATAACTAGGGTTATTTTTCAAAACGCGTTGTGTGTTAAACATAAACAAAATAAAAAAACACCAGGTTCTTTAAAACAGACATGAAATAATTATTCAATAATTACTGCCTTTTATTTTATCTTATAAACACGATAATATATTTTCTAATCCTTTAGAATTTCACAGTGCCATTTAATATTAGCATTTGGAGCTATTAACCATTCTACATACTATCAATTTTTCACTTGGCATATTTTTTTTCAGTATTTAAACCTTATATAAGTAATTAAAAAAACAAAATAATTCAAATACTCATTTCACTATGAGAATCATACTGGGGTATATAAACCACCAGAAAAAATTTATACATTTCATTATAAGTTTAATGAGGGAGGAGGCACATAATTATCGATTAATAGAAGAGAAAGAAAGGTAACTTTAACTTACATGTTACACCCTTAATGGCCCATGTTCCGAGTAGGCTGGGGTCCCCTGTCTTCACATTGCAAAATTTCTCTCTCTCTCGGAGCGAGACTTGTAAGCGTTTTTAAAGTAACACCATCTTGAAGACTTTTTTTTTGTGTAAGGACTGCTAAAATCCTTATTCTCGCCAATATATTGCCAACTTTTTCATTTGGCTTTTGTTAACGTATTAGACGGCAATTTCGCCTGCCTAAATTGCAATTGTTGGCCAATTGTGGTGGTCTGGAACTGGACGCATAGCCACGTGTGTGACCTGACCTATTTATGCACGGTCAACGAGTTGACTATTTCTTGCTGCGATGATTTATTTATTTTCTTTCGACCAGGGATTTCGTCTAAACTTAAGTTTTTATAGGTTTCGGTTGCTGATGGATATTAGCCATATTGTAGGGAGCGAAATAGCAGTTTTTAGGTACACTGATTGGCTAAAATTATTTTGTTTGCAAGTTAAAAATGTGTTTAAAAAATTAAATATGATAGGTAGGAAAAAAACAAAAAGGTGGATTTGTATGTTAAGGGGTCCTACTTTTAAAAAGAAAAGGAATTTAATTATAAGTGCCTTATTTATATTCAGAATTTTTTTAAGAGTTGTTTTTACTAGTAAAAATCAAATTAATTTAATTTTACACCTTTGTTAGTTCAACAGGCATTTTTAACAAGTCTTTTCGTTTGTCACATAAAAAACAACTAAATTTAAAGTTCTTGAAAAGAATTCACAAAGAATTTGATTTTGTTTGGAAGCATGCCTTGCACAGGAAACTTGTTTACTTCCTATTATGCCCATGATGAAGGTTTCTTTGGACGAAGGTGCCGCCTCTTGAATGGAGGTGTCTCCTCTTGAATGTTAATTAATCTGGCATAGTGTTGTAGACGCAGTGTATAAATAATTGGAGGTACAACTCCATCAGAAAAAATTAAATAACAGGCGGCAGAATATCGAAAAAACAAAAACACTTAACAACATCTAAGCATATATTTATATATAGTGAGAGAGAGAGAGAGTATGTGTTTTTTATTTAATTATCTATTTATCTGCTCCTGGGTGTTTAGATTTAATTAGTTATTTTAAAAAGGGGATTTTCAATGTTCACCCTAACAATATTATATTATAAAATATACATGCATATGTAATAAAAATATATACATGCATAAACAAGTTTATGACAAGTAACTTTATTGTATAGCACACTGTATTTTCACGGTTTGTAATAATGCGCTAGTGACGAAAGTGAAAAATTGAAATTATATGACAATATATTGAACCTAGGCATGCATGTACAATCTTTTTCAAGGGAACAGTTATACATGTATGCCAGACACAGTATATAAGATCTTCAAGACAGTGTTTCTGAAACGCCAAAAAACCGTTCGACGAAACCCCCAAAAAACCACTGCCAAACGGCTCAAAGGCATTCTGCTCCCGACATCACTCTACAGATCATTAAGGTTACCAAAAAATATTCAAATACATAAATATATAATAAAATGTACATGTACTTACAAGGGTACGTTGGGCCTAGCTCTTCGAGTTCATGACCTTGTACTTTGACATTTTGAAAGAGAGAGGGAGGGGGTGTTATTGGCGGAATTATTTAGTAATGGTGACAGTTTGGTGCCAAACAAAGGGAAGTTAAAGAATTAGCTATAGCTGAAGTTAAAAAGAGTGAGGAAAATAGCTAAAAGGAAAAATGAAGATAAAAGGGGAAGAGGTTATGAAAACGTAAGGGAAAAAATTATTGGCCAAGTATATGGCGCGCCTTTATGTTAAAATTTTTCTACGTTTAAGGTTAGCGAGGATGACTTTAAGGTAGCGTAAGCAGAAATTTATGGGGAAATTGTTGTTTTTTAATGAAGTAAAGAAACATATGAGACTGTTGGTAGTATCGTTAATATTGTTACATATTTTGGAAATGCGAACACAATGTGTAATCAAAATATTTCGTTGAACACCTATAGAGATATTGCTGTTCCATTTAGTGAGGAAGTTCACCTTAAAATGAAAACAGCTGCGCTTTATCAAATATGGTGCAATTGACATGGCCTTTAACAATAGTAATTTGCAAATCGAGGAAGTTTGCTTTAGTACTGTTGTCGGAAGTCTTTTTCGGTATAAGCTCTTCGGGATATGTATCAAGGTGTTTAGCACTGAAACTGTGGTTATCGAAAGTTATGATGTCATCTATGTATCTAAATACGTTACACAAAACAACGCTATTATTTTTTTCATAGTGGTGTAGGAATAAATCCGCTAAAATAGAAGAAAAGTTACATCCTTGTGGAATTCCGCATATTTGTTTGTAGATGTGCTTGCCTTCAGAAATATAGTTATTGAAGATGCAGGAGTTTTTAATATTGTTCCAATGATTTTCATCAATGTTCAGGTAGTGAGAGAAATTATTGTAATATTCGTTAAGAACGTATTTTAACTTTTCCAAGGGAATACTAGTGAAAAGGTTTTCTATGTCATAAGTATTAATTACAGAAATATTTATGTTGTTGTTAATATAGTTGATGACAGGTATATTGTTCTTGATAAAGATAACGTTTTCTTTATCCTTGTGAATTTCTAGTAAAGTATTTCTTAGTAGTTGAAAGAAGGTGCTATTGGCATTATTGTTAAACATTTCCATGTTGTGCTCCACCTTTGATGGAAATCCAAACATTTTATTATATTTTGTGTTTAACTTCCTTAAAGAAGAAGGAACAACACAACAAGTCATGCACTCATACTTTCTGAGCTGCCTGGATTTCATAAAAACGCATTTTATTAAAGTATTATTTTATAGCGTTCGAATTTAGGTATATTTTCTCTGTCTGTCCTGCAATGCTACCTTGTAATATCATTATAAAGTGGTGACAACGTATATGATATTTAAAACACCTTCTGAATTTCCTCAGCTATCTATCACTGGATTAGCTGACATTCTAAATGAATTCCAAGAAATCGTAATTGTCAGTTTATTTAGTCGCATTTTACAGCCATCGGATATCGCCAATATCGTTTCACATCACAACACCAAGCAGAAAAATTAGCCCGCCAAGGTAATTTTTTAAGTCGCCAATAATCACCAAAGTTTCTTTTTTCGTATACAAACGTCTTTCAAATTAACAACATGGGCGACAATACAGACCTGTCTCTTGAATTGTCACATGTTGCCTTCAAAGCACTGTCTTTTTGGAAAAACAATACAAAACTTGGGTTTCGTCAGCTGGAAAGCCAGTTCATTACTTTGGGTATTAAAGACAACCGAACAAACAAAATTCCACTGTGTCGTAGCAGCCCTTGAACCAGAATTACTTTTGGGGGTGAGCGACATTATAAGAGGCCCTCCTAGGAATGCCTACCTATCACTTAAAACGCAAATCAACGAACAATTTGCGCAATTAGAAGCAGCCAGGCTCCAGACACTTTTGCAGAATTTGACACTCGCAGATAAAACGCGAAGTATGCTGCTCCGGGATATGCAAGAGCTATCGTCTGGTAAACTGAATGACTCTATGCTTCGAGGACTTTGGCTGGGAAGTCTTCCTCTCAACGAGAAGCAGATTTTGCCTGTTGGAGGCAAAAATCTCGATGAACTAGGCCGAATTGCTGATAAAATTCACGAAGTAACAGGATTGAATGCGAGTATTACCGAAGTACAACGACCCTCGGAATCTCATCACATGGACAAAACTTTATAAGAACAACTTAGTCAATTAAGAACTGAAGTTAGGCAACTAACATGCTTAATTAATAGTCATTCTCCCAGTTTCGGCAGGCGAGCTACACGTGTCGAATGGCGACGATACAACTCTCGAAACAATTCCAGTAATTCGGACCCAAATGATAACATATATATACTGGTACCACAGAAAATTTGGTGATAACGCCCGGAAATGCAGAAAACCATGTTTATGGTCGGAAAAAGCGGAACCACGAACAATGTGACGGGATTGGACGTGAGTGAAAATATAAGCCGTCTTTTTGTTAGAGATCAAATCTCGAGTCACAAATTCCTGGTGGACAGTGGTGTAACTTTGTCTGTATTCCCCAAATCCTACATTAAAAGATCGTGTACAAAATAGGATTTATTCCTATACGCTGCGAACAGTACGAAAACAGATACATACAGTACAATAGAAATATAGTTAGATTTCGGCTTATGTAGAAGTTTTTCATGGAAATTTATAATTGCAAACGTATCTAAACCAATTGTTGGTGCTGACTTCGTGAAACATTACAATCTCTTAATTGATGTTAGGAATAAATGCTTAATTGACAGGATTACTCTACTCATGACTAAAACTGACACAGTCAATACACTTGTATCGCATCTGATAACGTTATCAGGAAATTCGTGTTATCACGAAATTTTAGACAGATATCCTAATATAACAAATCCATCGTTAGTAGGCTTTAACGAAAATAATCTAACTAGCGACTGCATTATCACCCATGGCCCTCCTGTGTTTACACGAGCCAAACGTTTATCACCAGAAAAAGCCGAATTCCTAAAATGAGAATTTGAATCCCTGATGGCTCAAGGTATCATTCCACCTTCAAAAAGTCAACGGGGTAATCCAATCCACCCCGTCCCCAAGGGAGAGAATGATTGGCGTATATGTGGAGACTATCGTCGTTTAAATGCCATAACAAAACTAGCCAGATACACAATTCCCCACATACAAGACTTCAGTCTTAGTCTAGTAGGAAAGAAAATTTTTTCGAAACTCGGTCTTGTACGTGCTTATAATCAGATCCCGTTTGCAGAAGAAGAAGATATATGCAAGACAGCAGTCATTACTCCTCTAGGTTTATTCGAATATATACAGATGGTATATGGGCTCAGGAATGCTTCTCAGACCTTTCAACGACATGTTAATACGATTTTCCGAGACGTCAGTAATTGCTATGTTTATATTGATAATATCCCAGTTGCATCCGAAACGCCAGAGCAACATCAACAATACCTAGAAAATGTTTTCAAATGTCTAAACGAATACGGATTAGTTCTAAATGCAGACAAATGTCAATTAGGCCGCGAACGTTTAAATTTTTTAGGCTGCGAGATTTCAGCGGAGGCAGTCTCTCCCATGCCGGATAAAGTGAAACAATCATAAATTATTCACTACTGACGGGTATCGCATAATTACGGAGATTTCTCGCAATAATAAATCTTTACCATCGTTTTTTTTTTTATCATGATGCTGCTCAAGTGCAGGCACCATCGCACGATATGATAAAGGGTAAGAAAAAGAATGATAGAATTGCATTAGTTTGGTCTGATGAGTGCAACACCGCGTTCCAAAAATGTAAAGACATGATCACTAAAGCCACGACATTGGCATTTCCCAGGCAGGACGCAAGGCTTTTTGTCATGGTTGATACGTCCGAAATAGCGTTAGGAGCCGTTCTACAACAACCAGTTGATGGCGTTACTCAACCTTTGCTATTTTTTTTTCGCAAATTAAATAATTCCGAAAAAAAAATACAATAC
>QLNU02003225.1:125915839-125928546 GCA_006491805.2 Dysdera silvatica | reverse complement strand
GTGTCTCCTCTTGAACGTTAATTAATCTGGCATAGTGTTGTAGACGCAGTGTATAAATAATTGGAGGTACAACCCCATCTGAAAAAATTAAATAACAGGCGGCAGAATATCGAAAAAACAAAAACACTTAACAACATCTAAGCATATATTTATATATAGTGAGAGAGAGAGAGTGTATGTGTTTTTTATTTAATTATCTATTTATCTGCTCCTGGGTGTTTAGATTTAATTAGTTATTTTAAAAAGGGGATTTTCAATGTTCACCCTAACAATATTATATTATAAAATATACATGCATATGTAATAAAAATACAAATGCATAAACAAGTTTATGACAAGTAGCTTTATTGTACAGCACACTGTATTTTTACGATTTAAAATAATGCGCTAGTGACGAAAGTGAAAAATTGAAATTATATGACAATATATTGAATCTAGGCATGCATGTACAATCTTTTTCAAGGGAACAGTTATACATGTATGCCAGACACAATATATAAGATCTGCAAGACAGTGTTTCTGAAACGCCAATAAACCGTTCGACTAAAACCCCGAAAAACAATGTCAAACGGCTCAAAGGCATTATGTTCCCGACATCACCCTACAGATCATTACTGTTAGCAAGAAATATTCAAATATATAAAGATGTAATAAAATGTGAATGTACTTACAAGGATACATTTCTGCCTTCACTTGACAAAGGGAGCAGTTGGCTCCCGAAACGTCGTGTTTTTAAACCTTACGCCAGTGTCGAAATAACTGTTTGTTACAAGGATACATTGGGCCCCACTCTTCAGGTTATTATTAGGTATGATTTTAAAGAATAATTTTTTCCTGTAAATAATTTTCCGGAAAGAAAATATGTCCAAAAAAATTTAATTGCTGAAATTAACCTAATTATTGAAAATATTAAATGAATATTATTGGGATTTAACGTAAATACGTTAGTATTGCTGAAACAAAAACAAAATTGTATTTACTTATAGTTTTTTGAAGAATATTTAAGGGCAGTTGAAATGACCGCAGCCACTGTTCTAAGCATAATGTAAGTGCCACGGTTCTAGTGTTAAACCAAGACAGATCTTGCAACGAAAGTTAGGTATTAGTAATTAAAATGACTATGCATTATCAGATGAGATGAACAGTAGTGCCCCTGGTGACGAATTGAGGAAGTTAAAAATTTTATTTCCAAAAATAATGAAGACAGAAAAATATTTTCAATTAGAAAGTTGTAGAGCGTCCTTCAGTTAGTAAGAAAAGATGTACGGGTCACATGCAATACATATACATACTGCCACAAAGTGAGGTGCTCTGGAATTTCAAAGCATCGCTTTCAGTTAATGATTTCTGGTCCTTTAAAAGTTGCATTGAAGTTCTTATAGGAGAGAGACCATGATTTCTTTCCAAGCGAAGAGCTTCAACTCAACTTTTAAAGTGCCAGAAATCATTAACTGAAAGTGATGCTTTGAAATTTGCAGAACACCCCACTTCAGGGCAGTATGTGTACATATTGAATGTGAGCTGTATATCTTTTCCTACTAACTGAAGAATGCTCTACAACTTTCTAATTGAAAATATTTCCTCATCTTCATTATTTTTCGAAACAACTTTTTTAACTTCCTCAATTCGCCACCAGGGGCGCTGCTGTTCATCTCATCTGATAGTGCATAGTCATTTTACTATACCAATACCTAACTTCCATTGCAGTATTCATTGTGGTTCCAAAGTTATTGGCCACATTCGGACTCCTAGGAACCCTGTATGAGGTGGGTGGTCAGATTGAAGATTTTTTTCGGGGGTCAACTTATTTTTTACCCATTCTTTCAATGTTTACCCGTTAAATTCTTAGATACTGTTTTTACGAGGTGTCATTTTGGGCATATTGAGTTTATGCAATTGTTACGGATTTACGTCATAAAGATTTGAAATATGCCCCCTTTGAATGTGGTTTACGAAATATTCCCTTGTCCTTGCAAGATTTTATTACACATTTCTATTGCTCTATCTCAGGTTATGTTCAGTTTGCATTTTGTATTGACAAGTACTGAGACGTTACGTGATTTCAACCTTCTTTCATGTACATATGCTAGATAGCTTTAGCTGTATGGTGCCATAGATTTAATACATTTGCCTAGTGTGCGGAAATTTCAGATTAGAATCCCACTATTCCTGAGTGCTTGTCATTTTTATATCAATTCATATCCTAAGGTTTCTTTCCCCTGGCTGTTAAAAATCCGGATTGAAGGGAAAATGGTTGGTTCAGAACTGACAGGATCTTACCTGTTCTTACACCATTGGTTAAAACCATCATCAGTCAATGGATAGCCTCAATGATAACTCTGCTTTTCATTTTTTTTTAGTAATTTAATGTATTACTACTAGTATGAGCAGTACTAAATATAGTATGTAACTCTATGGTGATGCAGTTGTAATACATGCATCTCTGATGTCATGAACCCGGGTTCAATTCCAATGGTATCGCAAAGCATTTGTCATTTCTTCCACCCACCATTTTTCTCCAGGGTTTAGTTCTATGGATAAAAGAGGTTTGACTTCCTCGAAAAACTGTTGGTGCCAGTGCTGCATGACCTTTGCACTCCTTGTGCCAAAAAAAGGTGAAACAGTATTTTGTGTCTAATTTATATGGCTGTCGTCATAAAGTTTATTAATTTATATTCAAAATGTTTCTTCCTGATAATTGTCTTTTTCATTCTATTAACGTGCTTGCCACGAGTGTATTTTTATCTCATTAATAAATTGCCATTTCAGTATCAGAATGGAAGCCAGATGACCAAACTAAGCCGATGGATACAATATTTATTCGAGAAGTTAAAGATGGCAGTCCCGCACATCAAGCTGGCCTGATGAAAGGGGACCGCATCATCGCCATTAACAATCATCCCTTGGTCGGAAAGTCCTATTCCGACATCATTCATTTGATTCTTGAGAGGTAAAATGGACGTCTGCAATCATCTGATAGGATTTATTTTTTTTAAGTGACGTTTTATTCGTATGGTTGTGCTCACACCTACCATTATAACCCTGTCAAAATTATGGAAAAGTTCACTCAATTTTGAGTTGTGTTGGGGTAAAATCGATATTTGAACACTGCTGGTATTAATTGCTGTTTTTTCTTCTGATTTGTAGTTTTCAGAGTTTGATTTTCTAGAGATGACTTGGAAAAATCTAGGCCTTGACCTGACATGGCCTTACCTGACTTTGCACTAGTTAAATATGAACAAATTTTAAATTACTTGATTTTGTCATAAAAGTTGCACAAGGTATTGTGGTACAAGCTTAGTGAGCAAAGCATTGGGGCAAGACCACTGATTCATGGCCAGTCTAAGGCATGGTTAACTTCCTTTCTTCTTAATCTCTTATGAGTATGAGCTAATTCAAGTCAAAATCGAGGTGCGACCTGAATTAACTCTTGCCGTTTGTCCCACCTTTTGCAATTAGAGGTCCCTCTAAAATGGATGATGTCTTCGAAAAAAACTTATAACATGTGCCTTTTATATTCAAGGCTTTTCGAAGGAAGAATGATGTAGAGTAAAAACGTGAATTTGAATGATTTTCGTGACTGGCATAAGAAATGTTGGAACAAACAGGATTGGCTATCTGTACAGAAACCACTTAAGTTATATTTTTTATGATGTTTCTGAAGCTGAATTATTACAATTGTATCTTGTGCATTCAATGTGTTGCTTGATTCTCAGTAAGTTTGACCTTACTCAATCTACTCTAAGGTTAGAGATCATGTCAGATCGTTGGTCCTTCTCTGGTGAGTGTTTTGATTCCTGCCCCTCCCCCACGCAAGGTATTTTTGCTTTTCTCATCTTATCACTACCCTTTGATTTTATTGAGATATCATCACTCCTCTCAGGTGTTTAGCCCATTGGTGGGCTGTATTTACAGCTCTGGTTTGTGCTTTATATGGTGACCTCGTAGCAAAAGGCAGACCCAGTAAATGTTTTTTTTGGGGGGGTACACAAAGCTTGAAGACCAGAGGCTTATAATAAGTGTAAATTTGTTATTCTTGAGTGTGTGCCCCCCTTGTGCCTTCCTCTTGCTCTGCCCTTTGTCAGAACATCTTATCAAGTCTTTCGATGTAAAACTATAATCAGCCAATGCTTGTCTTTTTAGTGGTATGAAACCGTGTTTTTGTAGGGAAAAATACATTTCTACCCTGTCCTCACTCAACTTTTGACAGCCCAAGATACGTGTTGAGTGTTTTTATAAAACAGTGTCATCCTAATTTATTGAAACTGTATTCCTGTATATTAGCTAATAAGCCAGTTAGTAGCCAGGTATTACTTTTGCCAGAGAACCCTGTATTATATAACATGCCATAAAAATAATAACCGGATATATGACCCGTCGTTTAAATTTTAAAGTCTCGTGTTCCTTGAATTATCCAGTATGCCAGCTGATGATTAGGAATAGGATAAATGGTTTGTTGTGTAATAATAAATTAAGTTGACAGCATTTTTAGTTGAAACAAGACAAATGGGATAATTTTAACAATAAAAATGGGTCATACTAATCACTGAAAGGGAGGTGGGCAAACCCATTCACTCACAATTTATATTTTTGAAACGATGTGTTTTTAAAGAAAGAAAAAAATACTTAATTCTCACTCTATTAAAGGAATGCATATCTGTTGGAATTTTCCTTCATTTAAGATTTTTTTTAATCATTATCATTTTCTTTTGAGTCATTCATTCTTTATCTAAGGGAGAGTGGAAATTGTCATTCATATGACCTAAACGAGAATTTCATACTTTTAGGAGAATGAACCAGTACTTTCATTCACAGCAAATACCAGTCCAAAACTTTCCTTAGATGATTGTGATAATAGGACTTGTGCAAAAATTGCTATTTATGATTACCCGAAAAGATGGTTTTAATCATGTTAAAATTCCTGTCATGGGATTATGAATAAATCAATGTATCGTGTCAGTTGAATAAAAAGTGAATTATAATTTTATAATTGAAAAATTCTAATTGAATTTTTTTTTTTTATTTGTTTTTAGCGGAAATGATCTTCAGCTTCTTGTGGTTCCCAAGGAAGATGATATTTTACAATTGGTAAATTTTTTCTTTTAATTAGCAAATGAAGTTTGCAAATCTGTTATTTAGTTCCATACTTCGCAAATTATTCTTCTTCTTTTTTTCAATTATAGCTAACATTTTCTTTAATCGACTTTTAAAGTTTTTTTTTTCTGAAGGGAGAAACATTAATATTTTGCAGTTATATTATATATTACTTGGTGTTTCTAAAGAATTAACATTATGATATGCTTTGCAGTAATTTTTTTTCCTTTCTATTATTTTTTATACAACAAATGCCTATGCAGTTGGTTTTCCATGTTTTGAAGTTATCATGATGATTGCATGCATAGAGACATTTTTTATATATAAAATTTTATTATGTAACTATCGACTTATATATTTGAAAGTTCCACTCATACATGTATAAGGCTTGACAAATTCAGTCGCTATCTGTGGCTAGATTTTTGCAGATGCCAAGTAAGAATTCTCTTTTTTCTGTTAGATTCCTTGATTTTCTTATTGAAGTTCGTGATTACGGTTCACAGTGATTTGTCCAGCTCTGCATTTGCTTGTAAAAAGATTGTAGATTTCAATATGAACAAGGCCATATGTTCGCTAAATATTGGGTCAGCGTGAAATTAGTCCATTGTTGACGAAATTTCTTGATGTATTTGAATGCACGCAAATAAGAAAATGACATTGAAAGAAACTTATCTAATGTGAATAAATATTTAAATCTTGTCGTGATAAGCAAAATTTTATAATTAAAGGCATGTTAAATGTCTGGCCAAGAAACGAAAAAAATTACAAAGGTGTTTAGGTAGTAGTTTGCAGGTAGATGAAATATCACAGGCATTAAGTATAAGGAGAATACCTTCTCTATGTACTTTCGGTCATTGTAATACTGATATTGAACTTGCAATTGAAGTGCATTTCAGATATACTAAGGTATTCGAATCTAAGTAACCTTCCTTTTTTAACGTTCTAGTCATGTAGTTTAACTTTAATTATGGAAATAATATTTATATATGTTCAGTTGAAAAGGTAACACCCTGTATAACCTTTGATAGGCGTTGAGTAGAAAATTTGAAAAAAAAAATGTTTATTTGTGGGAGGGAGTTGGAAAATAGTGTGAGCAGAATTCTAGGGCCCCTCACCCCTACCGACCACAACTTTGAAAATTGAAGTGATAACCCCCACCTCATGATACATCATTTGAAACAGAAAAAAAAAAAAAAACATGCCGAAGGAAAAGTAAATCCATGCATCAGTTTCAGAAACAATGGCAAATAGGTTTTGACTGAAACCTCAGATTGAATAGATTTTGACAAAGGCTTTGGCATAAACAGAAAGTTAAATTAAGCCAAAATATTAGTCCATTAGTAACTGGCAAAACGTGTTCCTTGCAAGCAAACAGTAACGCTGGTTTTTATCTCATTTTCCCATCTTTTTATTAATGGTGATATGTTACTAGATATTAAAAAGCACATGCAATAGAAATGGCCCCACTTTAAGTGAGAGGGTAGAAATTATTTTTATGTACGGTAGCCAAAATTGAGGCATTTGCGAAACAGCTGTTGTTTATGGTGAAAGAGTTTTCAGACAAAAGTCTCCTCTCGTTATGTCATGAGTTTAGTTAAAAAATTTGAAACCACTGGATGAGTGTGCAATCAAAAGAAAGTTGTCAAACAAAGAGTTGTGAGAGAAGCAGCACGGTTGGAAATTCTTGGTCATTGTAGCAATGACCCCACACTCTCTCTATTTGAAAAGTGTCCAAATTAACCAACACTTTTATTGGCTTGGTACATAAAATAATAATTGGCGTAAAATTACATTAGTTCTTTCCTTATAAGTTGCAATTTCACCAGCAACTAGCTGAAGACGATTTCGACAGAAGAATTAAATTCTATGAAAATATGAACGGCAAAATCACAAAAGATGCCAACTTCTTAAAATTATTTGTTTTTGATGAGTCCATTTTTTTTAAATGGTTTAGTAAATAGGCACAATTGCAGATATTGGCACAGTGAAACCCCTCCACTTATTTAAGGAAGATCATACAGTTTTCTAAGAAAATTCATGTATGGGCAGGCATGTTAGGGGATGAGGTGATAGGTCCTATTTTCATTGACAAAAATTTTACTGGTGACGTATTTAGAACTTTTAGAAAATACTATACATCTGCTAATAATCCTGTCTCTAGAAGATCAGATTGAGGAAGATATGGAACCTTAAAGCTAGGTGAGGAAAAACTGTAATTCCGACAAGATGGGGGTGCCTCCGCATTACTCTATTGCTGTAAGAAATTGGCACATTTCCCTTGAAGTGGATTGGGAGGTGGGGTTTATCTGGAATGGCCTCCAAGATCTCCCAATTTGTGGGGCTACTTAAAAACCCGAGTATTACTCTCGCAAATGATGTTAATGGTCTCAAAAGCAGGATAATTAGAAAATGTAGAAGTATTCTCCGAGCAATATATTCGGAAAAGTTGGAAAATAATTTGAACATAGACTTTATTCCTGACTGCAAAGAAATGGGGAAAATTTTGGAACATTTAATAAGGTACAGCTTGTTTTATTTAATTTGAAGTTTTAGTCAAAACCTATTTGCCGTTATTTCTGAAATGGATGCACAGATTTTCTTTTCCTTTGGCAGGAGCACTGCATTTTTTTTTTTTCTGTTTCGAATGATATATATCACCAGGTGGGGGGTTGCAATCATATTTTTGTGGTTAGTAGAAGGGAAAATCCCTCGAATTCCACTCACACTATTTTCCAACTCCCCCCGCAAATAAACGTTGACCCCCCCTTTTTTTTTCAAATTTCTAGGCAACTTCTATCAAGAGTTATGATTGATTGTTTGGCTTTTTTATGGCGCAAGAGCATCTGGGCTATACTGCGCCAATTATCAAGAGTTATACAGGATGTTACCCTTTCAAACTTTTTCACACTGTATATGCACGCATATAGTCATGGGTGCCTATATGTGGGCTCAAGCCCTCCCTAGCCGTTTAAAAATTTGATTCACCCGAACCTGCTATGCATTTACTTTCAAAAGTTTTACAGTCACATTTTAAAATAAGGTACTTTTTAGCTCATTACTAATTGTCAAGCAGTATCAATTATTTTTGTAGCGTTTTGGTATCTTGTACATTCACTAAAATTCTCGATAGCTTTGAGAAGGAGGTAATAATTTTTCTAAGCCCCTCCCTAGAAATACTTGTTAATTTTTATCAGCCCCTCCCCCCCACTAGAAGTACTTGTATGGGCACCCATATGCATATGGTCAATCCTCTATTTAATGAAGTTGCAAGATCTGATCAAAAAAAAAAAAAGCTTTGTGGAATTAAAAATACGTTGAGATTCATAAACTTATCATTCATAGTTCAGTGTACAACAGAATTCTGTAAATGGAGAGAAATTTGCAAAACAGATGTTTGTTAATAGGTGTTTGACTATATGTGTGTTTACTTTAATATTATACATTTTATGTAACATTATTACACATTTGGCTAAACATATTAATATTACTTTGTAATCGAGGTTAAATTGTGTTGACTAATATTCAGTAAAAGGAGCTAATTTTTTTGCCTTTTCATTTACAGTATTTTGCAAGTTCTGCATATGAACCTGTTCATAGAGAATGCAATCCTGAGTGTGATTCAGAACTGAATTACCTTTCATCTTATGATCCACCCAGAAAATATCTTGTTAAAAAGAAAAATAGAAAACGATATGTTCCCAAGATCCAATCGGAAAATGATGGGAAGACTCAATACAGTGATTTCGACACAAGTCTAAATTATGAGTTTTCTGACCACGAGCAGTCCCTCTCAATGCCATTTGATTCTTACGTTGACAGCCCACAATCTCCGCACAATGACTTCAATAGTTCTACTTATTTTTGCAATCAATCGGCAGCCGATACTTTAATATCTGTGGATGGAACGAGTGAGGATGTCCAAAACCGAAACGATAGTTTAGTCGATCATTGTTCCCAGGTTGTTACTCCGAGTCGTCATTCGTTCCCACTGTCAGAACCATTGAGGTACAGTGGCAACCTTCGAACGGAAAAAAATAACTTTATAATTTCTGGTAACAGCATTGCCAATATTAAAGACAATCCTGAAAACATATCACCGAGAACATTTGTCGCTCAACGGCGTCATCAGTTCGAATCTGGCAGCCTTTTGGCCGAGTCCTTAGAACGAATGCAAATGTACAAAAGTGAATTGTCCCGCATGTCAAAGTCTAGTCAGTGTCCCATAGTCTCGACACAAACGGCTCATTTTGAGACCCTTTCATCGAAAAAAAAAGTCGATTCTCCAGAAACGAATTGGACAACTACGTCAGAACCGAATTACTCCAGTCTAATGGAAGAGTGTACAGATTTAGCTGCTTTAGGTAAGTAGCAGCATACAACTTGGATACTAATTTTTTCTTTTTTCAGTTTAATTAGTTGAGATCATAGTTTTCAACCAATATTAAAAGTATCAGTTTCTCTCACACACGCATATATATATATAATCATCAATCATTTTCATTCCACTTCAGAATGGAGATCTCTCATTTATCACATGTGTAATATGGTGAAAGAAATACAGAGAATGGCCTTAAGCTCACCAGGTTGCCCGGACATGTTGACGAACTGGATCTGCAGTTTAATGAGGTCCTGGACTTATGACAGGACTCACTGTGTCACCCTCCCAAAGACTGGTAACTGCCCAGGTTGCTTTCGAATTGGCACTCTGTTCCAAACCAATATTTTGGCAGAGGACGACTATTGGACATACACATAAATGTTAAAATTTGCCCAACCAATTATTGATAACTAATATAAATTATCTCAGTATCAAAATGTATATTGATAAAAGGATGTAAATATTTCAAGATTATCTAGAATTTCTCTTCTGATAATAGATTTGTTGATATTTGCATAAAATGAGAAGTAAATTTGCATAAATTGAGAAGTTTTAAATTAATTTTAGTACAATGTTCTTTTTACTAGCAAGTTGAAGAACTTGTTCTATAAGATTTTATAATGTGCAGTTTCAGAAGGTGTGAAAATTTAGAGCAAATTAAGTTAAAAACTTTTTACTTTGGTATCAAAAACTGGTGATTGTGAAATTGCATGTTTTGTCCGTTTTCCATTCCGTATGATACACTGAATCTTTTTATCATCATTGCAAGAACACTATTCCAATGACCAGTATATTGTTTTTCCTTGGTGATTGTACCATCTCTGGGAAGGTAACAATATCATGAAAAACATGCCTATGACAATAAGATGTCATCTTGGTGGTCTGATTGGCATAACACTTCAGTTCTAATGAAGAAATTGCTAGTTCGGCGACGGCCCAGGACAATGCCTTTTTCTGCTGATGTCCACCAAAACCTGTGATAGTGGGTCAAATGAGCACTAGTTTGTGCAATAGAGCATGGTATCAAAAATACCTTGTTTAATGTTGTTCATGGTGTATTTTCCATTCTGTTAGCAATTAATACATACATATTTTTAATAGATAGTACAGGCATATGCACCAACATCAAGCCATACCGACGAGGAGGTTGAGGAATTCTATGAAGAAATCAAACAGCTACATACCAAGGGGAAACAACACATCAAGCTCATCATGGGAGATTTTAATGCAAGAATTGGACAACAGGAACAAGGAGAGACATCGGTTGGTAAATACGGATACGGGGAAAGGAATGAACGTGGCGATCAACTCATAGAATTTGCCGAAGCTGAAAATCTTAGCATCATGAATTCATTTTTTAAGAAGAAACCGCAAAGAAAATGGACATGGAAACACCCAAATGGGGGAACTAGTGAAATTGACTATATCCTGGCAAACAAGAAATCAATTATTGAAGATTGCAGTGTACTGAACAGATTTAATACTGGAAGTGATCATCGAATGGTGAGATGTAAAGTGCACTTAAATACTAAATTAGAACGACAGAAGCTCATTAGGAAACAAGTAAGTAAGAGGGTGGATCTAATGAAACTGAAAGTAAATACCGAGGCATTCAAGTTGGAATTAAAAAATCGCTTTTCTGCACTGGAAGGACTTATTGATGAAAGTGATATCTCAGAAGCAAATGAAAACATTGTTAAGACAATAGTTGAAACTGCTGGGGAAATTGGTGGTGTAACCTGTAAAAAGCACAATAGCAAATTATCTGAGAAGACGAAACAGCTCATGAAAAGGCGAAGAGATATGAAGGTGGACAATCGAAATACCAGTTCCAGGATTGAGTACATAGAACTTTGTAAAACTCTGCGCAAAAGCATGAAAGAAGACATAAGAAAATTCAACTGTGAGCTAGTAAGGAAAGCCATTGAAAATAACAAGAGCCTTAGGGTTGTTAAAGGAAGTTTATCTGTTGGGAAGAAACACATCATTGCATTAAAAGGAGAGGATGGCACCGTAACAAGAAATAGGGAAGAAATACTTAGAAGAGTTGAAGAATTCTACAAAAAACTATATGAAAGTAACAGTGAATTAAACGAAGACATTGAAATAGTCGAAGGAACAGCTCCTAAAATCTTAAAAGAAGAAGTTTCATTTGCAATAAAAAGTATGAAGAAAGGAAGAGCCCCTGGCGATGATGGCATTACATTAGATATCTTAAAAGAAGCTGGAGAACATGTAGAAGACATACTCGCAAAATTCTTTACCAAATGCCTCAACAGTGGTAACATACCAAACCAATGGGATTCTGCAACAGTAATTCTTTTGCATAAAAAAGGTGATAAAGAGGATTTAAAAAATTACCGACCAATTAGCTTGTTACCTGCTATTTATAAAATCTTCACAAAAGTGCTAACACATCGCCTGCAGAAAAAATTAGATGCAGCTCAACCAAGAGAACAAGCTGGATTTCGAAGTGGATTCAGTACAGTGGACCATATTCAAGTATTAAGAGAATTAATTGAAATAAAACATGAATATAAACTTCCATTATGTGTGGCATTTATTGACTATGAGAAAGCCTTGGACTCTATTAAAACGTCAGCAGTCATCAACTCTTTAAGATCAGCAGACATCGAGGATGTGTACATTGACATGGTGAAATGTGTGTATAAAAATGCAAGTGCAAAATTTCGGTTACATAAAGATACCAAAACTATCAAAATTGGTAAAGGTGTGAGGCAGGGAGATACCATTTCTCCAAAACTTTTTACTTCAGCTTTACAGATGATTTTTCAGCAGATAAATTGGAATAACAAGGGAATAAAAATAAATGGTGAATATTTAAATCATTTGCGGTTCGCTGATGACATTGTTATTTTTTCAAGAAACCCGTCAGAACTCCAAGACATGGTACAGGAGCTTTCAACTAGAAGTAAAGAAGTTGGACTCAAGATGAACCTACAAAAAACTAAAATCATGTTCAATAATTTCGTAGAGAAAACAAAAATACAAGTTGACAACATTGAGCTAGAAATTGCTGATTCATATATTTACCTTGGCCAGCTGATTTCAATGGATGGCAACATTATGAAAGAACTCAACAGACGTATTAAACTTGGCTGGAGTGCATTTGGAAGAAACAGTTTTATCCTGAAGGGGAAATTGCCTTTGTGTCTAAAAAGAAAGGTCTTCAACTAGTGTGTATTGCCGGTCCTCTCTTATGGATCAGAGACAT
>QLNU02003225.1:125867811-125915739 GCA_006491805.2 Dysdera silvatica | reverse complement strand
GATCATTTAATGACATAAAAATATTTCTCATTGCTGGTAAATTTCATTTAAACGCCACTGAGCTGTAACTAAAACGATATATGTTTTAAAAGAAAAGCTTCTTTCCCTCGTTTTTAAAATCATTCGAATCTTAAATATTTTGAAAGTTTGTTTCAAAGAAGTTATTTTGCTTCCGGCATTAAAACTTGCTCAATAAATAACAAACCGTAAAACCTATTACAATTATTTTCTTCGTAAGTTATTCCTTAAAGGCTGGCAATAAGGACAACTTTGAAAGTGATTAAGAAAAGTTTTACGCTTTTATAAGATGTAAGTAAATTTTAATTCCCTATCCCTTAGCATAACTTTCGTCGTAAATTTTGGAAAGTGACAAGGTGTGGTATTATTTAAGAGTCTATTTGACCATTTATATGCAAATTGTAATTAGTTTCAAGACTGATGCATCAATTCAGCTTAATGTGTTGGTAAAAACTAAAACTTAAAAATGTGATTTATTATTCTATTCGTTTGAAATATGAATGGTATATTTAATATAACCCTAAAGGTTTTCTTATCACATGCGAATAAATACAAATTATTGGAAAGGTATTTATAAAATTAAGCAGCGATGAATTAAAAACCCATGCCAGTTAGAAAATTAAATTAATTAATAATAATTTATTCTATTAATTATTATGACAATCGATTCAGTAATATGACTTAAAAATTTCACAAAAACATGGATTTCATGATATGTTTAAATTAATTATTAGCATTATTATATATATATGGGCTGTAAAAGGTTGCTGGTATCTAATTGGAAGGAGGCCCATATGCTGAACGTATGTGATGATGTGTGGAATAGGCCGGGCCAGTAACCTAGTGTCCTACTCCGCCTTCAAGTGGTGCGGGCCGGGCTTTCTATTTATGAAGCAAATTAATATTTGCTGCACGAATAGAAAGGGGGAAGGTGAAGGCTAATTCATCAACCCGTCTAGCCAGCGTGGTGAAATTATGGCTTATTCCTCCAATATGCTAATACACCAAAAACCATGGCCCCTAGTCTCCAGGTGCTGGAGTGCTCCTGATCAAGGCAGCGGTCAGCGTGGCATGAAAGCAGGGGGTGCTAAGAATCACTGGAATGGCCCAGGCTGCCGTTTGTTATTGACCTTGGCAACGTATAATGGACGATCCCTTGCTTCTGAAGCAAAACTTCAGGAATTGGAAGAGGAACTAGACAAGATCAAATGGGACATTGTAGGACTCAGTGAAGTTAGAAGAAAAGGTGAAGAGTTGGTGGAACTTAAAAGTGGACATTTGTTTTATTATAGAGGAACGGAAACTGGAAGAACAAGTGGTGTTGGCTTCTTAATCAACAAAAGAATTAAAGACTGTCTTCTGGAAGTTGAAAGTACATCAGATCGAGCAGCGAGGCTCGTTGTTCAACTAACCCAGCGATACCAACTTCAAATAGTACAGGTATATGCACCAACATCAAGCCATACCGACGAAGAGGTTGAAGAATTTTATGAAGAAATCAAAGAGTTACACACCAAAGGGAAACAACATATCAAGCTCATCATGGGGGATTTCAATGCAAGAATTGGACAACAGGAACAAGGAGAGACATCGGTTGGTAAATACGGATATGGGGAAAGGAATGAACGTGGCGATCAACTCATCGAATTTGCAGAAGCTGAAAACCTTAGCATCATGAATTCATTTTTTAAGAAGAAACCGCAAAGAAAATGGACATGGAAACACCCCAATGGAGGAACCAGCGAAATTGACTATATCCTGGCAAACAAGAAATCAATTATTGAAGATTGCAGCGTACTGAACAGATTTAATACTGGAAGTGATCATCGAATGGTGAGATGTAAAATGCACTTAAATACTAAATTAGAAAGGCAGAAGCTCATTAGGAAACAAGTATGTAAGAGGGTGGATTTAAAGAAATTAAAAGAAAATACCGAGGCATTCAAGTTGGAATTAAAAAATCGCTTTTCTGCACTGGAAGGACTTATTGAAGAAGTTGACATCTCAGAAGCAAATGAAAACATTGTTAAGACAATAATTGAAACTGCTGGGGAAATTGGTGGTGTAATATGTAAAAAGCAGAATAGCAAATTATCTGAGAAGACGAAACAACTCATGAAAAGGCGAAGACTTATGAAGGTGGACAATCAAAATACCAGTCGCAAGATCGAGTATGTAGAACTTTGCAAAACTTTGCGCAAAAACATGAAAGAAGATATAAGAAAATTCAATTGTGAGTTAGTAAGGAAGGCCATTGAAAGCAACAAGAGCCTTAGGGTTGTTAAAGGGAGTTTGTCTATTGGGAAGAAACACATCATTGCATTAAAAGGAGAGGATGGCACTGTAACAAGAAATAGGGAAGAAATACTTAGAAGAGTTGAAGAATTCTACAGAAAGCTGTATGAGGGAAACAGTGGATTAAACGAAGACTCTGAGATAGTCGAAGGAACAGCTCCTAAAATCTTAAAAGAAGAAGTAGCATTTGCAATAAAAAGTATGAAGAAAGGAAGAGCCCCTGGTGATGATGGTATTACATTAGATATCCTAAAAGAAGCTGGAGAATATGTAGAAGACATACTTGCAAAATTCTTTACCAAATGTCTTAACAGCGGTAACATACCAAACCAATGGGATTCTGCAACAGTAATTCTTTTGCATAAAAAAGGTGATAAAGAGGATTTGAAAAATTACCGACCAATTAGCTTGTTACCTGCTATTTATAAAATCTTCACAAAAGTGCTAACACATCGCCTGCAGAAAAAATTAGATGCAGCTCAACCAAGAGAACAAGCTGGATTTCGAAGTGGATTCAGTACAGTGGACCATATTCAAGTATTAAGAGAATTAATTGAAAGAACACATGAATATGAACTTCCATTGTGTGTTGCATTTATTGACTATGAGAAGGCCTTTGACTCTATTAAAACATCAGCAGTCATCAACTCTTTAAGATCAACAGACATTGAGGATGTGTACATTGACATGGTGAAACGTGTGTATAAAAATGCAAGTGCAAAATTTCGGTTACATAAAGATACCAAAACTATCAAACTTGGCAAAGGGGTGAGGCAGGGAGATACCATTTCTCCAAAACTTTTTACTTCAGCTTTACAGATGATTTTTCAGCTGATAAATTGGAATAACAAGGGAATAAAAATAAATGGTGAATATTTAAATCATCTGCGGTTTGCTGATGACATTGTTATTTTTTCAACGAACCCATCAGAACTCCAAGACATGGTACAGGAGCTCTCAACTAGAAGTAAAGAAGTTGGACTCAAGATGAACCTACAAAAAACTAAGATCATGTTCAATAATTTTGTAGAGGAAACAAAAATACAAGTTGACAACATTGAGCTAGAAATTGCTGATTCATATATTTACCTTGGCCAGCTGATTTCAATGGATGGCAACATTATGAAAGAACTCAACAGACGTATTAAACTTGGCTGGAGTGCATTTGGAAGAAACAGTTTTATCCTGAAGGGGAAATTGCCTTTGTGTCTAAAAAGAAAGGTCTTCAACCAGTGTGTATTGCCAGTCCTCTCTTATGGATCAGAGACATGGAGTCTAACAGTTGGAGCAATACGAAAGTTACAGACAACGCAAAGGAGCATGGAGAGGTGCATGCTTGGAATAACTAGGAGAGATCGAAAAAGAAACACTTGGGTGAGAGAGCAAACTAGAGTAGAGGACATCATTGTTAAAGTAAAAGGGCTGAAATGGCGATGGGCTGGGCATATTGCAAGAAGAACTGATCAACGATGGACAACAGAAATTCTGAACTGGATTCCAAGAGACCACCGAAGACCTAGAAAACGTCCTCAAACTAGATGGGTGGATGAAATAAGAAAACAGGTTGGGGTGACGTGGAAGCGAATTGCTCAGGATAGACTTGTGTGGAAAGCATTTGGAGAGACCTTCATCCAGCAGTGGATAGATAATGGTTGAATATGATGATGATTGTTTTAATAACATTCTTTTATACTTTTTTTTAAAGGGGTGTCAAAAAATAAGGTTGCAGATTTTTCTTCGTCTTCAGCCAGCGAACAAGTAACTTACCGTCAAAAGAGCCAAACTGCAAGTAAGACACTTCGTTGCACCGAGTTTGTGTTTGCACATGTCAAGTGATTGCTATAACGAATTCAGTGGTTTTCCAACCTCTCACAATTGTATCTCTACCATTTTAGTTTATTTTTGTCCATCGGCATTTTACCGTCTTTTTTCCTTCATTATTTTCATAGTTCTTTTGTTAACATTTTAGTAGCTTTTTCATTATATTAGCTGTACCACAGTGTGGAGGTAACATATTTGTTTCTTGTGCCCTTAATCCAGATACTACTGAATTTTTTTTTTTATGATCGTTTTTGTTTATAATTTCTGAATAAAATATTGCAAGGGTCCTTTGATCACAAAAGTTCAACTTTTAATTTCGTGCAGTCCATAGGAGGCCCAGAAATCGAATAATAGCATCATACGCTTGCTGTAACTCGGTAGTTTGCTTCTTTCCAAAAAGTGTTCTCTGTCCTTCAAGAAAGACATCAGAGGTATCTGGGTTTTAATGCGGATTCGATTCCAGTAGTGTTGTAGAACATGTATTGTTTTTTCTGCTTACTGTAGTTTTGAAGTTTGGTTCTCTAGGCTAGGGTTCCTTAAAGTGTGTTCCGTGGAACCCCAGGACTCCCCAATAACCCTTCAGGGTTTCAGCAAGAGCGGTTTGTTAAACATCGCCTACAATTTGGAAATTCTCCGATTTTCTACCCGTAACAATCACCTTTAGATAGAGTTAACTATAACAAATAGTACAGATAATAAACAAGCAAGTGAAAGAAAATCACCTAAGGTCAATATTTAAATTTAGCGGGGTTCAATTAACATTAATTCATGACTCTCTAATTTTTTACCTTCTAATTTGCGACTCGCTACCCTCTAATTCACAACTCTCTAATTCTCAAGTAACTTGGTAGGTTTTCAACGTTAACAATAGCCATCATTATTGCATTTACAGAAGACCTTTACCTTACTCTTTTTAATCCGGACAGATAGAAAAGCCAAAAGCAATAGCAGGTTCAATAACCACTATTAACAGATAGTTAACTGGTAACCAATATACGACAATAGGAAAGTGTTACATCTTATATTGCTTATTTGTTTGTTTATGTCCAAGCAATGGTAAATAATGGGTCTTTAGGTAGTTAAATATTTATCGAGGGGTTTTGTATGAAAAAAGTTCTGTGGGATAAAAAGTTTGAGAACCATTGCCCTAGGCAATGGGTTCAGACTCCCTAGAGATTGCATGTCCCGGTGCGGTATAGCCATAGGGGTCTTTGCGCCATTAAACACAAAACAATCATTGGGAATGGACAAAACTGTGAGTGAGGAAAATTTTCGATGTTTTTAATTACGGAAGTGACAGAAAATCACTTTCTCTCCCCCTTTTTACGTCGAGTAGATTATGTTAAATGCTGCATAATTTTGTGACATTTTGCCAAAGAAAAATGTATATGTAAGTCTCTATTTCTCTTCAGCAATGTTCTCATTTCTTTTGCATAAATGAATAAGTTCAAAGAAAAGTAGAACCATTCTAAATTACCTTTTGAGTTTTTGGCATTGTTTGAACTTGGGCTTCAGTAAGTCTTTTATGTGGATAGCAGTTTTTCTATCTTCAAGGGTGATTATTTTGCAGGATTTCCGTAAATTTTGGAATTTCAACTTGCCTCTTCCGGGATTTCTTTTTAAAAATTACAAAATTTTCGTTTTGTTTCCTATAATTTTTTATATTCTTGTGGAAATCAGTGTCTTTACTAAAAGTATTACATAACGTTTCAGGGAATTTTTTGGTATGTTTAGGGAATCTGGGTTGGCCTTTACAGTCACCCCTGTGTCTTGTAATTCATTATGATTCACTTATTTTTATTATGAATTTCATTAATTTCAATTAAACTATTTCTTGTAGTCCTTTTTTTTTTCAATGCAACATAAATTTAAAATTTTATTAAAAATAGTATGAACTTCCCCAAAATTTCTAAATCATGATATATTTTTATTAATGTTTCAAGCAGTGTTAAAGAAAGCAGGTGAAGGAATGGAGGAACAATACTTATTTCTTCCTGTTCTGATACGAAATTTCAAGCTCAGTATGATTTAGTGAATATTTTTTTTGCTTTAGTCAACTTGCCTGAAATGGTTAAATTGGTTGAAATGTAACATTTTTATTTCCCCATCATTTTAGTTTTTATCATCACTTTTTACTTTAATTTGTGTTATTTCTATTTTGTTTTCACTGTAATTTATGACGTCTATTTTAACTGTTATTTCTAATCATTTGATTTTAATGTTTTGTTTTTAGATGACGCGGAAGAGTATTTCCTTATGCGGCGAGTATCGTATCTTCGAGCAACGGCAGATGATCAAATGTACATAGAATTAAATCAGTCAAATGCCGACAATAAGTCTGTCAATCACTCAAAGTAATTAAATGACAGTTTTACTTTCATGGTGCCTGAAAAATTAATATGTTAAATTTAATATAAAGTTAATTTTTTGAAATTATATTTATTTTGAGATCTGTTATTTTGTTTGCTTGTGACATTTTAGCAAATTGTTGGAGTTTGAAATCCACTTTTTCTTTTACATATAGCAAGAAAGAGGAATCCTTTCATCAGGATATTGGACATATTAATAGTGAAAAGGTGAGTTTGACATACTATAGTGTTCATTCTAAGCTTGTTTCATGGGGCAGAGTGCCCCGCCTGCCCTTTTATGTAAATATGTGTCGTCCTGCTTGCCCTTGTAAAAAATTTGCACCTCGTAATTAACATTTACATCGTAATGGAAATGCTCTTTTCCCGAAAAAAACATCATCAAAAATATATCTCTGGCTGTGTACGTTTTGCTTGCTTATAACGAAGCCCATATGTAACAAACGTTTTTTTGGTCCCATCCAATTTCCTATACTTACGCCATCGGATATAACGAAGCTCCAGATATAACGGATCAAAAGTTCGGTCCCTTGAGGTTAACTATAGCGTGGTTCGACTGTAGCTTAAATGCAGTGGTTAATCAAGTCTCGTTTTCCGTCAAGAAAAAATAAATAAAATGGTTTGTTGAAAAAAGTTCTAATTACTAATCTAATCAGTATTAATTAAAGCGTGTAAAGATTTTTTGATAAAGTGCCCTTTTTTCAATCCAGAGCATCCTGCTTTTTACTGATCCTAGGTTGAACACTGCATATTATGCCCATCATTGGTGTCTTTCTGTCATAAATATTTTAGATACTCTGTTAGAATTTTTTCTAACATTTCGATATAATGCATGTATATATATATATGTATGCGTATTTGTGCTGGTGTAGTTTAACATTTTCGTCAATCAATGGCCATTCAGTACTGCCGAATAGTGTGCTCTGGAATGCATTGTACATTCAATCAGTGTTGCTTAGATACTGTACATCAATGTCGAGCAAATATTGTGTACTGCAAATATCAAATTTTCCCGAAAGTTGTGTAAAATGACACATTTAATGCCCATCAAAAAACTGTCAGGTGCAGTGTCTTAGCAGAATTACAAAAATGTAGCTACAAGCCTAAACATGGAATTAAAGTTATGAATTTAAGTATAAAACTGCAGTTTGTTAGAGGAACAAAGTTATGCATGTGCACTTATAGAAATAAGTGTAAATTTATTTACCCAGCTGTGAATTTGATGCAGTTGTGAATTTAATTACGTGGATGTGAATTTAATTGTATTGCAAATCTAATTACAGCTGTTTGGTGGTGCAGTGGTTAGGCCTTTACCTAGAATTGTTAACACTAATTTGACTCCCAACGGTGTCAAAATGGGTTTTTCAATAAACTGCTCAATGTAGCCAGGAGGTTTGGTTCCCTAGGTCTTAAAGGGGTTAGATTCTTCGGGGGAACTGAGCGTGACCTTTACTACACTTGTGCCGTAAAACAAACAAATTGAACCACAAAGTAAGGAATCTAAATACAGAGTAATGTATTTAATTGCAAAATAATGAATTACACAGAGGCCTATGGTTGTGTGATGGTAATTCATTTGCCTATTGTGCCGCTACTCTGAGTTTGATTCAAACAAAGCCCTGCAGTGGCGCAGTGTGGTAACGCGTTCTCCTATTGCGCGGCTAATCCGGGTTCGACTCCCAGCAGTGCAAAAAGAACGCTTACTCAGAGATCTCATAAAGATCGCACTGCTCACTGTAGTCCGGGGTTTGGTTCCCTAGGCCTTAAGAGGTTCGGATTCCTCGGAAAACAGTAGGTCCCGGCGCAGCATGACCATTGTAGTCTTTGAGCCGTAAAACCACAAACAGATTGATGAATTCCAACAGTGTTGTAGAACATGTGCTGTGTTTTCTGCCCACCGTAATCTGATGTTTGGTTTCCTAAGCAAGAGAAGTTGAGATTTCTTTAAAAACTGTAGATCACAGAACATCCTGACTTTAGCTTCACTTACACCTTAAAGCACAGTTAAAACTGTTTGTTTTAAATTTGTTAACTGTTTGTTAAATCTGTGTGTTTTAAATTTGTTAACTGTTTGTTCAAACCGTTTGTTTTAAATTTGTTAACTGTTCGTTAAAACCGTTTGTTTTAAATTTGGGAATTCTGTCATTTTTCACCCATGATAATCGCTTATCATAATTATCATTATCGTATTATCACTTATTATTATTGTGGATAAATAGCACAGGTGCATTTAAAACTGTTTGTTTTAAATGCATATTAGAACTTGAACGATTATACAGTCATCAGTTTGATTGCATAAAGTTCTAACTCTGAATATGGGTACAGAATTACATGGTGTTAGCATATTTTTTTTAATTAATACACTTGTTTCATTTTCAGTCTTAATGTAACTCATTCTCTCTCTCTCCTTCTTGGCATTTTTAAGAACCAATCTATTCCACCGTCTGAGCCAAAAATTGCTGATGAGTGTGATGATATTAGTTCTGAAAAGGCTTCCAATTCCCTGTATGGATGGGTTATCTGTAAAACAGTCTCCTTCGAAGGCAAGGTATGTTACCCTAATTTATTTGGGGGGAGGGGACAGCATTGATTGACATATGAAAAAGAAACAAAAAACTCAGGGTAATCGTAGAAACATTACCAAGAACAAAATGTATAAGTCACGTGCATGTTATTCATTACCTATGAGATTTGTACCTGTAAATTTATGGAATTTTCTTTTACAGTGTGTATTATTGTATTCACAGTGTTTATATTTTTGTGTTCAGTGCTTTATATTGTAATTACAATATATGCATTATTGTGTTTGTAGTGCAGTAAAACCCATCGTAAGTGGACACTCATGAAACGGAAAAAATTGTCTGTAGAAGAGGGCTAATATTTTGAACAATGTTTCTTGACGGGGAATTTTTATTTGAGCGTATCTAAGGGGGGTGACCATAAAGAGGGGTTTTACTTTATGTATATCATTGTATTCATGGTATTTATTATGTTTTGTTTATAGCGGTCTAGTGATAGGTCTTGGAGGCATGTTTGGGCTATTCTACGTAATAATATGCTTTATATGTTGAAGGAGCGGAGAGAACCAGATAACGTAAGTCAAATGTTATTGTTATTATAAATTTAGGAAGAACCTGATTTGAAATATTTTAGGTATGGTTAACGTGTAGTTTGGTGTATTGGTCATGAGTAGGGCAGTCATTTTTTTTTACGACTTGAATTTCCACAGTGTTTTACGAGAACTTTAGGGTTTTTTCGATGGTTTCGCAAATTTTAGATTTTTTCCTCTTATTGCCTCATTTCTGTTACAATTTTTACATTATGTCGTGATTTCCATTCCTGTTACTATGCAATGATCATGCTGACTTATCGAACTTGTAAACAGCATACTGGATGTTGCCAGTTAACATTAATTTTATTGCAATAACATAAACAGTTTACATAAACAGGGGTACTCTAGTTTCGTAAATGCTCAACATAAAAAATTTCTATATGTAATTTTCGATGAGTATTCAGTTTATAAAGTTTCTAGATATTGTGTGCCAATTCTGAAAATGAGCCACCTCTGTGAAGAAACCCCCGAAGTTAGTAATCCTAAAGATAAGTAGTAAATAAAATAGAAACCTTTCAACACTTAAAATAAAAGTTTGCCATTCTGTTATATTAATTATTATGAATTATAATAATTATATTATGAAATTATAATTAATTAAGTACTTATAATTAATTATATAATTATAAATTAATTATATATAATTATAATTATCATACATACTATAATTAATTATATACATAACAATTAATGGTTTATGAATTATAATTTAATTATATTAAGGAATTTATATAATTATTTATTAATATTATATTATTCTGTTCAACATGTAACATACCAGTAGATTTTTCAAGAAAGGACTGTGAAAAGCATTTAACAGGCAAACTGCATATATATATATCCGAATAGTCAACTGAAAGTAATGCAAACTGGTGTTGATAATTTGAGGAAAGAACTTAACAGAAAGAGCATTGCTTAATAGAACTTCCAAAATTAACTGGTACCTTCTGTGCAGCTAACATCCCACTTTCCAAACTGAATAACCCTATATTAAAAAATTACTCGGAAAATTCATTCAAAGATATTGGCGTTGTTCCAAATACAAATTTGTTGTTTAAACGTAATTTACCAAAAATATATGATTTTCACAAGCAACAGGTAAAAGATTTTTTAAAAACAGTATCGGGTGTAAGTATCGTATCATATGAAACAACTAATTCAGAAGGTAAGATACATTTTGAATATTCCTCCTGTTCCATCTTTTAAAAAAAATTATTTATTTATTGGGAATTCATTTACATATGTATGAATGACATACGTCCAGTGCATACACAAATTAAATTACAAATTATAATTTTTCAACATATATGTGAATCCCAAGTAAATGCTGCATCATAACTTATTCCAGACTCTGTAAGTCTTGGACCCTGAGTCCTCTACTTATGGCATAACTCATTCTGTCACCCTTCCCAGGGAATGACCGCTGTGCAGGCTTCTTCAAATTCAATGCTGTGTCAAGAACGGCTATGGGATATATATATATATAAAATAGACTGATAAGAGGATGTGATAAGTAACTGGTGAGGAATAGTGTGATGAGTAATTGATATCTTATATGATAATGAATAATATGGTAACTGATTATATAATAGCTTCCTTTAGCTAAATACAGTCAAACCTCATTTAAACGAACATACTTAAGATGAATTACTTTTAATACAAGCTGTTTTTTGAAGTCCCTTCAAATTGTATAGAAATCTCTATGATATTTTTTCCTTTAACATGAACATGGTTAAGGCGAAATACCGTTTATCATTAACTAATAATCAGTGTCCTTTGGAAAATTTCTTTCACTTAATATGAACGAAGTGTTTTATAGGATCGGAGCTTTTCACTTACAATTTTAACAGACTATGGTTGCAAGACCAAATGTGCGGGACTGTCGACTTTTATATACAATTGCATAACAAACATTTCCTTTTGGCATTTATATGCAATAAGAACTGAAAAATTTGCCTCAGCGGACAACATCATGCCATGCAATGTTTCAACGAATGCACAAATAACTGAGGCTGTGAACTGCAAGTTAAAATCTCTGTAAGATTAGCGATCATTATTTTTCAAATACTGACAAAGACAGTGGCATTCATTTGAGTTCTTTTTTTTTGATAGGGAGGGGATGCACTAAGAGATACCTTTCCTTCAAGGCTGTCAAACATTTTAGTGAATGTACAAGATACTAAAATGCTACAAAAATAATTGATACTGCTTGACAATTAGTAATGAGCTAAAAAGTACCTATAAAACTTTTGAAAGTAAATGCATAGCAGAATCGAGAAAATCTAATTTTTAAATAATAGGGGGGCTGCCTCCATATGAGAACCCATAAACTCTGTTCCTTCAAACGAAAAACTTGTTAGCGTGATAGAGGCTTTATGCTTTACAAATTATGCATTGTTTTGTGATATAAGAGGTAAATTCTGGTGCTTCCTATAAAGTGTGGACAAACTTGAAGATTTTTTGCGACAACATGCTGACAAAAATCGAAAACAATTTGCAGTTACTGAATGTTGTGAGTGTACTGCTACAATTTCAGTTGTTTTCTTGGCACAGTATGTAATCCGGAACAAATAAATATTTACTAAACCATAGTATGTGCATATAGTAAAGCAGGGATGTTTCAAATTCATCTACTGCATATAATATTCACGTTAAAGATATGTATATACTATTGTTTTTATTGCAAAATGTGTATGATATGATGAAATACAATAATAAACTAACAACATACACATACACACAAAACTAGATTTTTAATGGGACTTGACTATAGCATTGTATACTGTGATTGTATCGATATATACTGTTAAAATTTTTGTACCCCCCCCGAAGTTAAAGCATGGCTACGGTCTTGCCCCATCCCCTTGATGGATAATAGGAATTACCGATAATATGAATAGATTTGATGTTCGTCTTAACGAGATTCGACTGTGTTAGTCATCATATTCATTTATCTATTGCGGCTAAATATTAGTCATCACCTCCTTACATCTTGATTTTATCTCACTGTTATTAGCAAAATATGTTACAATGTTTTTGAGTTTCTTGTAATGTTCATTTAGTCATTTCTCACAAATGAGAGTGTTTGTAAAAACTGATTTATTCTTTTTCCATAGCATACTTTTTAATTTGATAATAATAATCATAATTAATAAACTAACCCTTCCTTTTTCTAGAAATCATTAACAAGTGAAGAACATGCTATAGACATAGCTTGTAGTATTGCTAAGGTGGCGACTGATTACGTCAAGCGTAAAAATGTCCTGCGTCTTAGTATTGTTAATGGAACCGAATTTCTTATACAGACAGAAAGTCATGGAAACATGCTTAAATGGTTGAAAGCATTGCAAAATTTTGAGTGTGAAATTAAGGTGAAAAGAATTGCTGACTGGCATTTATGTGTATTACTGTATTTTGTGTCGAGTACGTTATTATATGCTGTATTGCAGTATCACTCTATGTGCTTGATTTAAACATGTTTCATATGCAGCTTCCTGACTGGACATCTGACACTTCTGTTTTGAAGAAAGCAGCAGCCTACGAACAAAGGGTGATGGGCCACAAGACCTCGGCAATTGCTCATCAATTGTCACATCCAATGAAGAAATTAGTTTTTTGGTATCGATCGCCAACGGAACAGTCGTCACTCATGAAAGCCAGACGCTCTTCACATGGAGGTATGTTTTTGAAAACGATTTGCATATTTGTTATCACAAGTTAATAACAAAAGGAATGTAAGGTATTACCCTTCACAGGGATAACACAATTGCCAAATAATGGTCAACACAGAAAAGCCTCCGCAGCGAGATTTTTGTGTTTTTTTCATGTGGAATTATTCCCAATGAAAAAACACAAAAACTTGCCCCGGAGGCTTTTCTGTGTTGACCAATGTTTGGCAATTGTGTTACTGCTGTGAAGGGTAATAATATCTTACATCCTTATATACGAAGAAAGAGAGCGTTGTTCCTATCATCGTTCTTCTAGCAGTCAAGACACTCTAAGCTCAACAGAGGGACCCTGGTTCGAATCCAGGATGAGGACGGTGTCTCTTTTTCTCCTAAAAAAAAGCTCTAGTTTGATCTACTAAACGTGGGTGTCGGAATTTTCACGAACGAAAGGAATATTACTTCCCTAAATATCCGCCTTTTGAGGTTTTGACATTCAGTAAATTCAGATGCACATGAATCTGAATTTGGAGCTTCTGTAAAATAATTGTGACCCTATCTCGTTTGACCTATTACACAGTCCCAGTATGTAAAGCTATACCAGCTATATGCATATATAATAGGGATGTGTATGGGCAGAATCATTCTTTTGTTTGGAAATGTATTCTGTCATTCTCATGTTTTAGATTCATTACCATTCTTTAAAAAGGGATTCAGTCTTTTAGATCCATTCGTTTTCGATATTGCTCATTTTAAATCAGTCACTGAATGAAAATGAGAATTCACTCTGGGAGTGTATTCTTTTGAGCCATTAATATTCTCACTGTTATAGGCGTCTATTTCCGTGGAAGCCAGAGCCTCCTCCCCAGTAATTTAAAATAAATTGAATTTTTACATATATTGTAATGTATAAAATATGTGCTTGTCACCCCCTCCCCCCAATAACAAAGTCGGCATTTCTATAAAATAATTTTGATGTTTAGAAATTATCCTTTTTACACATATGTGTTGTCTATTGTATTGTATTTAAAGGCATGTTTCCTAATTAGTGTTCCTTCCTCTGTAAATGCAGTAATATCTCTCAGTAACATTATTCGAATCAACGAATATTTCTGTTCAATGACTGCATTTTGAGATCCTGGAAAATGTTTCATAGAACTACATGTATTCTACTAACGTTTTTCTGTTTAATGACATTTTTCCTCCATTCCTTGAAAAATAGTATTAGTAATCTTTACTAATAATTATTGGGAAAAATTATCTCAAGTGTCTGTGAATTACATCATATGCAAGTTACTTTCATATAAATATTTGAAAATAAGAGTTAATGGGAAGAAAAAGTGTGTGTGGACTATACAGGGTTAGCATAAATGAATGACCGGATTTTAAAAATTTATATTTTCGAAACTATTACACATAATATAATCAGTGCTACATGAAAATAAAGAAAAGCATTCTAAGTTTCTTTTTCCAACATAGCTTAATTGATGGCAGCTCTTCCTCAGAATGCTGTGATTGAAATTAAAAATGGCAACGACAGAAAAAAGTTTGTGTGTATTAGAGAATGTAAGGGCTTTTTCCATTATTTCTGTTCAACATGCATTTCAAACCACTTAAACACTATGCAGAAGCGGGTTAAAGGTCATTCGGGGGTGGGGGGCAATCAATTACTTGAGTTTTGAAAATACCTCATTGGCCCTTTACCTTATATCTTCTCAATGTTAAAGTTTCATTGAGGGGGGGGGTGATCATTCCCTCCCCCCCCCGAATCCACACTTGCCACTGTGCAGCACACGTTTCAACCAGCATGCATTATAAACTACCATTGCCAAAAAACATCCAGTGAACTTAAAAAACTCATTAGTGTGGCATTAACAACCGTTGACGGCGAAAAACTGCGAAATGTCTAGAACGAACCTGACTACTGATTAGATGTTTGTCATGTGTTACAAAAGGTACACCCATCGAATATTTGTAACTGAAAAAAATTCAATGTTTTTCTTTATTTTTATGTATCATCGATTATATTATGTTTTTTCTTTATTTTTATGTAGACTATCACTGATAATATTATGTGTAGTAGTTTTGAAAATAAAATTTTTTAAAATCCGTGCATTCGTTTAATCTAACCCTGTACTTTGAAAAACATTATATCAATGTGGTATTTCTGTGCTTCCATACGTTTGTGTAATAAACTCTATAATGTCTTGGTATTAAAATAATTTATTAGTATTGATCATCAGATTTCAACAATGATTCATCATAAAAAAAAGTGTTCATACAAATCCACGAAATTTATTGTCAGAATATTTTTGATTAATTAGAAGCCACAACATTTTAGAGCATTTAGTGAACAAAAATCCCAATTTATCTGAAAAAATTCAACGTATAAAATTATTTGCAATATATAGGAACAGTTTTTTCATGTAATGGTTATAGGGACATGCCAAAACTTCAGTCTGTAGGGATTTTCGATATATGGAAGTTCTGCTGTATGATGAAACACTTGAATCAGTGGCTAAACAAGTAGAAGAGAGATTATTGTTGTTAAAATAGCAAGAAATAAAAAGCAGCTCAGAAACGGTAATAAGACGACATATTACAAAGAAAACAGGCCAATGATGGACTGTTCAAAACATCAACTAAATCCCGAAGTTCTAGAAAGCATCCTTGGAAAAAGGTGGAGGGATGAAATCAGAAAACAAGTTGAAATAATATGGAGATGGATTGGACAGGGAAGACATGTGGCGGGCATTTGGAGAAACCTACATGCAGCTTTTTGGTAGATAATGCTTGAATATGATCATAAAATAAATAACCATTATTTTTTTAGTGATAAGTTTTTTTTTCTTCTGCAGATGAGTTAGCGCTTTCACGTATTGGGCTTATGTGGTGTGATAGAATGGTGCATAGTTGGAAAAAAGTACAGAACTCCGTGCCTGAGGATGTGCAAATTGGTGCGTCTTTAGGTGTGAGGCTAGAGTTAGCTCCAGTGGGTTCTTATGAGGTGAGAAAATGCTCTTAAAGATGATATTATGTTACCTATATTTATTTCTTTAGTTTGTTTGCTACTGTTTTGCATTTTCCTCTCAAATACAAAGTTTGCCATACTTGTATATTTGTCGTGAAAAGCAGTTACATAATTTTTACATTCCAACATATGTTGGAGTTGAATTGTATTTTTATGGCATTTAGTAGAATGTTTTATATCCAACTATTCCTTTGTAATAAATATTAATGCTGCTAGTTTTATGTAGGCAATGCTATATGCCTTGCAATAAGAGGTGAATGTTATGATAGCATTTGCCCCTTGTTGCAAGGTAAGAATTTTTTTTCACTTTTGTTGCATAAATAAATGCAAAGAACTACATGAAGTATGTCTTTATTATTTTGTGCTATTTATCCATCTTTCATCTTTTATTGTGTTTATAGAAAAATAATATTGCTGTACATTATGGTGTAGTCAAAAAATGGAAGTTTGAAATTTCAAACTGAATGTGCAAAAGTTGCCTCTGGTGTTAGTTAGAATTCCTATATATGTTTTTTTTTCCTCTCCCCAATAACATTGAAATTTGTAAAAAATGTAAAATTTTCAATAAAACATACATTTATTTTCAAAAATAAAAATTGTGATTAACATGAAGCAACCTGATACATTACTTCTTAACGCTATGAAATGTCTTTGGATTCTGGTAATTTCATCTGCCTCCCCAACGCTGTGGAATTTATTGAAAAATTCGAGTGTTTAGACAGTTAATTGATTACTCATAAGTTTATATTCTAAATGTATTGCATAATTTGCTACAAGATGACAGTACTGTGTCAGTCAGGCTCTAGCAAATTGGTGGGAGAAATAGTTTCAGTTTGCACCACATGCCAGTGATGTACTCTACGGTACATCACTAGTTGTCACTATATCGCTCATTATATATAGTGTGTAACGTACTGTTCGATTAGTATTATATTGTTGTCCGTTATGGCAGAAGAGCGAAATAATTAAGTGATACTATTTATCTTCGCTGAAGTTTTACATTTTATTTTCGCGTGTTAAGTGATGGTGAAAGCAATCCACATCATGCAAATCCACATCACCAAGGCTGTTAGTTGTGAAAAGATGTGCCATGAGCTGCCCTGTGTTCGGAATACTGTCGAAACTTTGTGAAACTATGCTGCCAACTTATGAACAAGTTATGAAATTTTGTGTAAGGACAGGGTTCAATAAGAAGGAAAGCTGAACTAGCCGAGGAAGTGGTGGAGAGTTGAAACAAATTTGAAGGCAGACAAAACAGTAAAACATACAAAGCCAAGATTCAGAGCTTTGAAGAAGGTAGGACCATGCTTTTCGATGTCTCAGCATGCAGATGCGATTTACCTTCTAATTCATACATCATCCTGTAAGATCAGAGTATTCAATGTACCCCCTCTGAATTTCGAAGCAAACAAGTACTTTTAGCTCATCAAGTGACAAGATCGCGAGGTAACAGAACTACCTGTCATCTTCCAAATCTCCAATGAAGACTTGCAGGAATTTATTAACAGTGGTGACATGCATATGGTAAAATTTGGGCAGCATCCCTGCTATATGCAGTGTGTAGAACGGTGTGTATAGCTGGTTACAGAAGCTTCAGCAGCAGTTTGTGGTACTAACGCAAGGGATGGTTTCACAAGGGCGCAAGTTGATTCCAGGAAAAACACGGCACATTTTACGAAAGCTAAGTATGTCTTGAAAAAGTAGCAAATTGCAATAAAATGTCGAAGTAATTCCCCATAATGTAAATGTAGTTGTGTATGTAATGCATATTGTGTAGATTTTATAAGTATAGGCTAGCTGTATTATCAAATTATTAAACTTAGTAATTACATTACTAAAATTAGTAATTAAGTCATTAGAGTTAAAATATGGTTAATTACATATTAACATATAAAATTATTCTAACTATAATGGAAGTCTACTGCGAAATTTCCTACTTGCATGCCAGTACCATCAAAAACTTAAAAATATAGAACATTCAAGGTTGTTGGGGAGGCAGGAGATATTTACCACAATACTATGTAGTGCACAGGACAACTTTTCCACGGTATTGGATTTTAAACTAAATTAAAAATGAACTTGCTTCACTCTGACCTACTGTACATCTTCCTCTTTTTTATTTTTATTTTTGTGAAAAAACCGAAAAAAAACCAGTTGTTTCTGTATACCTTCCTCCTATAATCTGTTGGTTAAAATTTGTATAGAAGGCAGTAACGATGGAAACATTAATAAAGTCACATTAAGTTTATAAAGAAACATTATTAAGATCATAAGACTGGTTTAAGTTTACTATTGCTGACACTTTTTATCAAATATGATACAAAAATTTATAAAACATTAAAAGTAAATTTGTGTGATTTGATAACTGAAAAAAAAATTACTTTAAGGTCAATAAAGTAGATTAAAGGGTAATTAAAAGTTAATAACATAAGTCAGAAAAGTACTTCAAAATTAATAGAGTATTATTGAATATGCCTATAAAGTTCTTTCAAATAAATATCTGATGTATTGTATTTTTTATGTACTGTTCTTTATATTTATATGTATATTTTATACTTCATAGCATATTCCCTTGCTTGTTGAACTATGTATTCATGTGATAGAAGAGCGTGGTCTGGACGTTGTTGGCATCTACAGAATTCCTGGAAATAACGCCGCTGTCAGTCTATTGACTGATATTGTTAACAAGGGCCTCGATGATGTCGCTTTGCAAGACTCACGGTGGAGAGACGTTAACGTGGTCTCAAGTTTGTTGAAGGCCTTCTTCCGAAAGCTGCCCGAACCTTTGTTGACAACTAACCTCTATCCAAAATTTATTTCTGCAAGCAAAATTGAAGATTCTCATAAAAGACTCACAGAAATAAAAAATGTGGTATGGCCTGTTTTTTTTTAAATTATACTATTTGACCCAAAAACTGAATTCTCAGTATTGCCCAAAGAAGAGGTCTTTTACCAACTAATTGCTCACTGTAGTCCGAGAGTTGGTTTCCTGGGACTCAGTAAGTTATATTCCTTGAAAAAATGTAGCTCAGTTGTCCAACAGTGTCATAGCGACAAGACATTTGTCTACCGTGATATTAATCCAATTGATGTCATAGAATATGGGCTTTCCCCCCCTCCCCCCCACCATTGTCCGTGGGGTCGATTCCCTCATTAGCAAAGGTTCGGATTCCTCAGAAAACTGTAGGTTCCTGTTCATCATGACTTTTGCTATCCTTGCCATAAAAACACCAACTGACCCTTCGCATAGTTTTATTACTAACCACGGAATTATACCACCACATTACACTCGAGCTGTTAACGTAGAAAATAAAGTTACCTTATTTTGGGATTTTTTTAAAATAATAATTTTGCATGTTTTGTTGTTTTATAATTTATCAAAGCTGTTGCTTGCTTTTATAGTTACATGAGTTGCCAATTCATCATTTTGAGACCTTGAAATTTCTCATGCATCACTTGAAGAAAGTCGTCGATAATTCCGGTATAAATAAAGTAAGTATTAATAATGATTCTAATGATATCCTTTTCACTGCAGAATTAGCACGGAATAATCTCTACTATCCTAATCTTTACCATAGATAAAAAATTTCAATCCAGGCATGAACATCTTATGATCATATATTTTTGTCACAAAATCTGATGAAAATATCGGTGTATCTTAAATCGACCTGCAATCATTATTTGGTGCTCTGCAGTGGTCCTGCATTTGGTCTCTATTTGAATGATAATGTAGATCTGATTCTAACAGCGACCCGGCATTTACTGTCTCTCTTTTCTTTTTTTTTGCCTACATATATATCCACATTTTTGGGGTTTGTTTCCCAAAGTGAAAGAATTTTGGCTTCTTCGGAAAATGTTGAATCGTGGGGCAGCATGAGCTTAGTTGTCATTGAGCCATAAAATACACTAATAGTAAGAGTTTGATGTTGAAAAATATGAAGGGAGGGGGTTGTACGGAATATATAGTCCATTGGCGTATACAGGGGGATTGATAGGGGTTATAACCCCATTGAGTTTTATTGATAAAAAATTACATAAACAAAAATCATTTCAATTATAAAATTAATGGACAGTGCAATCACGCTTGAAACGTCTAGAGGGGTTTTTGCAACTCTCACGGAAATCTACAAAATGTACAGACGCTGCTTGTTGCGTCAAAAGTTGTAAACCCACCGACTTCCTACAGGCAGGAAGAAAGTAACAAAAACAAAACATCTGAAAAAGCAAAGTTCCTTCCTTGAGTCTCTTCTTTCACTCTAATGTTGAAGCTGAAATTTGACCTCCAATCCTAATGTTGGTGTCTGTGAGATGGGGAAACACTCCCCTGTGGATACGTGGTGTCATAAAGCAATCGGTTGCAGGGCGGCGAAATGCGGTTGGTTCGTCACATTAATTTTCATTCAAGTTGCAGAGGGCTTCAACCACATGGGACGAGGTGTTGGAAAGTTTTATGACTAAATTGCCGTTTTCTTCCCTTAAAGAAACAAAAACACACTCCCACTTTTATTTTCTCAAAGAGGAGAGGAATGCAGAGGGTCCTCACATGTTGAAATCTGCGAAATCAAACAAGTGTTTTCTTCCAGAATGTCAAAATGTGCGTTGTCTATGAATTCTTATTTACGAAGGCGGATTAATTGAAAAAGTTTTTCCACCACACATACTTAAGTTTTTTGAGGCCTTTCATAACAAGAAACATCACCAGAGTTTTCTTTACAATAGAAGGAAGCAAAAGAAAAGGAACACTTTTTCATTTTTTCCAAAGAAACAAAAGCATAATAAATATTTTAAAAACTTTAAACTAACTAAACTCTAACCAAACTGTTTACTCGGAGGCACAGCTTGATGAGCATTTTTCCAATTCTAAGTCATACACATCAATAAATAGCAATCCATAGCATGCCGATCTTAACGATATCGGTTTCATTTTATGCTGCTCTTTAGACGGACTCCTAACGGTATGTTATATATGCATGTAACTATAGTAATTATTTAAGTTTATCAACCACTGCTTGTGTTTATTGTATTGTGTTTCTGAGCATAAAGCACCAGTAAAATCTAAGGTTTTGCTCTGCGAATTGGAACTATTCAGTTTAAAGTTATTGTATTAGACTTATTATTTTCAGTTATTTATTTTATATACCTTCGCTCAATAGTTTAGGCAAAGGCGCTCATATTTATTCTTTAGTACACCCCCAATCTTAAGAGAGAAACCAATACGAATGGTAGATATCGGAAATATAGAAATATATTATGTACTTTGTGTATGTGGTATATACAAATATATTGGATTACTGATATATAGTGGATTTACACAAACACCATTGTGCAAAACCTTTATTAAGTTAATAATGGAACAGTTGAGATTAATTTGGATTATTTTATTTTAAAAGTAATAACAATTTAGTAAATTTTGTATGTAAACGTTTATATATATATATATATATATATATATTGTGTGTGTGTTTGTGCATGCATGTGTAGTAATACCTTGTCTTTGGTGATTACACTTATCTGTAAAAAGTGGTCATTTCGAGAGGTGGTCTTATAATGAAGGTGGTCTCTTAGAAAATCTTCAGTGTATGTATGTATATGTATGTGTTTATATATATACATACATATGTTTATATATATATATGTATATACATATAAAATTTTAGCACTCTAATCCCCCCCCCATTATGAATTTTCTTTGTACACCTATGATGTCGACTAATTTTTTTGTTTGTTGCTGAGCTCTTATTGAGTATAATAGTGTTTCTAAAAGTGGGTTCCACAGAATCCTAATGTACCTCAACGACTCTTCAGAGGCTCGTCAAGTAGTTGGTAAAACACCAACAATTTTGATAAAGGCCCTAAATTCTGCCATTTTCTCCCGTGACTACCATTTAGAGTTAACCATCATCTAACAACAATAGAAAACTTCCGTGTCTGAGGGTCTTATATAGAAAAAGTCATGTGAATGAAGAGCTTGTGTACAAAGACCCTAACAGGATGTTGTTGACTCCAAATATCAGATTTCGGAAGGCTAGGTCTAACTTGCATTTGAGTGAAAATGTACAAATGATTGAAGAGAGGATGCAAGCAGTTGTTAAACATAACAACTCACATTTATTTACAGTTGATGGTTGTAGCATTATACAAAGATGACGTCTCGTTGATGTATTACCATTAAGTTGATGTTAAGAGGACATTAAGCAAACGTACAGGCCATAGCGTGAGAACCAGGCATAGAAGCACTAAGCTACTTACGAGCAACATGATTACAATCATCGTAAGCAGCGACATGATATTATGTTAGCGTCCACATCCGATGCCAGAATTTTGTATTCTTTTAAGAACTTTTGAGGAAGGATTTTTAATGCATTATGATTAGTCAGTCTGTAGATGACGACACTAATTTGAGACTTTTTATTGGCTAGCGGCCCAAGAGCTTGAGAGATAATAGACTTAACAAGTTGTCATAAATTTGTTTGTTCTGGCTAACTGTGCTTTTAACCATGCAATGGCAAAGGCTTTTACATTTTGTTCGTAAAGGGGATTTTTCATGAGAAATAGTTCATGTAGTTATTTATGTCAAGTAGTAATATACAGCTGGTATTGTTAACTGTGAGAACAGTTTTGCTTGTAAGATATCGCTGCACTGGCATGGGAAAAGATAATCAGTGCAAAAGTACTGATATATATATGGGATCCGAAAAAGTGGTCCCCAGTAGATAATTAGTAGGCTACAAAAATGTAAATAATACACACAATTTTTAACAGTCGAACCGTGGTCATCCAAACTTCGCTTACCCAAAATGACTCATACAATTTATTTATTTTTTTTAAGTGGATGCTCATTTAATGTTTTGTGGAAATAATGCTCATACAGTGAAAATCATTTATAACGTACCCTGGTTTTTTGAATGCTTCAATGAAACGACCTTTCATACTGTTTTTTTAATTTTCCACTTAAAAAAATAATTTAATATAAATTGTATAGAAGGTCATTTCGACTGAGCGAATTTTGGATAACCAGAGTCTGTTTTAAATGATTTACACTGTATGAGCATTTTTGTCAAAAAAGCATTAAACGACTGTTCACTTAAAAAACAAATTGTATAGAAGGTTATTTCAGTTAAGCAAAGCTTAGATGACTGGAGTTCAACTGTTAAAAAAAATTATGCATATTATTTACATTTTTGTAGGCTAATTATCTACAGAGGGTGAAATGCCGGAGGGAAGGGAGGGGCTAGATGCTGGGGGCTACTTTTCTGTAAGCTGGTATATATTGCTTATTTTTATATTTCTGTTCAAGTGATGATAAGTAATAGCCTTTTAGATTTTCCCTAAATATTTATAAAAGGGTTCCGTGACTAAGCATGTGGTAAGAAAAGAGTTCCGTGGGTTAAAAAGTTCGAAAACCTCTGGAATACAATATATTATTTGCCAATGTATGTGTTAAATTTAATTTTGCTATATGCATAATTTTTTTAATGCCTTAATGCCAGGAAAGAGGGTCCCTTCCTTAGTAAAGAGGTGGACATGGAATGATTGAAATTACTGCAGTGGTTATAGACACTGTCTTCACGCCACTTCAACTAGTGGGTTTAACACCCAGTTTAATTACCCAGTGAGTGTGATTGTGTATAAGTGTAATACAAGGTTGTCCAAGATTTTTTGTCAGCAGGCCACTTAAAAATGTTTTACAGATCTCATGGGCCAGAGGTTTCAGCAAGTTTGTTTGTAAAAAGCACTCGCTAAAAGCCTCCCATCGGAATTTCTTCCAGTTATTTGTTCTTTCCATGTGGAAAGGGGTTATTCGTGTTGTCCCTGCAGTTATTCCTTGTTTCCAAAAAGAAAATTTAAAACTTTTGTTTTGAAATTTTGTTTATTCCAAACAGTTGCTGGTGGGCCGGTGTAACACTCTTGGTAGGCGAGATTGTGTCCTGCAGGCCATATATTGGACAACCCTGTTGTATCATGCTTCGTATGCCACATTAAGCTATCGGTGCCATTCCAGATAATCCATAGTGTAGTTTTGGAACGTAAAACCTATAGCTAAAGAATATAAATATAAAATGAGAACAATTGAGCTTAATATGGGGTTATACAGCGTAAATAAGGGAATGGGGATGAGATTAATCATTCATCAAAGTAAATAAGAATGATGACTCATTCACTAAAGGGGAAAATCATTGTTATGTATGGATGTGAGTCCCCTTAGACCACCTGAAATTGTGAAGAAATTTTAAATCACCCCCAAAAGTCCGGAAAACGAGAGTTTTTGACTAAACCTAGAAAAGTGAGGGAAAAATCATTCTTCCATTCCGAATAGCTGAATTACACAAGAACGCAGAGCTATTTTCCCCCACAAACTGAGGTTTAATTAAAATTTTTGCAATTAGTGATTTTTTTTCTCTCCAAAGTGAGTGGCAACACTGATAAATGTGTCAAACAAATGAGAGCAAATCTAAAGAATACATTCACTGAGCATGGTGATCATTCCTATATATCTTACGTCAACAAATCCCTATGACTTTTTTCTGTTGTTAAAAATTTATGTTTTGCCCGTAGATGGAATCTCGAAATTTAGCCATAGTATTTGGTCCAACGTTAGTTCGTCTGTCAGACCACAACATGGTAACCATGGTTACAGATATGTCTCACCAGTGCCATTTGATCGAAACAATGATAAGTTTCGTAAGTTACTTTTCTTTTGTCATATTTTAAGTATCCATTTCTAACTATCTTTTATGCATTTTGACAGTATCTCCAATTTTAGTATTTAGTTTTCTATGTATTTTTCAAAATGAAGAATTTTTTTTATATGTATACTTTGAATTTATTGCTAATACAGTAAAACTCCCTACAACGCTAACCGATATAACGATAAACCCCTCTACAACGATAATTTTTCTCAGTCCGTATAATAGTGTTGTAGAGAGGTTTTACTGTATAATGAACCATCCCTATAACTCTCTCTATAAGGATAATTTTTCTCGGTCCGTATAATATTGTTATAGAGAAATTTTACTATATACTGTAAATCAGTGGCATAGCTTGACTTCAGACAATGGGTAATCTCCAGTTGTTTACACCCCCCCCCCTCCACCAATTAAAAATGACTTTGTATATATCTTTTTTTTCATTTGGGGTTGGGGATAATGACCACCCAATTGAAGAATAAATACGAAGTTGGGGTAAACTATTTGCAAACATTTTTTTATGTTTACCAAAGCTGTGTATTTTTCTCAATTTTTTCGAATTTCTTCTGAAACATAGAATTTTTTAAAGAAAAACTAGGTTTCTAGGAAAAGTTTTTAAAAAGTAAAGAACCAGTTTGTCCATCTGAGGTTACCTGGATCCCTTGGAATTATACATATGCCACTGCTGTAAATATAATCGTTTTTATACTTTGAATTTATTGTTAATGCACTGTAAATATAATTGCTAATATACTGTAAATATAATTACTAATATAGTGTAAATATAATCGCTAATATAGTGTAAATATAATCGCTAATGTACTGTAAATATAACCAGTGATAAGCTGTGAATATAACAGCTAATATGCTGTAAATCTAATCTCTATTTTGAATTTATCACCAATATGCTATAAATATAATCATTAATGTACTTTGAATTTATTGCTAATATACTTTAAATATAATCTCTAATATACGTCGAATTTATCGGTAATAATAAAAATAATTCATTTAAATCTCAGCAGGTCACAGTCAACGCTCACGCTGAGAATAAAAGCCATAAAAATACCACATAGAAGGGAAAACTCTAAAACAGTTTAAAACTGGGCAAGTTATAATAAAAGCTTACGCTTAGAGTATGGGCCAGAAAGCACTATATAAAAAGCAGAACAGAACATAATACACTGTAATGGAAGTAAAACGACTCACTGTGCTGAATATATCACAATCGTAAAATAACACAATGGGCACAGTTTTTGAACTATATGCTTTAATATAGCTTTAAAACGTTTTCTCGAAGGCTTTTAGCCCTCTTCGAAGAAGCTCACACAAACACCGAGAGTGAACACCGTAGAATATTCTATGGTGTTCAATCCCAAAGAAGGGAAGACTTATCGCCCGAAACGTATAGATTTAGCGAATTTAGTATTGCCATAAATACTCTTTTAAAATGTTGTTTTTTGTCTCTCATTTATATTGCATATTGTTTCGTCAAATATTTCCACGAATTGTGATTAGTTCAGGTTCATTGCGACTTTGGATTATATCTTCTATTTGGTCAATTTTATTATTCATACTGTTAGTGTTCATGTATAATATAGATATAGGATTAGTTTTGTTATGGTTTAATGATGATCTGTATTTTCTGTGACCTAATCTATTTCTTGTTTTAATTCTTTTTACTGCTTTTCTTTTTGAAGTTGAATAACTTATTTGATTTCTATTCTTTAGTATGTTTTTCCCGCTTACCTTATTAATATTATTTAAGTCAGATCATAAGTAATTTAATTCATTGATATTATTTATTTCATAAATTTCAGAGTTTCATCTTTCCTTAATTTTGTTTTACCTTTGGATGGCCAGACGAATTTCCAGTTATTTTGTTTTTGGAATATTCTAGCTTCCCTGAAGATATTAGTATTGTTTTCTGTCAAGTGTTGATTAATGTAAATATTATCTCTTAGTTGCATCAGTCCCATGCCTGTCTTTACCTTGATGTTTTTCCTTTGGTTCCAAAGTTCATTCCTTTTTTTTTAATTTTGTGAAACGAATTAACATTTTACTTTTACCTTGTTTGTTGTCATCTGTGTGCTGTGTCTATATCGTTTTCAGATAAGTTTATTTCAAATTCTTTGTCTATGTTTATAATTTCATTTATACAGTTTTCGTTCTGTTTCAGTGGCAATCCCTTCTATTATTAAATCTTTTCTTATTCCGTATGTTTCTAATTTGTTTAGTCCTTTTTCAATATTATTTTGATTTTCATATAGATGGCGAATTTCTTTATCCATATTATTATAATCAATGTTACTTCCATTTATATGATCTTTAACTTCTATGGATAATTAAGTTTTTTGTTTTTTTTTTCAAGTTGTTTGTTTGTAGAAATAACGTTCTCAATTATTAATTTTAGTGTCTCCTGTTCCTCTTTGATTATATTTAAAGCCGTGTTTGATAATTCTATCTTTGTAATCAGTGTTTCAATTTTGTTATCTGTATCTTTTTTGTTTATTTCAATTTGTGATTTTATTTCTTTTATTTCTTGATATATCTGGAGCATCAAATTGTTATTTTCTTGGTTGATTTCCATTTTTACAATATTTTTCAATTAAATCTATGTGAGAGAAACCAAAAACAAATTTAAGTAATAGCGTTGTGTGGGCATTAGCTCCCGTGTTTGTTGATTTAAATTTGATCTACCAAATAAATGCTAATTACTGCAGTAATTATATAATATAGAAGTAATAATATATAATAAAATTTTAATTTAAAAATTACAAAATATAAAATGTATGTAATTTTTTTTTTATTTGTCATTGTTTGGCACCTTCAAATACTGCAATAAATTGGAACTGCAATAACTGGGGTTTTCCTGCATATATGTGTATAGAATTAATAAATTAATTTGTATTTTGTTTTTTGGTATTTTTTTATTCAAGGATAAGTGGTTGTTTCAAAATGGCTCTCCTCAACCAATCCATACCCCTTCTTTGGTAAAGAATTTCTTGAAAACAGAAGACATTAAAGAAGGTAGATCTTAATTATTCATAAAGTAGGCGCTTTATTTTTATATGCATTTCTGAAAATGGGTACTAAAAGAATATATGGAAGATAACTACTTTACTACTTTTCCTTATGCATAAATGTTTTTACTACCAAATTTGCACACCCTACTATACAAAAAGTTTGATAGATGTCGGAAATTTAATTTATTGTATCATAATGTTCACGGGAGAAAGGAACATCTATGATTTATAGAAATATACATAGCTTATGATAGATTGTATGTACAGTCTCACCTTGCTTGACGCAGAATGACCATTGTTGTCCTTGTGCCATAAAAATACAATGAACCAACCAGCTTATTACAGCTGCTCTATGTTGATATAGTAATGTAATGCCTTTTAAATTAAACAACAATATTGATCAACGTTTATTGGCGTAGTGATACCAGTGCTGGTGTTATGGCGTGATTAGATGGTGAAACGTTCGAAAGAAAAGAAATGTTCCTGCATTCAGTGGGACCTGAACCCATGACCTTCCACTTGACAGGCGAAGGCTCTACCATCTGAGCTGCGAACGACAACGTTTAATCTCTTATAAAGATATTTGAAGACTTATTTACTGAAGCCGGTTGTTTCACAGAATGGTGTAGTACATGGACTACTATTTAAACCAAACTGCAAAGAGACTGGTATTAAATTGATGTCTTTTATCCTCCAAAGATGTATAGGGAAAGATTTTCATTTGAATAGCACTGATTTCTTGCAGTTTTTCCCTACTCAGCTGTAGTTCGAGGTTTGATTTCCTGAACTATAAAGATACCAACCTGGAAATTGGGAATTATATAGAAACATGACCTTAGTTATTCTCAGTCGTGGATTTACCAATAAGCTAAATGGACTGAAGCTTGCAGTGGAAAATTTTTGGCCAGAAGTTTGCAAAGGTGGGCTGAATTTTTTGGTGGCCAGTTGAATTGCAGTGGAACCTAGTAAAGCAACCACTTGAATAAAATGATCACTTTTTATAAAAGAGGACTGGTATGGACTTAATCATACCTATAGCAAAGTCCGTTATGTAGAGTGACCCCCTGTCTGTGGTGATCATTGCAGTCTAGTCCCAAAGGTGGTTGCTTTAAACAGGTTCTGCTGTATTAATTTTGAACTGTTATGTTCAGAGGCTTAACTAAGCATTGAAAAAGGGAGGTCACCATGAGCGCTGCCTTGATAGAGATTCAAAAAGTGCCAAATTTGTGAATACTTGCAAACAAATGAATTTGAAATCAGCATCAAATTATGAATTTGACAAAAGTACTAAAATCTGTTATGCCTTTGGTAAGATTAGGTGGCAAAATATGTCAGAGCCTGTAGGTGGTGTGACGAGGATGTTGCAATTTTTCTCATCGATCAGTCCGACCCTTCTGCACCCATCAATTCCATATGCACATCACTGTTGCTTCATTTTCTCTAACGTAAGCACTGGTATCTTGGAAAGATAATCTGCAGTCTCCATAAATCACAATTCTTCCTCTGTCAAACTTAGAAACGTGCACAAATGACTGCTATATTTTTCGACAAGGCATACGGAAATGATTAGGATTAGCAAGAAAACACAGTTCCAGTACATAGAACCGGCCTCCTATTTTTCCTATCTATAGTGCTTCTAGGTGGTGTTATTAGAGCACATGATTTGATATGCACTCCAGTGTTAGGCATTTACATGTCCTATTGAGATCTATGCGTGGTGCAAATTTTAAGCCTATTGTATGCTTCCTTCATGTTGTTTCATTTGGGATGGCCAGCAGTATACAATGCTATGAGAAAATAGGGAGTCTGAAGCAATAATATTAGTACTTCTTCAAGCCATTGGTCACAAGAGGGCTTTTGAGAGTTTAAATGGCTGATTTCAATACCCAATTTCAATTACAGTGGAACCTCGATTATCCGTCTCCCGATTTACCGTCTTTCTCGCCTAACCATCGGCGTCAAATTCAAGTTAGGGCCACTCCGTTAACATCGACAATGAGACAATTTTACACACTTGTGAGGCTCTACCCGCAGGAGAAAAGATTGTGCATTGACTGGTTTGAACAGCAGACTGAAGCAGATGCTACTCAGCTATTACTGCTTTGAAGAGTACGGGACATGGCAGCCAAAAAAGCACGCAGTGTGCTTAAAGAAGAAAAAAAAACATTGTTTTTCAACCAACAACAATAATTTTATACACAGATATGTAATGTTTTATATTCGCGTTTCATTAAATGCAAGTCCTCTTGATTCAAATAAACTTCGTTTGTGCCTTCAGCAAATTTCACAACGTATTTTTTTTTAATTGTATAATTTTAATAAAAATGTACTATATTGTACTGTAAATTTCCCCGTTTCCGCTTAACCGTCTTTTCAATTATCCGTCAAGACCCTCCTAGTCCTATGTCTAATGGATAATCAAGGTTTTACTGTATGTTAAAACTTTAGCTTAGCTTTGAATAACTCATTATATGCAGTTTCTAAAATGGAGAATTACATGTTGCGCATATTAATGTTTTCATAGAAAACTGAGTTTAACTTTTGATATCTCTATTTCTAGAATCACCCCAAAGTTTTAAGACACGAACGAGAAGCAAGCAAAGCATGTGCAAAAGTAAACGTTCTGGAATTATCGAGCAGGATCTCGATGTCTTCAATTATCTCTCCAATGAAGGTGCCTCTTTTGATAAAGAAACTTTAGCAACTGCTTCAAAATTTAACAGAAGAGACCCAGATGCTTCTCCACCAGGCCAAAATGGGGCCAAGCCAGTTACCTTTCCTCGAGGAGAGGAACGATTTCTGCCCACGTACAATCAACTAAGCAGTTTTGCTAACTTGAAAGTCAAGCAGTTTGAAATGGAGACAAAGGCCATGCTTAAACGTGAAGGGACTAGCATAATGTCTTCCTCGAAGGCAGGACCGATGGAATGGGAAAGAATTGAAAAGGAGTGGCAGAAGGCTAAACTGGAACTTGAGGAAGAAGATTTTCTAGATCGCTTAGCTGATGATCCCTTATTTGTATCGTTTCTGCTCTCCCATCCTCGAGATTTCGCTTCAAAGGAGTTCATTGATAAAAGTAATGATTCTTTGGTTGGTGAGTATTTTTTTTTTATGCATATGTGATAGAATTCCAATTGTTTACGCTAATCAGAAGCAGGGCAAGTCCAGACTATCAGGAAACTGGTAATTGGGCATGTTCCTGTTACCATGAGCAAGTGGTGACTATTGCTATCGTCACAAGGTCATGTGACCTTCCAGATACAGTATCAAGGTTTTGTTAATTAGATAATTCATATAACCTTAGTCCAAATAATTATTAGAATTCTATCGTATTGAGTTTCAGCAATAATTCTAATTGTATCAGGTGTGAGAGCTTCAACCATCTACCGTAATCTGTAACCTGTGGCCCAGCAACTTCAACCACAATTGTCAAGGTCGTTGGATTAAGATGGATTCTCAGTAATCTTGGTTCTGCGTAAATGCATTGAGAGTTGAAAGGTCTTACTAAGTCATCAATTGCATCCTAGGTGACAGTGTCCATGTAGTTATTAGATGCAGTAACATAAACAAATAGGAATAATTTGTCCATACTTATTTTAGAAAGATAAAGGTCTTATAAATAGATTAATAAATCAACGGATTTATTATAAACTTATTCAATATATAGTAAAACCGTTGAGTAGCAGAGAACCATGCAGTGGTGACATTTTCGCCTATCATAGCGTTACCCCAGGTTTGACTTCCAATGGTGCTAAAAAGAGAATGCTTACTGATATTCCGGGGGTTGATTCTCTAGGCCATAAGAGCTTCAAATTCCTCAGAAGACTATAGGTCCCTGTGTAGCATGACCTTTGCAGATCTTGCGCTGTAAAGCTCACAAACAAACAAACTGAATAGAAGATGTCTCAAGATTTTATCTGTCTGCTACTAGGAGGTGTCTGCTATTTCGAATTCAAATTTATTTTTCAGGCATTTAATATACACTCTATAACAAAATAAATCGACGCACCAAGAAGGAGTTGTCCGATTGCGATAAAAATTGGTGGATGTAAAGAACATACATAGAAAAAGAAACGATTAAAATTTCAGAACAATTGAATGATTTATTGCAGAGTTTGACCGTTACAAAGGGAGGAAGTCAATAAGGCGTTGGTCCACCTCTGGCCTGGATGCAAGCTGTCACCCGGCGTGGCATAGACTGATAAAGATCCCGGATGGTGTCCTGCGGAATTTCTTGCCAAATTGTCTCCAACTGTCGGGCTAAATCGTCAACATTCCGGGATGGTTGCAATCGCCTTCCCATAGCGTCCCAAATGTGCTCTATGGGAGAGAGATCAGGAGACCTAGCTTGCCAAGGAAGTGTTGGGCAAGCTTGAAGACAATTCATAGCAACACGTGCCGTGTGCGGCCGGGCATTGTCTTGTTGAAACGTAAGTCCAGGGTGTCGCAAAAGGAACGGTAACACAACCGGTCGTAGAATGTCGTCTACGTACCGCTGTGCTGTAAGTGTGCCAGAAATGACCACCAAAGGGGTCCGGCTATCAAAGGAGATGGCACCCCAGACCATAACGCCCTGTTGTGGGCATGTGTGGCGTGCGATAGTAAGGGCAGGATCCCCACGCTGCCCTGGACGTCTCCAGACACGTCTGCGGTTGTCGTCAGGACACAGTTGGAAACGGGACTCGTCACTAAAGACTATACGTCCCCAGTCAGCGCAGTTCCAAGTTGATCGAGCCCGGCACCACTGTAATCGGACTTGAAGGCGTAAAGGCGTGAGAAGTAAGTGGCGTAACGGTGGGCGCGAGCGTAAATTCCGCTCTCTCAGTCGTTTGCAGAGGGTCACGTTCATAGGTGCCAATCCATCCAATTTACCTGGAAGGCTTTCGATTTTTTATTGGTTTTTCGATCGAAAAACGATTTCGTCCGATTTTCAGAGATTTCATCTAAAATCCCCCAGTGTTTTTTAAAATGCTGATTTTTTTAAAAAAAATTTGGATACCTATTTTTCTTGATGCATGTTTATTTAAATTTTTATGCATATGTGCATATTTAATAATAAATATGCATAAATAAACACAAATATCTTTAAAAAAGCCGGAAAAATTTGCCTGCCATTGACGGCGCATGCATGACGTGGCATAGTGTGGAATTTTAGCTCCAGCTATGACGTAGAGTGATGTCCCTGAGCAATGAAATTGTAAAAGCGATGAAATTTTGGTAGACATTTACTATTACTTACAAAAGAGTTCGAAAAGAAAAGATAGGTTGAAAATTCTTCAAGAATTTCATGAGACTGATATAAAAAAGGTACTAAAACACGTTAGCACTCGTTGGTTGTCTGTTGGAAAGTGCTTAGAGCGTATAATCCAGCAGTGGCAACCTTTGATCAGTTTTTTTAAGGAAGAGGCCATGAAAAGGAATCAAATCACCCCACTTTCTTTCTTTACTATTCCCTCTATCAAAGTTTTGGTTGAAAATGCAGATAAAGTGAAAGAACGTAACAGCAAAAAAGCATCGCAGAAATTAAAAAGGAAAGCTCAAAATTATGTGGATATTTCTAAGAAACAAAAAACTGAAAACTCCATGTCTCGTGAAGAAAGGTTGTTTTATTTTCTGTCGGAAGATATCAATAAGGCTTTCTGTTTATTTTTATCTTATACTGTGCCTGTATTTGAAAAAGCAAATGCTCAACTTCAGTCTGCGGAACCTCATATTCATATGCTAAAATCTCTTCTCTTAAAATTGTACAGAGAAATGCTAGTGAAATTTGTAAAACCAAGCATCAAAGCATCAGAATTTCGAATTTAACTTTAGATTTGCGTACCCCATCCCATTGGCCCCAACCCCACTTTATAGTTATTCAGATGAAAGTAAGTTAGCATTATGTCACAACGCTTGTGCCAGCTAATGTGCAATGGGAAGTAAAATTAAAAATATATAAAGTTGAAAAATAAATATTTATTTACGAATATTTTAAATACAATTACTTTAATTTTTCTTATCTACTTTTGATTACTTTTAATATAGTAACTTGAATTTAGCTGTCTTGGAAGTTGTAGTTAAAATATTTTAGAAATTATAAACGTAGGGCGTTTCTCAACCGTTTTAGCCCAGCGACCTTAAAATAGTAAAAAAAAAAATCAATGCTGTCTTTTGTTCTTTTTATACCTTACATACATACCTTATTTTTTATTTCGCCACGTTCTTGATATGTCACCGCAACCCTCAGAAATGCTGACAAACGGTATCATGATGAATGAATGTACTATTGTTATTTACCGTTGAATTATTAGAGTTGAATGCACTGGTGGATCCAGGGGAGCGATGGGATGATCACCCCCTCCCCTTGAGCCCAGCCTATATACCATTATATCATGGAAAACAAAATGAAGGAGTACCTGACACAGCAAAAAATAGGACTCAGAAATACATCGCCCCACGTGAAAAGTTTTTGAATCCGACTTAAACTGGGGGACGTTTGGATTAAAGGCGTCATGTGGAGTCTAAACTGCAGGCAGCGACCACATAGAGATTTCCTTGTTCAGCAGGAGGGGGAGCAAAACATATATATATGTCTCAGTCAGTATCAAGAGCCTACGCTGTGGGCGTATATATACGCTTATAGGGAGTTTCATGGTCTTCGTTTTCAAATCAGTCCTGACATTGAGATTTGGTCCAATCTGAGGAAGTTGTGTAGAACTCAGTTATGGATTCTTGACAACCAGGTTTTAAAATTCCATGCCTTAGGGGGACAAATGTCTGAAGGTTGGAGGAAAATATTTTGAGAAGTACTGGAACAATGTTTCTGGCCTGAAACATACATTTATCATACATAAACAAAGTAGTATAAAATTAAAGACTAAATGTATTTATTGAACAATCCTCATAGTAAATAATTAATTGTATTAATATATATTTGCAACAGTCAATGATACTTTCTCATGTTGTTTATAGTTTTATCTCTGCCATGTATTCATTGCTTATCTTTATATTATTATTTAGGTCCAAAGCGCCATTCCTTAAATTCTATGATCTCCGGTTTTGAGTCAGAGCCATCCTCCATTAATGGAACTTCAAAGACTTTTGAATCTCTGCACACTGGTTCTTATGATAGAGAACCATTGCCCGGATCAAAGTCACCAATTCATTTTAAGTCCCCCGATCATTCATCATCACTTAAAAAATCAACGAGTCTGAACACTTTCGAGTCGACACCTAACGTGAAAATGAAAGGCACAGATTCTTCTGAGAGGACTTTGCCTAAATTAATGGCAAAACACTCTACGAAATCACAGGGCACAATCAGTTCAGAATATGGATACCGAAGTAATAAAACAACATTTAGAAACAGTCAAATACCAGGTTCTCAAGAGAATAAAGTGTTAAAAATTCCTACAAGGGCATGGAAACCTAGCACATCTTCGATTGCAGAAGTTAGTGCCCCTGAGTCTGGTGACCACTTCCCCTCACTTAGAAAAAACGACCCTTCTGAAAAAGGACAATTACACGAAGAATCATCAGAGGTCGCCAGTACTGCTTCTGGAAGGCTGAGTGCCGAACAACCCCGCGATTGAACCGTTGATTTTTAAGTGTATGTATTTGTGCATAATAGTGTCGGAAAAACATGTTTAGTATGTTTAAAATTTTAATAGTCAAATGAAATTGTTGTAAATTATAAAGATAGTTTTTAAAGGATGATATGTTTAGCAACTGTGATATGGGAACGTGTATTTGCGTTTAAGCTTGATTCTAGCCATTAGTTTTCGCTAGCATTTATTCATTAAACTTTGATCAAATTGTCTCTAGGCATTTCTTATATTTCGCTTTTAAATTTCATTCAGCTGAGAGGAAAGCTATGTCAGAAAGAAGCAGAATGACTTCAAGCATCTTGTATCAATTGACAAACTTTCATAGCTACATTAAAAAATTGTCCGAGTTCGAACGTTCTGTTCATTTCAGCATAGATATTCGGTTTATTAATTCATTGTTTGGAATCCATTTATCAATAAACTACCAAAAACTTTTTGTTAATAATTAGTGAATCAATGTCTTTTTAAACTAGAATATATCCTGCCAATTTATTTATTATTCAGCCATATTACATGTCTATGAAATATTTATTGGGTCACACTGTTGTATGTGTTATTTTTCATGATCTTTATAATCAACTGCTTGCATCAGTTTGATATTCTCCAGTGGGTCACAACCAAATACCCATCTCTCTTTATTTATATTCTGCAATGAATTCTGAATAATTTATTGTTTGAAATTTGTGGTAAAGTTTTATTATTTTGTGACAAATAGCTTTCGTTTTCATTTTTCTAATTTTTGATTAATATATTTGACAGTTTCTTCATTTGTTAGTAAAAATTTTATTATAAGTTTTGTGATACAGTTTTGACTAGTTTTCTGTTTGTTAAATTACCATAGCTTTCCTAATTGTTATGGATTTGGCTGTATCCTCTGTTTAGATACCCGTGTCTTAATTATTCCACCACTGTGTGCTTTGTAACTATTGTAATTTTAGTTTTATGTTGTACTGAGAATTTTAGCCATCATGTGATATTAATTTACTCTACATGGTTTGCTTTCTACAATAGTAGTTAGTAAATTGTGATCATTTCTAATCCACTGTGAAGGTTTGTAAATCATTTTTTAATTAATATTTTAGCTGTGGTTTTATTTATAAATCTCATTCTCAGTTTCTTATATACATTTCTGACCCAAATACTTATCTTTTTATTGTCATCAGAGCATTGCATGTCATCTGGTTCTATGAGTTTGCTTTGATTGCTTGATGCACTGTACCCATGACATGTAAATGCAGTTGTACTTTCGTGGTATTTGAATCATACTTTAATTTTTCCGAGAAAATCTCATGGATCTTCAACGCAGAGTAAAAGAAATCTTGTATGTCAGTTTGACAGAACGATAGAATAAGTTATTATGATTGTTTTTTCAACGATGTGGGGTTTCTTATCACCCATTTCGTTGGATATTTTCAACTAAATGAAAAGTTAATGTAAATCACCTGAAAGAGATACTAGATTTTTTGAAAAATAGTATTTTGTGTAAAAAAAATATTTTTTAAAAAGTTACCTGAAACTAGATTTGCTTGCATTTAATGTTTGATTTTATGAATACATGTATTTAATTTTGTATATCTGTTGATATTTGTAAATGCATGTATATCTTGTACATCATACATATATGATATACAAGATGTATATATCATTCTAGGTATTTTTGTATAAATTCCATATGCATACATGTTTAAAAAAGATGACGTGATAAATATTGAAGCGAACAGCTGCATTTCACTAATTTTTATTTTTTATTCTCTTTTAAATCATTTGAACCATATCAAAAACAATCAGCAAATGATAATCATAACTTTATTGGTACCTTAAAAGTATCGTTGACAATATCTATTATACAGTGGTTTTATTTAAATTTAATTTCTTTGAATGATTTAGATTTTTTATTCATATATTAATTATTGTACAGGCATTGAGAACCATCATGTCATATATAAGATATGAAAAATAATGTGACACTTGTATTTCAAAACAATATATAGCACACTCCTTTATTTTTAAACTAAGATAATGGTGTACTACTCTCTTTCCATGGCCACCATTTAATAACTTTTTAGTGTGAAATTTGGCCCTATATCGTAAGAATGTTGTAGAAAGTACTTAATATGTTGAGGCGTCACATATCCATTATAATAATACCAGAATTAACCTTTTCCTTAAAAATTGGAATGAATAAAATACATAAAAAATGAGTGAATTGTAATCCCCATTTCTTCCATTTTCAGGTTTTTCCATGCATGGAATAAGAGTGAAAAGGTCTTAAAAATGATCAATTTTAATTCATGATTAGGAGCACCCCATGAGATAAAATATTTGATCTCACATGTGATTGTTACCCACGAGAAGGTGCATAGTGGGTAATTCTTGTGATCTATATCCAGATGTGCAATTTCTATCCTATGGTTGGTGCTTTGGAGACTATGTATGCAAATTTCACCTTTTGTTAGCTTAAGTTGTGTCCTGTTTGGTGATTTATGATCAGAATTGGACATATTAACTCTTTTTATAATTTGTATCCATGGTAAAAGATACAAGTACCACTTGTGATTGTATGTCACTATTGATGTGTGGAACGTGTCAATAGATCAGTAAGGGAAAGGAACAGCACTTGCATATTTAATCGTATATCATCACTCGCATTCAGGGCAAATCATTCTCTTTCATATAAATATTTCAGATTTTCCTACAATTTGGTCATTACTTCATGGGAACCAAAATCTACTAAGTTTTGAATTGTGCAAATAAATCATTTTGATATAAAGCGCTAGTCAAGATTGTGAAAAAGCAATTTCTTTTTTTCATCATGAAATTTCAAAACCAAGATTCATTTTCTGATGGCAGGCTTTCCTACCATCAGAATTTGGCGCATTATTGCATTTTTATCTGACATTCCCTGAAATCAACTGTGGCATTGCACCACCTCAATGTAGAGCAGTGGTTCTCAGTTTTCATCACTGGCCCGTTTGGATCTTTTTTTTTTTTTTTTTCAATAAGCAGGCCAGAAAATACGAAAACGAAATTATCTTACACACTGTATAAACATTAGGGAGTGGGGTTAGTTGGCTTATCCCGCTAGAAATTTTCTGATTCAGTGAAATAGCATTGAGATAAGAGCGTTAGCCCATTCTAGAAAAAAATTTTAGTTTCTTATCTTTTGCAGCCGGGCCGGATCTGGCCCATGGGCCACCTGTTGAGAATCATTGAAGTAGAGTGTCAGAAACTTAATCGTATTTCAATTGTCCTTCCACACCCTCCTTTGCTTCTTAAAGGGTTTCCCTTTGGTGAATACACATATACGCGAGCATAGTTACATGCTGTAGTGGCTGAGTTGTTAAAGCATTGGGACTGCGACCCACAGATTGCTGGTTCGAATCCAATATGTGATGATTTTTTTCTCTTTTTTTTTTTGAGTATATAACATTTTTTCTCTTTCTACATATAACACATGTTCTATTATCAACCAGATATAAAAGTGAAGTGTGGAAGACTTAATTGCATTGTGCCACCTAATTGCAAATTCACAAAATGCATGTTTGGTTTCCCGTATTGTGCCACCTAATTGCGAATTCACAAAATGCATGTTTGGTTTCCCGTATTGTGCCACTAAGTCGCTGTTCAGCAAGACATGCTGCTTTGTAAAACTACTATGCTGGCCAGATTCTATTTCATTCAATCATCTTTATGTATTTTTTTCATGTAATTTATAGAAGTTTATTGTATAAGGTTATGTAGGTCAATTGGGTAATATTCACAGGTCATTCCGTCTTTTAATTTTAAACTAGTAAATTTTATTATTATTTTGTACATTATAGATTCGTTGGATTCAGACGACACATTGCTTAGTGTAATTTATTTTGTAGTATGTTTGTTTTTGATATTGTTATACTCAGTGGCATCTCTTTTATTTTATTTTATAGGAATTTTAGATGATAGTTTTCACTGTCATTTATATAAATGTTGAGCTTCTTTTTTTTTATATTGTATGTTATATAGTCAGCAGTGTTTAGTTGGGATAGGTACAGCATGACACAAGCGTTTTATTCAAACTACTTTTTAATTAAAAATTATTTATATTAATTACTCTTTCCGTTGAAATTACTGCTATCAGAATCTTTCGTTATTTAACATAATATCCTAAAATGGCAATTTCACGAACAAGTTTTTATTTTTACTGTCTCGTTAGTTATTATATTTTTGATCTCAGTTTGGGCTGATATTTACCATTAAGGACCTTCAACAAACTGCAAAAACTCATTAAATTGAAATGGACGTTAATTGAAGTGCGCGTAATTCTTTAAAGTACTTGCCAGGACACCAACATATCGCCGTTAATGAGAACGACGTCATCAAAGGAAATTACTGTTCATTTTAATCTGATTAGTCAATACCGGTCTTCGTTTTATTAGTTGGTACTGCCATTAGTTTGTCATCCTTCTTTGGAAACTCACATATAATCACAAGAACTGTTCAAGAATTATTTATTGTTTTTAAGGAAAACAACAATCTTCGATTAACAATTTTCGAATGTTTTAGAAAAACGTCTTTAAACAGAAAAAGACGCTAAACTGAATGTGTGACATTCTATGAGGCATTCGCCTGGACCGCAAAAGACCGTCTTTAAGTGGGAATAGTCTTTAATTAGATCTATGTTATTGTAGAGGTATCCTTTGCACACGACCATTCTTATATCTATAGTTCATGGTACGTTCACGTTCAGTTGCAACCCGTCATGCAATTCCGTTTTAGAAACTCTGAGCTAAGCACATCTTTTGAAAGTTTTAGCTTGTAAACCCTGCCGCTTTCATGATCTGTCTATAGTTATCAGAAATATGTTGTGTATTTGTGGTTTTATTAAATAGCTCTGATTGACGAGACCCTTTTCGAAATTGTAGGCGGGGGAAGGGGATATGTATATATATTTATTTTTAGCATAAAAACTTTAAAGAGTGGCTCACATGATCGATGTCTTCCCACTCCTGCGACCATGAAAGGGTATTGTTATTGGTGAAAATAAGGTTCTGTACATTTAAACAATATGAATGGATGTATATGAAGCGAGTTGAAATTTAATGAATTTTCTTGTGTATTTAGAATATGAGAATGAAGTTCATCAAGCTTATTTAAAACTCATCCACATATAATTGGGTTTGAATTATGAAGGGTTTTTGTTTTTTAAATTAATCGGAGTCTTGAAAGTCATAGTGATGTGAAATAGGGACCATTCACAAAGGACGCCCTTGCTTTAAGGGGGAGGGAGTTACTTTATTAAGGACTGTCCGCATTTTAATTTTTTTCTTGTAAGTTTCATGGAAAATTATTATTAAAAATCATCATGACATTATATTATTTTTCCCTCATTGCACCAGTTTGAAGCTGTAATGAATATAAAGAAAATATTTTTATTTTTACGTGATTTCGAGAGGTTGAACAAGTTCATTGCAATTTTAAAAGTGTGTGTGCGGGGTGTAGCTATCTGTCGGACGTCCACCATGGGGTGGTTTTGAATGAAATCAGATGAGCACAGACCGGGGGGGGGATGTTAAAAATTGCCAAAATCATGAAGACAATGAAGACATCCTTTGTGAATGGCCCCATATCGCGCATAAGCAGGCACAAAATATAGACATGGCGCCACTTTATATATACAGTCAGACCCTCGTAAGTACACAACATAGCCGCACCAACCGCATAAATACACAAAATATTAAGCCTAAAATATTGTCCTATCTTTTTACCGTTATCTAAACTTGCTTAACCGCAGATCTGTAACCGCATTAGAGCAATTATTTTTTAAGTCAAACTAATGCTTCATTATGCAATTTCAATGCTGGTAAGTGTACAGAGAAATGTCCAAGACATCATGTACTTCCACAAAAGTCTCATGTGCACCCAAATCAGAATTCCGGGTATTGGGTAGGGAATGGAGTCACACACATGATGCTTGTCTCTCATACTGTTCCACAGTTTCATTCGTTTGAAAGGAGTTGCCTACCAAAAAACGTCTTTACTTGTTAAGAATTTTTATGCTCATGACGGATTTACTTCAGTTACTGCAGAAAGAAAGAAAAACTTACCGATTTTAAGAGTTTGACCAAAAGTTAGAGTTTTTAAATTTTTTTGAAATCAAATTTGAGTACTGCTGTACTATTTGCTTTTATGAATGTACTCTATAATTATTAAAATAAATCATATACATAATTTGTGTAAACTTAGAAATACGCAATCTAATAACAAAAAGTGCTGTAAAAATTTAGCATAAAAATATACATAGTATTTTGGAAAAGTTCACTTAAGTGCACAAGCTGTTTAGCTGTACGGAATTTTATTTGTCACGTCGATGTGTATTTATATGTCTTTGACTGTAAGCGTTCAGCTATGTATCATGCAACATCGAAAACTAGCACTGTAACTTCCATATTAATATTTTATGTATTTTATGTGCTTTGTTGATGTTGAGCTTGTTTACACTACCAAGATTATCAACACCCCAATTTTGTAATATACGTGTTCCTTACAAGCATGTCCTTGTATGCAAACTAACTGAATGCCATTTAAGTAAATTGCTTTATTAGGCCACCATTAACAGCTGGTTTCTTTTTCGTGGCTGAATAATTATCATGGCACAGTGGAATCCCGGTTAATCGAAATAACGGAGACAGGTTGGAGTTTGGTTAAGCGATCTTTTGGAAATTCAGTGTAAGGTTGCACAGAAACGACAATGTTTGTCCTAAAAACCCGTTTAATTACTAATTTACTGTACTGAAAGTGGAAAACGTCACAAAGTATATGTATCAATTTGAGATATTAACTATTTTAGAAATAACTCTCGATATCATTGTACGTATGTATATGGTATGCATATACCTCTGTACATGTCCGATATCTGTTATCTGTATCAGTTTTTTAAGTGTGAAGTACGCCAGACAATAAATTTGGGCGTTCTTCTTGAGAACAAGGAACAAGTGTCTATTAAAGGATAATAAATGCAGCAAGTCATTCCGGTTTAGCGAAACTCTGATAATCAGGGTTGCACTGTATTCATAAAATTCTCTGGTGGCTGTATTGAAATAGATTAATAAGGTCATTGTATTGTTTCGTAATCATACCATGGACGCTCCCAGAATTATATGCATGAGGGTGCATCCAGAAAAAAAATTCCAATTTAATGTTGTTAGACTATAGTTTCTTTTGGATTCAGTTCTTTTTTTCCCCTTTTTTCATAAGCCAAGGGGATTCACTTGCACCCTCTCGGGGTGCCCATTGGGTCATACTTAAAAAAATTGATATGCTCACCAAATAACTTAGTTACCATATTGAAAGGGGGTGAATGATGATAGTATTTAAAAATGTATTCGGAGTGTTTTCACGAAGAGAATGATGTGAAACAGTCATGATTTTGAAGATGGAAAATTCAAGACATTCCCCGAATTTTAGTCCAGTGATATTAAAACGCATGCGTAGATTTATATATGATGCTAATAATTTTCTTCCATCCCCCTCGTATTATTTATAATAGCAGAAGGAGTGTGGAGTGTAATTAGGCGTATCGATTCATGTCCAAAGGTATTTTCTAGTAGACATGCAGTGAATTTTTGCGGGAATGTCAGAGTACTTAAAAAAAAATTTGTGCTGTGTTTGTCATTAAATTAGTTTTATGAAAAAGTTAATACACATGTTTCTCCAATATTTTATTTATTATTATTTTTTTTTAGTATTTTCATATCCAAATGTTTCCAAACAGTTTCATAATTTAAATAAATGTAGTTAACTTTTGTGTCATTCTGTATGTGATTTATCCAACATGTCTATTGTAATTACATGTGGTTCAGAATCCACGGTCACACATTTTCGAATACAGCCCTTCAAGCTTCCGAAGCCATTGAAGTCCGGTAGAGTTCTGTATTACCATTCTATATATCTAGATCACACTTTTTTTTTGTGTGTATGTGTATACATATAAAGTTGTTTTGATTTCTTAACTTGCAGAATGTCTATATCAACACTATCTTAATGACAGACTTTCATGAATATTCAAAATGTATACTCCCACCAATATATTTGAAGTTGTCCCATCCAGTATGTGCGTATGACACATTATTTTTTATAGATATTACAACATATCAGTTATACCAAAGAACCTCCACTGAAATGGGGCATTGGTTTTTCAGGAGCTGTGCCGCAATCTCCGGTATCCTGTATTTGATGGGAAAGCGCATATTTTCTAAAAACTGTATGAAAATACAGAATTCCCGGATAATTGAAGATGGTAATGCTATAATAGGAAGACATTCAAATCATGCTTTCTTAAATTATTCTTTAATTTTGTTTTGCTTCTACAATAAAAGTCCAAAAATCTCGACCGTCCGAATTTAGAAACTCGCACTATTTCAAAATTCCGGACTTCCGTCGCTAGGATGCATGCTCACTACGCTTACGCATCAACAATTTGAATACCGTTTTGAAATATTTTATACTTTCTTTGATGAAGGAAGTATTTTGTGTTTATTGAAGACTAAACCAACAAATTTTATCTCTTCATTATTATTGTTTAAATTTTAATTTTAAAGCGCTGGTAGTGAAATTCCGAACCGACCAAATTCCAGGCAGTCTGGAATTTTGAATTTTTACTTTATTATCCCCCCCCACCGGTATATTGACCAGTGACATTTGTTATAAGTTTATTGATCATGTATCTACTAGCATATACAATATTGTAGTTGGGTATAATGAATACTATGATCAGAACTCATATGTTTAAGGCATTGGTATGATCTGGTAAGGCTTTGCTGAAATCCCATATAAGGATTGGTTGCGTGTTTGCTATGTTCATGGTATGTCGTATAGTGAACGACCTCTACATTGACACTCATGGTTTCGAGAGCTCTCATGTTTATCGTTCATATTGTAGATTGAATATTGTGTATATGTTTATAGTTTGTTTTACTTTGTTTTCGCTTGTTGATTTTTTAGCTTTGCTGAATATTTATATACCATGTTAATTATTTATATACTATATATATTACCGAGAGTTTTTTTGTGTCTGTGAAGAAAGAAGTAACATCTGGATTTCCCTCATAGCCAACTTTTATTAAACTTTTCATTATTACCTTTGTTTTTGTTTTGAGATCGTTTATGGTGTATTCGAAAGTATAATGAAAATTTGTACGTTTGTTGGCGATGCTCCTTTATTAAAATTGTGCGGTGTAGCAGAAAGTATGTTTGTGTGAAGAGTTTAGATTAAAGGCAAAATACAAAACGAAAATGTCTCCATTTTTCAGTTTTTGTAGAAATAAAAATTACAACAAATTACTGCAGTTAAAAAGTTTTTATTGCGTTAAAAGCGATTTCCGTATCTACGTGTTACCACCTTTAAAATGAAACTGCAAGACGAAAATGACCATATATCATGTGCTGCTCGCCTTAGTACCGTCGTAAAATGTTTTGTAGGTCGTGTTGAGCAACTGTTACAATAATAAGTCGATGGAGTACACAGTTTTCCTGCTTAATGTCTTTTAGAGTTGTTAGCGACGTTTGGAGGTGATTTTTTGAACTAAACATTTTTTGCTACTAAAAAAACAAAAATCCTGTATTCCTAGAAAAAACTGTCCTGGAAATCACACTCCTTTATCATAATTTGTTCGTTTTTTATGATTTTTTAAAATTTTACGAACTTTTGACTCACCCTGTACATAGTTTTAACAAAAAGGATTTTTTTTAAATTTTTATTGACATAAAATAATTCAAAGTTGCTTGACACTGCCTTTGATTCAAAGATTTGACAGATAATCTAATAGCACAACAAACGGTCTGCCGTGGATCCTGAGTTTGGCTTTTCTGGTACGGGGGTACCTTTTGCACCCCCCCCCATCAGAAACAGCCCTGTATACAGTGTTCATTTCAGTCATTTTTCGAAGGACGGACCGTCCTACCTGTCTTTCAGAGTTAGGCTAGCCATCCAAGAAAATATTTTGCAACGGCAAATCGCCACGGGATGGGGAGGCATTTGTAATTACTAGAGCCCGGAATTATATGCACTAAAAACCCAAAACGTGCATTTATATGCTCTCAAAAAAGTAAAATATGCACTTAAAATGAAAAAATATGCATTCTTTGGTTTTTTTTACTTATTTAAAAAAAATAACGCCCTGTGTCTTAAAGCAAAAATTTGATTTTAGTACTACCTAGTTGTGTAGAAATATATACAGCATATTTAAGATAATTCCATGTAGCATTACGCAGATTAGATTTATAAGCAAAGAACAACATTATAAGCGTAAGTAATGTTGTTAAAACGTTTTATTTCAACGTACGTTTCTGACGGACTTGGCCGTCTTTCGTCAGGAATACAAAATGAGAAAATAAATATTAGAAAACTGGAGATGGTGTTATTGCGTGACTAGTGTGTTGACAGTTGTGGATGAATAATTAATGTGAAAATTATATAAGACATTTCCAAGCTCGACTGAAATGAGGAGTAGATTTTGGTTTATTGACTATGATAGAAGGATTTTTATTGTTATGGAACGCTTCTAAAAAATCTAATTCATGTATTGATCTTTGATGACAGATAATTGTGGGTTGATAGAATTTGAATTTGTGGTTATGTGACCAGCAATGAACTTCAATGGCAGACTTACGGAATTCTGCCGTCTCTACGTATTTAGATTGTTCCGTTAGTCTGTGCTACAAGGCTCTTTTAGTCTGGCCTATGTAGGACAAGTTGCATTTGCTGTAGATTTGGTAAACACCCCAACGTTTTAAAATTGGGATGTTGTCTTTAAGTTTAGAGACATGGATTTTGTTGAATGGGGAAAGAATTACTCTGAAGTTTGCTTTTTTAAAACTTTTGGAGAAAGGGAAGCTAATTTTTGGGAAAAGGGGAAGAACAATGGTGCCGCAGATTCAGAGTTGGCTGTGTAAGAAAGTGTGGTAGTAGGAATAGACTTCGTAAATTTTTGGACAGCAAGGTCAATTATATTTAGGTTATAGCCTCTATTGACGGTATTTGTTTTGAGGGCAGAGAGTTTGTGGGAAAGGGTAGAGGATGTTGAACAAATTTTCAATGCGTGAAAAACGTGTGTAAAAAGAAGCCATTTTTTGTTTAACGGGGTGGCAGGATTTGTTGTGGGGTGGAAGGCAATAACGCCATCTCCAGTTTTCTAATGTTTATTTTCTCATTTTGTATTCCTGATGAAAGACGACCAAGTCCGACAAAAATGTACGTTGGAATAAAACTTTAACGACATTACTTACGCTTATAACGTTGTTCTTTGCTTATAAATCTAATCTGCGTAATGCTACGTCAAATTATCTTAAATACTTCTGCTGCAACGGGCCTTTTGACGTATATCTTCTGCAAGTAATTGTTTTTACCAATTGCCAAAGTTCGCCGAACGGTAACGTCTTTTTTTTTATCTACATTGTCTTCGAAGATTTGTTAATTGTTGATATTTCTGTTTATACTGTCATGGTAAATGTATTAGTCAATCGTTTTCCTAACTCAGAATTAAAAAGGTCAAGTTTCTCAACCATCTTAATTTTCTACAACGTTGCAAACTCCAGAAACTTATATCTAATTTTATAAGTTAGGCCATGGTTTGTAAATTATCGCCTTCGAAGAGAATCGCCAAGACATTTAAAAATAACTGCTTCGCTATGCGTGCGGTGATACAAGGTACTCGAAGTTCCTTAGCAAACATCAAAAGCGAATTATACAATTTGCACCTACAACTTGCAAAAGCCTGTGACTGTTTTCAAGAGTTTGACCAACGTTCTTGGAACCGTTCTTCGAAGATCTCTGAACGCCAAAAACGCACTCAAGAGAAAAATTCCAAAAACTTTCCGTGGACTGGTTACATCCTGAACATAACTGTTGTGAAAACATTGTCAATATTTCTAATTATTCTCTCTCAAATATCGAAAATAAGGTTCTTTCCTACAATTTCAATTTTGCTCAAACTTGCTCGCCTTTCATTCCAACCCTCGTTTCTCCCATTGAAAGATCTTTCAAATTCAGCAAGATTTCTATTTTTCAAACAGAAACCCTCAGCCACTCCATCCAAACCAAACTTAAATCTAAGGTAGTTCCTAATTTACCTAAACCAGAGAAGGATGCTTTAAATGATTTAAAAAAGAATAAAGATCTTATTGTCAAAGGACAAATCGTTGTTCTTTACAAAAACCAATATTTAGAAGGAGCATCTAAGATCATAGAAACAGGCCATTAACAACTCCTTACCAATATCCTACTGAAAAACTTCGCAAGAATTACAACAAACTTATTCACGACTCATTCCTTCTTAATGGAAA
>QLNU02003225.1:125837695-125867711 GCA_006491805.2 Dysdera silvatica | reverse complement strand
CTCATTTGATCTTGTCTAGTTCCTCTTCCAATTCCTGAAGTTTTGCTTCAGAAGCAAGGGATCGTCCATTAAACGTAGCCAAGGTCAATAACAAACGGCAGCCTGGGCCATTCCAGTGATTCTTAGCACCCCCTGCTTTCATGCCACACTGACCGCTGCCTTGATCAGGAGCACTCCAGCACCTGGAGACTAGGGGCCATGGTTTCTGGTGTGTCAACATAATGGAGGAATTAGCCATAATTTCACCACGCTGGCTAGACGGGTTGGTGAATTAGCCCTCCCCTTCCGCCTTTCTATCCGTGTAGCAAATATTAATTTGCCACATAAATAGAAAGCTCAGCCTGCACCACTTGAAGGCGGGGTAGGACACTAGGTTACTGGCCTGGCCGGTTCCACACATCGTCACATACGTTCAGCGTGTGGGTCTCCTTCCAGTTAGATACCAGCAACCCTTTTGCAGGCCATATATATATATATGTCAACCACTTCTGAATATCAGTCTTCCTCGTTGAATTTGAAGGTATGTCTTCAACATAAACGCTATGTGGTATGATACGTTCGTTATCCATGACAATTACGCTTTTGGGTTTTATGTTCGGCAGTAACTTATTGGAAAACCAGTCTTCGAAATGCTGTCCGTTATTTTCTTTATGGTAATCGCCACCTTTTTTCTGGGCTTTAAAAACTTCACCGGCATCCGGAATAAAGCCATCTTCACTTCCTCCATGAATTACAATTAAACGGGAACCTCTTCCTGACTGGGCTTTCAAGCCCCTTGAAAGTCCGCCCAGAAATGCTTGTTTTGGAGTGTTTACCATTTCGTCATGCCATACTTTTGCCTTCGTATGACCGAAATTAACCCAAGTTTCGTCCATATAGTAAATTTGACGACCTTCATACCGGAAATGTCGAATGTCGGTCAAATACTGGCGACGCCACTGCTGTATATCGACGCGTTCGATCAACATTGATTGTCATTTTTTCTTGCAATATCGAAATTCCAAATCTTTCATCAAATTCCCTACTGTTCGCAGGCAAAAATTTGGTAGCTGATCGTCTTCATTTATGAAGCTCAAAACTTTCTGTGAGGTTAGAAGTTCATTATTTAAAAAAAAAACTGCAGACCTTTCTTCTAATCGCTGATAAAGTAAATTTAGCATATTTTTGCATTCTGGTTCGAGATCCAACACTTAATGGTCTTTTTATTCCGGGGGGTTGCCATGTTCTTTAAATTCCGCTTTCATTCCCTCAGTGCTGCGCGAAGACGCGCCCGTTAAATCGGAAACCAAAAGTATTATATCTTTATTCGATTTTCTGGATGTCGACCTCGCAATTTGCAAAACACGTTGAAAGGCGTTGCTTAGCTTCTTTCTAGCATGAGTGGAGCGCAGGGATATAATATATACTTTCTGTTCGCACTAACCAAAGGTGAGGAGATTGACAGAGACTGGAAAAACTAGAAGCAGAAACAGTGGCCAATTTAAAGTGAGAGTTACTGTGCTTGTCGTGTTCGCCAAGTCCCCCGTAAGCAAACTGATACACGATTGGAGGAAGGTGATGACGAATGGTTTGTTGTTGTTTTTTTAAATGATAGAAACGCAGGTTTTTACGAAGATTATTATTATTTTTAATCCATCCTGCAGTTATAATGTATAATTATAGATCTTATACACAAACTTTTTGTTCATAACAGGTTTCGTTGGGAACTATTTTCTTTCACGTAGGAATACGTCGTGTAGCGTAACCCACGTAAACAGGTTGAGTTTGCCGAAAGTATAGCTAACTGCGTAACTACTAAACCGCCATAAGTCTCTCCTAATTACGAGAGCTTGAGTATACATGTACAGTCGAACTTCCATAAGTCGAATCTCCACGGGAGCGAGGAAAACTTCGAGTTATAGAATAATTAATTTATTACTACACGCGAATTAATAGTACGTTTTAAAATTATACAAAATACTATAATTACTATAAACTATGATTAAAAGGAAATTTAACACGTATATAGGGATCGTTTAAGTATTATGTAAGTACATTTTTGAGGGTGGGGGAGCTGTCATTGTGCTTATTTCCCTATGTGGGCCAATGTTAATTTTTGCTTATTTGGGGGGAGGGGTATAAAATGGCCAAAATATTGCTTACGTAATACTTGAACATTCCCGCATTTTTAAAAATTATATTTCATTAAAAAATCTAATTTCCCTTGTCGTTTCTATGCAAAATTTTCATTTAGAACATGAGTCTCTAAATCAGCAATTGTCTTAAACTCGTTTTCAGGTATTGATTCGCGCTATTCAGCAAAGGATCTTAATATTTTGTTTGCAGGAAAGTGTCCTTAAAAGTAGGAACAGGGATGTGAACTCTATATCTCGTCGTCGTCATCATCATCATCAATATGTGTCTCATGAACTGAATAATATCGTCATCCGTAGGATGAGTTAAAATTACCAAATTGATATCGATATCCAGGGCCCGATTAAAACGAATGGTAGCTAGAGACACATATTCGGATGCCCTCTACCCACTAGGTGCAGTAAAAGAATTTAATTCCCAAATTTGAAGTGAACTTTCCAAAATAGCCCAAAAAAAGTAAGCTTTTACTTAACGCCTTTTTAGATACCAATCCAGAGTGAATAATCAAAAGTTAACTTTAAAAAAACCCTGCAATTTGGGGCCCTCTCCAACTGGGGTCCCTAGGCGCGGGCCTAGTCAGTACTCAGGCTCTTTCGATATCAACGTAGCTTTCTAAGTCGCCATTTTATCTGGCATTTTCATTTCAAGCGTCAAAAAATTCCACTAATGTGGAGTTGAAATAGCGCAATCTGTGTTTGATGAAATTTTGCGCTCTTCGAAAATTTTTCCGTGGTTGAAACGAACTTTTCTGAGGTGATGCACAGTAGTTGATGGTTTTGCACTTTCCCATGCATACTGAATATTTCACATACAGTCCAAAAGTCTTGGGTTACTCTACTCATCATCTAGAGAAAAAAGAGAGAGAGAGAGGGAGATTGATTGGTTGATTGGTTGATTGATTGATTGATTCATTCATTCATTTATTCATTGATTGATTGATTGATTGATTGATCCATGTGCTGAAGATTTGATTTTGCATTTGGAGGAGAAAAAACACTTTAATTGCCTTTAATCCTTTACTAAGAACCTTTGGGTGAGCGGTACAATTATCGACAATCATTGCAACTTTCCTTCCTTTTTTTTTTAAATTTTCTCTCCAAATTCATAATCCAAGATTCATACAACTCGAATGCCATTCAGTCTTTTTCATTATTCTCGTACTTTATACTTGTAGGTAAACATTTTATATTTGCAAAACACCTTGGCTTTTTAATTGCGCCTATCGTTAACAGGGGCAACTTTTTTGTTCCTGATATGTTGGCCATGATGGTAATTCGCATGAACAGAACTTCAGGAAGGTCACGAATAGCACAATGTTCTAAAAATCTATCCAATCAATCGAATTACTATAGGCTCTATCCCTGACCAATCATATGCATTTGCGATGAAAGGAACTATAATTTAGGGATTTTTATGATGGATATATTTGCGATTTTTCCAACATCAATCAAGTTTTATATTTTGCACCATATTCCGTAGTGACCGGAAGTACGTGTTTTGAAAGAAACAACTTTCTCCACAAGACTTCGAGTTACAGAACGTTAATCTACAACAACACAAAAAACTCGGGATAGAGAAAATGTCGAGTTATAGAAATTCGACTTACAGAATAAAAAATATATTTAAACTTTTACATTTTTACAGAAATCGTAACATTTATTTGAGTTAAGGAAAATTTCGACTTATAGAAGTTCGACTGTATATCTTTTTGTACTCTTATATATATTTATGTATATATGTATGATTTTTTTTTTCAGACAAATTATGAAGGAATTTGTCGACTTGTTGAACCAAGATCGCTCCCCACTGTGCAATACAAGGCCACAAGTCATTTTAGAGCCAAACATTCAGAGACATTTAACACATTTTTCCCTCATTACGCACGGCTTTGGTAGCCCAGCAATTGTGGCCGCCTTAACAGCCGTACAGAACTTCATGAACGAATCGCTAAAATACCTGGAAAAGCAGCTCACCAATTATCAGACGACGGGAGCCCACATCACGGTCGACACCAAAAAGGAAGACTCCAAGAAATGAAGAAGATGGGGAGAAATTTAAAGGGTAAAAATCAACGCCTTGCGAGGTAGGAAGCTTGTCAACAGCCAAGTAGAGAAAGTGATTAAGTCTGTGTAAGTGGAGAGCAAATTTAGGATTGACCGCTGAGAATTTCGTGCGATAGCCAACACTGATGTTCAAATCCTGTGAAAATACGCCGCGAATCGGATTGTCGCCAAAAGTGGAAAACCTAATTGGGGGTTTACTAGTCAATCCAAGACGTGTCTTCGAGTAGATATCACTGATGCAACGAAGACATTTGGAGATTGTTTTAAATGCCCGAGTGAATCCGTTCGTTTCATCGCCAGCACCAAAGAAGTTCGTATGTAATTAAAACCATAGTTTCACGACAAAGCAGTAAAAGCTTTTTTAAAAAGATAAAGGTTTCTTCTCCTCATTTTCACTCTTTCAGCTTTGAAACTCGCGAACGATGCAAGCAAATGGCGATGAGTGTTGAAAACATGACTTCGCATAAATTGCAATCAGAATGATCATGAGAAAATCGTGTTTGCGTTTACATTTACATTCAGCTTTGAACTGGAGATTCAATTAATGCTAAGTCGATAACCACGAGGGCGAATCAGAAAGTCTTTGCCCCTATTTTTTATTAGCCAAAATAAGGTACATACAGGTAATTACAAATATACGTACTATTCTACGTACCTTACACTATTTTTCCACATAGTCCCCACACCGGTTCAGACATTTGTCCCATCGCAGCACTAAATTTGAGATGCCCCTGTGGTAGAATTCGTCCGGCTGACTGTGGAACCACCGTCGGACTGCTGTCTTGGCTTCATCGTTGCACGTGAATCGCTGTCCTGCCACGAACTTCTTCAGCGGACCGAAAATATGGAACTGTATGGTGGGTGGTCCAGACTCTCCCAGTGAAATGACCGGAGCTTGTCGGCGGTTCTGATTGCATACAGTCCGGACCTCGCCCCTAGTGATTTCCACGTTTTCGGTCCGCTGAAGAAGTTCCTGGCAGGACAGCGATTCACGTGCAACGATGAAGCCAAGACAGCAGTCCGACGGTGGTTCCACAGTCAACCGGACGAATTCTACCACAGGGGCATCTTAAATTTAGTGCTGCGATGGGACAAATGTCTGAACCAGTGTGGGGACTATGTGGAAAAATATTGTAAGGCACGTAGAATAGTACGTATATTTGTAATTACCTGTATGTACCTTATTTTGGCTAATAAAAAATAGGGGCAAAGACTTTCTGATTCGCCCTCGTATTAGTAACAACATTTCAGAGTGTAGTTTTAGTATTAAGTTGAGCGCACCTACTAGGCTCACAAAGGGAACCCACATTGAGTGCCCCGCCAATTTTGGTGAATTTTTTTTTTTTTTTGATGAAAGTATAGCCGAAATAAGGAAATACGTGTCTCGGCATTCGTGCCAATGCGGCTAATTTTCAGAGATATGAATTTTTAAAGATTTTGATTCCTATATATATGAGCTTAAAATACGACATCCTTTGCAAGCCAATCGGTAGCTTAGTTGGTAAGTTACCGGCCTAGCGCTTCGTGTTTTTGCGTTCGATGCCCGTGGAAATCGGTCTTTTTTTTTTTAATATGTATCCTTTTTACATGTTCATTTATGTATTTTTATTAATAAAAATACTTTGCTTACAAACAAAAAACGAAAATAAAAAAGGAAGAATTATATCAGCCAGCCTGTAATAAAACTTCCCACGCATTTCTGAAACAAGGAGTAGATTTTTAATCATTACCAAGGTTTTTTGACTGCCCATAAATATATAAAAAAAAACTACGCTTTTTGATATCTCTGAAATTTTCTATTTCCCTTCATTTCTCTGTCTGCAAACTAGCTTCTACCAATATGTGGCGCTGCCGCTAAATAATCAGCAGTAATATGAAATGGTAACATTATGCTGGAGTTTTCCCCAAACGATTTCTAACTAAAGACGACAAGGTCTGTCTGAAACTAGAGTCCCTAGATTTCTTGGCCGACGCATAAGCCACCATTTTCTTGTACACTTCCGGTTTCATTTACCTTGGCGATAAAGGTTTTACGCATTGGCGCAATGATCGCTATTTTGGCATAAAAATAATCAAAAATCCGCGATTATCCGACGAATGTAAACATTGGCGCAACTTTCAAAATGTCGCCAATAAATGCAATTTGCAACCACGATCACGTGATACAATGGCAACAAAATGGCGGATATGCGCCAGTTTGCTTTTTAACGAACCTTACCTGAAACGCCTTGCTAAGCTACGTCGTTTTCCAATTATTATACTCTACGCTTTATGGCACTTTATTTTATTTAACAGAGCAAAACTGATTTGTTGAACGGGAAAAAGGAGACCACGACGGCCGCATTTTCAGGATCGAACCCAACACTTATATATAGTGACGAAATGATTTTTAAAGATAATTCCTTAGCTATTTTTCATTTATTACACGTTCTGCTTTCTTTTTATAGCATTTAGTTTCATGTGCCAGGGCAAAACAGACTTTTTATTACGAAAAGTAATAGGGTGCCGCTCGCATTTACTACATACGTATATTACATACCCTATATAGAGACGAAATGATTTTTGAAGATAATTCCTTAGCTGTTTTTCATTTATTACACGTTCCGCTTTCTTTTTATAGCATTTGGTTTCATGTGCCAGGGCAAAACAGGTTCTTTATTACAAAAAGTAATAGGGTGCTGCTGTTATTTACTACATACGTATATTACATACCCTATATAGCGACAAAATGATTTGTGAAGATAATTCCTTAGCTGTTTTTCATTTATTACACGTTCTGCTTTCTTTTTATAGAATTTAGTTTCATGTGCCAGGGCAAAACCAATTTCTTATTACGAAAAATAAAAGGCTGTCCCTCGCATTTACTACATACGTATATTATGATACCCTATATAGGGACGAAACGACTTTTGAAGATAAATCCCTAGTTGCGTTTCATTTACTACACCTGCTTTCTTTTTATAGTATTTGGCTTCATGTGCCAGGGCAAAAGCGATTTTTTATTACGGAAAGTAAAAGGATGTCGTTAGCATTTCCGAGATCCAACTCATGATATTATATAGCAAGAGTCGACAACCTATGGAACGCTTGCTACACATAACATACGGACAAATTTTTAATACCAAGTGGAGCTATTTTAAAGCATAAGTAACATCCCGAACACGATGGTTAAAATTCGAACGAGAACTTTCATTTTTAGAAAATATTTTGCCGATTTTACGTCTCTCAAAGCGGCATGGTGTTTAACATAGGTGGAGAAAGTGTATAAAATAATAATCTATGCAGCCAGACTGGGAAAGAGACAAATTATTTAAGTGACCGTATAAACTATTCTTTCATGCATGACCTCGTTATTAACATGCACGATTGCTCGCCGCATAACCAGATGATCAGTATTCGTAGAGTTATTATTGTTATTGTGAGTAATTGGCACTGAGAATATGTCTGCGTAAAAAAAAAAAAATTAAAATTATATTCGTTCTTTTCAGAACTATTGAAATAACGATTATTTGCTCCCATATTATTATGCTAATGTTCTTTTTTTTTACGTTTTTTAACGTTTTAGATTAACATTAATTAAAAGGATTTTAACGTTTTAGTTTAACCCTCAAGATTATGCTAAGGTAGTGCAAAATATCTTGTAGAAACGTAGTTAAAAAAAATGCATTTTTCCACAAATTCTATACTCAAAAAATTTTCTGGTGATGGTAATATTAAAATTATTTAAATGAGAAAACAATATATATTTCAATTAAAACTGTTGGCACCGCCTTTGTTTAAAATTTCAACCAAAGTTTCTTCATCCTCCGCAAATTTAATTTTCATGAGAAGGGTAATAATCTCTGAGTATTACGATATATACGCAGCAACATAATTAGGGCCGATTTCATGATTTCAGGTAGTCTTCATCCATTAGCGTACGCAGAAAGTTTACAAGGCGGTTAAAGGCTCAATGGGCGGTTACAGAGCTACAACTCATATATTCCTATGTTAAATATACAAAATTTCATTGCAATGGGGGGTTACAACCCCCATCAACACTAAATTGTGTACGCCAGTGTCTTTCTCCCAATCAATAAATTTTTATTTTCAAAATGCAATGATGCCATTCCAAACCTTAACAATTGGGATATATAATATTCCATCCCGTGTCATGATTCGTACGCATTTCTTTACATGAAATTTTAGGACTTTGAACAACCAGAAATAATAACAAAAAGGATCATCGGTAAACGAGAATTGAATTAATCAGAGGTAATCTAAGCAATTGACATTATACAGATATCGCTATTTTAAGAATTTGTTTGCGTGAGTGGTGCAGCTCCAGAATGGTAATCGCCATGCCATGCCAGGACCTACAGTTTTCCGAAGAATTTGACTCAAGCCCTAAGAAACTAACCCCTGGATTTCGGTGAGCAGTTGGTGGACAAGAGCAGGGGCGGCTCGAGGTTGTTTTTGAACCTGGGCGCCCCTCCCCCCACTTCGGCGAAAACAGGAGATTTTCACAGATACACAGTGATATATGCCCTATAAAAGTGGCGAAAAGTCTCTGAAAGGATTTCTCTAAACTTCTCTTTTTAGAGAGATTTTCTATTGTTGGGTCAATTAAAAAAAATTTGAACTTGACTTCAGTTCGGTGTCCTCATCCAAACGGGGCTCCGGACGGCCGCCCCTGGGCAAGAGAGTTTTTTTCTTCCCTTGCATAGTTGGAAGTCGAACCCTGGAAGAATGCGTTGCCACTACATCACCGCAAAGCCTTATTTTAAGAGCAAAAGTTGCAGCGTATTATATAATTAAACATGATCTAAGAATTATCACGAATAAGAACAAGTGTTGAGAAAGAAAAGCGAAATCGAACAAGGTCGATAATTGAAGTCATTGAATTTCAGGTTTTTAAAAATTCTAATTCCGATTCAACATATAATATTTATAATTAAAATTTCCATCGAGCGACGGAATTGAACGTCGTGAACAGCATAATCCCAGCCGCAGCGTTTGAGGTGGACTGGTCCTTAAAAAGGTTTAGGATATTCCGTAACGGGGATGTGGACTCTTTTTTTTTCGTCCTTCCCATTCGTGGTACGACGGTCGGTCAAAACTATTGTATCTTCGACACGAAACCAAGTAAAAATAAAAGTTTTTAAAAATTCCGTTAGGGGGCAGCACCGTCACTGAATCGAATTTATTTATTTATTTATTTATTTATTTACTTAAATTCGACGGAATGCCGCTAGGCCCAATATCCACTTCTCTCCGTCCTCCCGTTCTAGAATTCTTTCGGTGTTCTCCAGCGGACTACCGTGTCAATCGTTAGCTCAATTCAAAACGAATGAGGCAGGACCCGAACGGGACATATTCACCATCTGCGATAGAATAGGAGAAAGTCGATCCGGATTTATAAACGAGCGCCATAGTTTAAGAGGCGTAATATTTTAAAAGGTGCATACTTTTTTTTTTTAAATTGCAGCCATAGGCGTACGCAGAAAGTTCATAAAGAAGGGGTGGCTTATAGACGCAATGGAGGTGTTACAGAGCTACAACAAACATACGTTAAATATACAAAATTTCCTTGCAATGGGGGGTTACAACCCCCATCAACATCCCCTTGCGTACGCCAGTGATTACAGCCTTCACTACAGTCAACCTCTACTGTATAATTTCGTCAATCCGCCCCCTCAAATGTGTCTTAAATGTATGAAAAATTCCTCGAAACACGGCTACCTCCTTCCAACATCGGAAAAATAAAATATTTCATCAAATAAAATAAATTCACTCACAAACATTTCGTCATTTTAATTTATAATAATGCACGTAAGATAACCAATAGAGCCCGGTTTATATCCATATTTTAGCACTTTTCAGCGTTAGTGCCTATAAATAGTGAATTTTCGGAATAAATGCATATTTTAAGGGTTTCAATAATTTTATCATCCTTTATCGGAAATTTTTGAAACAACGATAATGTTAAACTTTCCTTTCACACCCTTATCAGCAGAAAGAAAAATGGACTTGTAAGTGTGCATACATAATTATATCCTAAAGCGTAAAAAAATGTAGTCAGATTCGTGACTGAATTAGTCACTATCGTTAGCAGGGAGACGGGAAGGTCTAATTCTATTGTGCCAGACTGTTAACCTAAGATCAGATTAAATACAACAAACACTTTGTAGGGTAAAATTCCGCACCATTATCTACCAACAATAGCCCCCCCGTCAGAAACAGCCCTATATACAGTGTTCAATCCAGGCATTTTTCGAAGGACGGACCGTCCTACCTGTCATTCAGAGTTGGGCTAGCCATCCAAGAAAATATTTTGCAACGGAAAATCGCCAAGGGAAGGGGAGGCATTTGTAATTACTAGAGCCCGGATTATATGCAAAAAAAACCCCAAAACTTGCATTTATATGCTCTCAAAAAAGTAAAATATGCATTCAATTTTTTTTTCTTTTACTTAAAAAAATTAATACCCTGTGTCTTAAAGCAAAAGTTTGATTTTAGTACTACCTAGTTGAGTAGAAATATACACAGCATATTTAAGATAATTTGACGTAGCATTACGCAGATCAGATTTATAAGCAAAAAACGTTATAAGTGTAAGTAATGTTGTTAAAACGTTTTATTTCAACGTATGTTTTTCTGATGAACTGGGCCGTCTTTCGCCGGAAATACAAAATGAGAAAATAAGTATTAGAAAACTGGAGCTGGTGTTGTTGCGTGACTATTATGTTGCCAGTTGTGGATGAATAATTAATGTGAAAATTTTATTAAACGTTTCCAAGCTTGACTGAAAGTGGGTGTAGATTTTGGTTCATTGACTATGACAGAAGAATTCTGAGTGATATGGACTGCTTCTAAAAAAATCTAATTCATGTATTGATCTTGGTTGGCAGATAATTGTGAGTTGGTTGAATTTGAATGTGTGGTTATGTGACCAGCAATGAACCGCAATGGCAGACTTATGGAATTCTGCCTTCTCTACGTATTTAGAATGTTCCTTTAGTCTTTTGGAAAGCTCGTTTAGTCTGGCCTATGTAGGACAAGTTGCATTCGTAGTAGATTCGGTAAACACCCCAACGTTTTAAAATTGGGATGTCGTCCTAAAGTTTAGAGATATGGATTTTGTTGAATGGGGAAAGAATTACTCTGAAGTTTGTTTTTTTAAGAATTTTGGAGAGAAGGGAGCTAATTTATGAGGAAAAAGGGAAAAACAATGGTGCCGGAGAATTCACAATTGGATGTGTAAGAAAGTGTAGTGCTAGGAACTGATTTTGTAAATTTTTGGACAGCAAGATCAATTATATTTGGGTTGTAGCCTTTATTGATGGCAATTGTTTTGAGGACAGAGAGTTCGTGGGAAAGGGTAGAGGGCGTTGAACAAATAAGAAAAAGTATTGGAGGTGGTCAAGGAGGAAAAAATTGAAACAAGATATTTCTAAAGTTTGTGAGGAACAAAACTTACATTATAGACTATTAGGCGGAATGAAACGTCAGGTTTGTGTATTTTTGGAAGAGCATAGTATCTGCCAGGATTGGTGTAAAAATTTGAAAGATATATTTACTGTTTTCCATTAAGAAGGAATGAGTCGTGAATAAGTTTGTTATAATTCTTGCCAAGTTTTTCAGTAGGATATTGGTAAGGAGTTGTTAATGGCCTGTTTCTATGATCTTAGATGCTCCTTCTAAATATTGGTTTTTGTAAAGAACAACGATTTGTCCTTTGACAATAAGATCTTTATTCTTTTTGAAGTCATTTAAAGCACCTTTCTCTGGTTTAGATAAATTAGGAACTACCTTAGTTTTAAGGTTGGTTTGGATGGAGTGGCTGAGGGTTTCTGTTTGAAAAATAGAAATCTTGCTGAATTTGAAAGATCTTTCAATGGGAGAAACGAGGGTTGGAATGAAAGGCGAGCAAGTTTGAGCAAAATTGAAATTGTAGGAAAGAACCTTATTTTCGATATTTGAGAGAGAATAATTAGAAATATTGACAATGTTTTCACAACAGTTATGTTCAGGATGTAACCAGTCCACGGAAAGTTTTTGGAATTTTTCTCTTGAGTGCGTTTTTGGCGTTCAGAGATCTTCGAAGAACGGTTCCAAGAACGTTGGTCAAACTCTTGAAAACAGTCACAGGCTTTTGCAAGTTGTAGGTGCAAATTGTATAATTCGCTTTTGATGTTTGCTAAGGAACTTCGAGTACCTTGTATCACCGCACGCATAGCGAAGCAGTTATTTTTAAATGTCTTGGCGATTCTCTTCGAAGGCGATAATTTACAAACCATGGCCTAACTTATAAAATTAGATATAAGTTTCTGGAGTTTGCAACGTTGTAGAAAATTAAGATGGTTGAGAAACTTGACCTTTTTAATTCTGAGTTAGGAAAACGATTGACTAATACATTTACCATGACAGTATAAACAGAAATATCAACAATTAACAAATCTTCGAAGACAGTGTAGATAAAAAAAAGACGTTACCGTTCGGCGAACTTTGGCAATTGGTGAAAACAATTACTTGCAGAAGATATACGTCAAAAGGCCCGTTGCAGCAGAAGTATTTAAGACAATTTGACGTAGCATTACGCAGATTTGATTTATAAGCTAAGACAATGTTATAAGCGTAATTAATGTCGTTGAAAGTTTTATTCCAACGTACATTTCTGTCGGACTTGGTCGTTTTTCATCAGGAATACAAAATGAGAAAATAAACATTAGAAAACTGGAGATGGCGTTATTGCCTTCCACTCCACAACAAATCCTGCCACACCATTAACCGTTTCAGTGCTGAAGAATTTTCTTGTATATATGCTAAAAGTGCGGAATAAAATGCGTAGTTACTTTTTATTTATAGTTAGTTAATATTTCTTGTATATATGCTATACAATTGATATGAATACAATTGCTCTCAATTAATGTGAAAATTATAGTAAACAACAGCGTAATTCTACGCATTTTTGGCACACAAGAGAAGCGCGATAGCGCTTCGTTGCACTCAAACGGTTAAATAGTTTCTTTCGTTGATCAAAAATATTTGATAATGTTATTAAATGTCGCTGAACCAAAATAAGTATATTCTTTATTTTTTTTATAAAAACAAAAAAGTGTAAACTTTTGCATCATAAAAAACGTAAAAATTGAAAGTTTCGATGAATGATGCCGAATTTTAGTAAAAACCTTTTTTCTCTTTTTAGTGGTTACTTTTATAGAAATTGCACAACAACATCTCCAACTACAAAACAATTAGTAAATACTACTTAAAGTTCCCTGGGGAAAAACACTTTTCTCAGGAAATTTAACCCTCTGACTGCTTATCCCGCGATTTCCACGGGCAACATGAAAGTAACAAAATTTTCTTTTTAAGCGATTTTCATCATCTTTGGTTACAAAAATATGCTACATATTTTAACTCTCAATTACATGTAGATTTGAAATATGTAATAAAAAAATATGCAATTTTTGAAGCGATTTTGATAAAAAGAAAAAAAATGAGCAGTCAGAGGGTTAAGTAGTATTCACTAACTTTAATATTTTATTTGGACATATAATATATATATTTATAATATAATGGACTTTCATATTTTACTTGGACATAAAATATTTATCTTTATAATGGAATGGACTTTAATATTTTACTTAATATTTAATATTTTATAGTGAAAAAGTAGAAGTTGAAAAAACGAGGCAGAAAGAAAAAGTTCAAAAAATCTATCGTCAATATGCACCGTAGTTGTATTCATTGCCTTTTTTCAAAAAATACATAGAAATAATTTAAGAAGTCGGAAATTTACAAAATGTATATCGTTATTTTTAGGAGAAAATGAATTTTTTTAGATTTAAAATTGAAAAATCGATATTTTGAACCAATTACGGTACACTCCCCTCTTTTGGATTCCTGAGAAAATTTAATATCCAGGCGCGATATGACACCTGCCGCCTTTGGGCAAACATGGGTGCGTTCTTTAACCCATTATTACAAATCAAGGTATTAATGCCCTTTGCAGGGACAGCACAATTATTGTTAAGTTGGTTGACATACGAAGCCACAAATGTGCAGTTTCTGGGAAAGGTTTAAAAAAACCCATCGGTATCGTCACAGGTTGGAATCGAACCACAGGACTCTGGCTTAGAATTCAAGCATCTTATTCGCAGGACCACTAATACATATAAGGCGATGCTTTATCTTAGAATATAGATATTGTTAATTGCTCCACTTACGGCAGAGGCTCGCAGGCTGATTACTAACGTAGAATTTTCTAGTACCCATGATCAATGGCTCTTCCTAGGCTCTTTTAGTCTAGTGATATAATTAATTATTACTGCGCAATATTTTAATTATACATTAAAATTTAATTTTGTGTTAAGGTTAATTATACAATGGAACCTGTTAAAGCGACTAGCTTGCTGAATTGACCACCTGACTAAATTGACCAATCCTTTATACGGGAGAACAGGTAGGGGCTTTGTTATGCCTATACTAAAGTCTATCTACAGTGATCACCTGTCTATGCTGACGATTTCAGCCCAGTCCCCAAGTTGGTGATTTTAGGCAGGTTCTACTGTATACTATAGATTAACTATGCATTATATGTTAATTATATATATATTGCAGGTTATTTTTATATTAAAGGTTATTTTTATATTAAAGGTTATTTATTCATATTAATAGTTGATTATATTTCAAAGTGTTGAATACAGTCTGAGACGCTGCCTATTTTACGCCTTTAGAACCATAATAATAATTGGCCATTTATGGATTAGGGTGTCAAACGTTTCAATTTTAAGCTGCCCCTGCGAAATGCTGTAGTATTTTGATTTGTAATAACGGCCCAACAAGCTCTTGTTCGAATCACAGAACCTTGGCGCTTGGAAATTTTACCTTAATAATCTTCCTTGCGAGCATCCTCCGCAAATGGCGGGAATTTGCAAGTTCACATTCTACAAGTATCATTGGATATTTACCTCAAAAAGTAAAACTGCAATTATTTCGATAGCTGTGTTTTTATCTTAATATAAACATCCGCGAAAGGGTGTTGTGGGAATGGATATAGGATGTAATTGACACTAAAATATTCTTTCGTATCTCACATCTTCATTCGAAACCATTTTGCAGGTTACTTGGAGGAAGTTGACTGCCTAAATAGTCATAGGGAAGATCTACTGAGAGAAGAGCAGAAGCGTTTCAAATTGGTACAGAAATTTCTGGAACGTCATGACCTCGAGAGCACCCTTGGAGATGATGACTTGTTAATGACTATAAGATGCGCGTAAGTACATGTGTCAATGTGAGCAACGAGATGTGGTGATAGTAATTATTTAAAGTTTATTCTTTGTATAATGTGTGAGTACATGTGACATTGGTTTCACGATGATAGATTATCTAAACCCTACACCAGTTGTGAGTGTCTCGAAACTTTTTCTGTAGTTACTAAAGCTTGAATGAGCAGAAATTATTGTTAAACAAGTTTGAGAGAAAAGGAGGATTCAGAAAAGATAGAACATTTTCTAAATAATATTTGTAAAAGAAAACAGGTAGCGGTAAGAAAGAGTAACACTCCGTGGAGATTACATATAAGATATCTGGAAAATTGAGGCGTACCTGCAATATTGCTGGTGACCGTAGCAATGATTTGATGTGAATAAGCGTTTTAGTGATTCTATATATCGATCTGTGCAGTGATCTATATAACACCTTTGCGTTAAAAAGTAATACATTTTTTTCTGGGTTAAAAGTAAAAGATATGTCAAACTTCGTGGGCAATATCTTCGCAATTATAGTCTGTTCTTAATGTTAATAACATTTGATGAATTTTTGTGTGTGTGTGTGTTTGTGTAAGAGAGGGTAGAAGTGGGAGTTTATATTACAGACATTCTAACCGCATGATACGTATATTTAAAATATTTAAAATTTAAATTTTTAATAAAAATAAAATAGTAAATTAACTGGTTTTTAATAACGCGAATTTCATTTTTTTACCATTATTTAATTCTTTTAAAGTAGAGTACATGATTGCAGATATACTCCTTATTTTAAATTGATTGGCATCGAAAGAAAATCGACTAAATTTTTACCAATACAAATATTTTGGAGTAGCTATAAACAGTGGTTTTGCCATGCACTGTCTGAATATCTTTGCATAATAGGATATTTATCCATGGCATGTCATCTTGCAGCACAAAAAAACTTCTTTTTCCTACAAAACAGCATCGTTTTGCTGCGATTCGTGCAAGTGACTCAGGTGCCTGGTTGTGCACTTATTACTTGGTAATATTTTAAATACGGGTTTAAAAATATTACTAATGCATATAAATATTAGACACTGGAAAATCAGCAAATGAGCAGATCACCAAAGTTTTCGCCTGCGTTTGCAGTAGTCTTCCACCAGGAGTGAATATTATTTCAATGTTTCCATTTTATAACCTTTCACTAATTCTTGATGTTGCTCGGGTGAGGAGCTACGAAAGTACAGGCAGGAGAAGCATAACAATTCAGTTGATTTTCACCACTGAGTATTTTAAATAATCGATTGACAGATTGAATATTTTAACATTCCCAATATTATGCTGTTTTGTTTAATTATACTAAACCATTATTTATTATTTTATTATTATTCATTATTTGTTTCTGTCGTTTAGAGAAATTGGAATGGGCGATTACCCAATTAAATAAAGAAAATGACGGGAGTTACATGTAAGCGTTGAAATATGTCTATGGAATAAGCACGGGATATGCACAGTAAATATTGTATATAAAGTGGACGCACTTATAGAGTTAACTTATTTAGAGAAATTCCGAACCTAGTGAGGGAAATATGGATTTTCTTTAGTATAATGTTTAAGCGTGCGCGCACAAAAAGCACGCTTTATGCAATTTAATCGTTTTAAGCGAATAATACTTTTGCCGCTCCTAAAATTATGGAGAAAAAATATGGCAAACCTTTAAATGAAATATCGACAATTCTGGCCAGTGTGTAAAGGCATCACTAGTAACTATAGTAAACTTTTTTACTGAGGCCGGTTTATGGAACCAAATTTCCAGGAACTTTCTTGAAACAGGAGACTTTCTATAGGGATGTATGCGTGCATGCATGCATGGAATCTTGTTGCTTTCACAATACATAATAGGCAATTCGCAATTAAAAGGGTTTTTTTAGGTAATAAATTACAATACTCAATGAGTATTATATTCTTATCAGTTTTAAACTTATACCGCCTTGCATCGTAATTTCTCAAACGAGGCCACGAAACAACAGAACTAAATCTGAATACTTAATACAATGTACGTCTGGTGAAGTGACCATCTTGGTAAATTGATCACTAGAATAAAATGACCCCTTTTTAAGAGAGAGAATTTTTCAGGACTTAGTCATGTCTATTACAAAGTCTGTCGTGTGAAGTGACTACCTATTTGCATAGCGAAATGGCAATACAATTCCAAAGATAGTCATTTTAGCCATGTCTTGTTGTACAATCAAAACAAACGTACTGCCTGATCATCATAAAAAGAGGAAAATTATGCGAAATCGGAAGAAAATAAGTGTGGCAACTTTAAATGTACAATATAAAAAAATATTCATGTAACATCTGATGGAGAGACTCGAACCAAAAATGAAAAAGCCATTGCTTTCTGATCTCCTGTATTCCTAACTTAATCATCGGACATAATATTTCTTAATTTGAATACATCAATGTAACAACATTATACTCAAGCATAAAACACATCAACATTCTTAAATAGGTTCGATAAAAATATTGCAAACCCGACAACCGTAGGCATCCGCAGTCAAAAACCAAGCATAAATTAATAAATTGAAAATAAAAAGCATTAGCATGAATTAAATAATCGAAAATTAAAAAACGCAATGGCGCTCCATTGTTGAGAGTAACGTAATTGTAGCTTGAGGATTAGCCTTGATGCTGGCATCCAATTTGGAAATTCTGTATACGAAAATTTAACCTTGTTTGAATCATCGACGTCATTCCAAACTCCAAGTTCTTTCATGAGATTTGAAGAAAAGGCGAAGGCCGAAAGGAGGTGAGTGTGTGGCAAAATCCCTTTCAATGTATTGCTCTAGTCCACAACTCCAAGGTTTCATATATATATATATAACGCAGGTATATTGGTCGTTATAAAGGGTAGTTTCTAAAATTTCGACGTTTACTCAACATCTTTGCAGCTATTTTAAGAGTTTTAGATAAACTTCGCATTCGGCTACACGTAATAGTCTTGTCATACATTATAGCGGATGTTTGACAGTTTGCTGTACTTACAATCAGAAAATGTAGATGACACAGATAGTAACGATAACTGCATCTTTTGTAGGCTGCAAAAATGGTAGAATTCATAGCCAAAAACGGTGGTTTCTATATAGATATGAGTGCTCAATTCAGATTTCCAAATACTTAACAATGAGAAATCAATAATAACACACAAGGAATAAAAATAATGATGTCATTATTTTATTTATTAATTAACCCTATTTTATTTATTGATAAATAAAAACATTCCTTCATGTTTTACAGACATTCGGCAATTCACAAGGGTATGTGAAATAATGCCAATGATTATTTAAATCATACGTGATGACTGATTTGATTTCTAATATTGGATTTTCCCTTTGCAGCGGGGATTTATTTAAGCAGTTAGAGTTGCAAATGCTGTTCCAATCGTACTGCGGCGAAAGTGCTGCTGCTTTGTTTGCTAATACGTTTGACCGTCTTTACGACTTCAATGGTCCACCGTGTTCTTCTCGTACCGATGGTGTCCAACATTACTTGAACCTGCTAAAAGAGTACAAGGACCAACTAGATATGCCACTTCTAGATTCTGTCGAATAACATTAGAATGCCCTTTAGCACCAACTTCTGCGATTATAATGATGCATGAAGTATGTAACGGAAGATTATGACCAATCTATGAATTATTAAAACATATGCTATTTTTCACTTTTATTTTGCGTATTCATTACACAAATTAGAGAGGATCATGCAGTGGTAAAATAAAATTATTGTGATTTTATTAAAGGTCGTGTAGTGACGCAATAAAGTTATGGCAATTATTATTAAATAGTATTAATAAAATTATAACATGGATATAGTTGGGGAATATATTATGCGCATATTGTGTAGATTAGGAAGATGGAAAATGCATTAATCCGGTCAGGACGATATTTGGAATGTAAACAGTATATAGGATAAGTATATAGGATTTGTAGTGGTTCGAGTTTCGTTTCAGTTGGCTGATATCTATGACGCAAGGACTGCTAAGATCGTGCTGTGCTAGTGCCTACAGCTTTCCGAAGGTTCCTTGTCACTGCCACGTACATTGAGAATCAATTCGAGCTTTGTTTCAGGTGGCTGTTTATCTATGGCGCAAGGAAAGCTAAGATCATGCTGTGCTAGTGCCGGTATCTATTCGATGGATCCTACTAACTGCCAAGTTCATTGAGAATCAATTCGGGTTTCGTTTCAGTTGTCTGATATCTATGGCGCAAAGACCGCTGACGCCATGCTGTGCTAGTGCCTGCAGTTTTCGAAGGATCCTAGTCACTGCGACGTAAACTGAGAATCAATTCGAGTTTTGTTTCAGTTGTCTGATATCTATGGTGTAAAGACCGCTAAGATCATGCTGTACTAGGGGTTGTAGCTTTTCGAAGGATCCTAGTCACTGCCTCGTCCATTGATAATCAACCCCAAAAGAATGAATCGATGGAGATAACCGGAAAGAAAGTGATCTGATAATTCGGGAAATACTACAATGTCCATGGAGGAACCGAGCAATATCGAATTGAAGATAATTTCCAATTACACGTGAGATTAGTGAAGGATATGACTTAATTGCAATTCTCGTGTTAATAAGGGCGGAGTGAATCCGGTTGCTGCCTGTTCTTAGCGATTTTCAAGCCCTTGTGAAAATTACAAACCAGAAAATGCATAAATTTTGCTATTATTTAAGTACATGCATAATTTGTGCGATTATATTATAACTATATGCATAATTTATGCAGTTATATAAATACATGCATAATTATGAAAGCATACATAAAAAACTCAGATATTTATGCAAGCACATATCGATTTTAATTTCATATCACACTGCATAAAAAAATATTTTTAATATATTTTTTTTATTGAGAATACCGTTTAAAGTTCGTCATAGATTGCAAATTTCTATTTTAAATTGGTTGCATTCAATGCAAATTTCTCCAAGATAGTAGTCAATAAAATTAACTTTTATGGCGTTGCATGCACCAGCTTAATAATCCAGTTTAAGCAAATATATTTAGGTATAAAGTTAGAACTCTCTGAACGAGCACCTCCTTTAAGCACCCACTTACACAAACGACCGTTTTATCGAAACGGGCTTCTTCTCCCCTATTCTTAGTGCTAAATTTACCTCCATTCCGCGACCATCGGAAACCGCCCTATCTCTAGAAGCAACAACACGATAGAAACCGAGGACAAAGGAATTTCATTTGATTTGCATCTGCTGACCTCGAATGGAAAAAACAATTTAGCGATGGCCCTCCCCTAGCCGCTTTCATCATTATGAAAATTTAATTTTAATCTTAATTTAAGTTTTGGAATCCCTATTCCTTACTTTTTTTCCAAATTTTCACTCCATGCTCTCATGGACCCCCTCAAAAAAGCGAATCGATTAATGGAAACTGTAATAGGCATCTGTTTGATCAATAACTGCATTACTTACTATATTGAAGGACGCAAAGTGCCAGGGAATAAATTTATATACACTGGTAAAATAGGAAATAAAATAGATCTCCCAAGGTTTCGGATACGTCAGCAGCTGTCCTTGATCAAGAGTAATGCTTTACTTATATTCTGAGCTACAGACTTGTTTAGACCAAAAAATATTAATTTCAAAACAACCTTTTACTGCCGATATAATTATTGAAGATATTGTATAAAAATATTAAAGACAGGATATAATTATTGAAGAAATGATAAAAAAGATATTAAAGAAAAAATATAATTATTGAAGAAAGTAAAGCTGTACATGTTTAATTTAATGCAATATTTCGCCAAAAGGTAAATTAATTCGAATACATAGTTAAAGAAATTTATTGTGCCTTTTTGGCGGAGCCTTCGCAGTACGTGTACACACGTCGATGGTAAATTGAAGACTGATTTGATTTTATAATTCAGTAAGCATTTACACATACTGTTGCCAAATATAAAAAGTGAAGTTATAATTAAAGCACATAACAAAACATAATGTAAAAGGAAACAATTTGGCATTTTGCCAATTTTAGAAATTAAAATTAAAGTAAAATAAAAGGCAAGTTGGAAACTGTTGTTAATTTTCATTAATATTTAAAGTTGGATTTTGTTGCAATATGGGCCACAATATTGGACATTGAAAAGAAATCATGTCCTCTCCGCCGCCTATCCCGAATAGAGCGCATCACTGAGTTGTAATAAAAAAATTCTTTTGGAATTCAAATGTGAAAATATTTCTTTCTTTATCTAAGCATATTCACTTCATGTTCAAAAGAAGTTCTATAGTGACACAGCCCTTACACTTCGAGACAAAAGTTTGGCAATTTTTGAGAAAAAACCGCCAAAGTGATTAAAAAAAATTAGATAATTAAACAACCATATATTATACAAAAGGAATATATTTTTTTATTAATTTGCACTATTTTGACTACATAATCGTTCTGTTGTTTCAATAATGAAGGAAATTTTACTGCCAATACAAAAAAAAATAAAAAATGTACACACTATTCGAGCCAAAAAATGACAATTTACTTGGTGGCATAACTAATCTCAGCTTTGATAACTGCTTGGATTCTACGCGGCATGGACTCCACTAACTGCTGACAATAAATCACATGTGGTTGTACACCAAACTTATGAATTGTTTTCCGTAAATCATCCATTACAGCTGATTTTGCTTTAACAATTGCCTTTTTCATTTTCCCCAATGTTTTCAATTGGACTAACGTCAGAACAATTACTTGGCCACTTGAGAACAGTGATATAGTGTTTCTGCAACCATGCCTTAGTATCCTTGGTTGTATGACATGGCGATACATCCTGTTAGTAAGTGCAATTGCCATGCGGAAAATAATAACTTGTACTTGGAATTATGTAATCTGCTTTTGTCTCTGAAAATAACCTTTTTCCAATAATCTGTGTTCCAGATTTCATGTTCTTAATTAACATTTAGTTATTTTTAAGCAGGTTTTGTCTATTTAATGACGGTAAATAAAAGTTTTTGTCGCAAAGAAGGGAAATTTCATTCATAATGCGTTTCAAATGAGGTTCAATTTCCTTCAAGTATGATGGTATGTGGCTCCATGTGTTTCTATGGTGTTGAAAGTCTTTGTTTCCTTAATAGGAAAGTAAACATTCCCTATTATGTCGAAATTTTGACAAATCACCATATTCCATGTGCAAATTATTATTTTCCACATGGCAAGTACACCTGCTAACAGGATGAAGCACCATGTTATACAGCCAAGAACACTGTGGCATGGTTGCAGGAACACGATATCACTGTTCTCAAGTGGCCAAGCAATTGTCCTGACCTTAGTCCAATTGAAAACGTTTCGGAAAAATGAAAAGGGCCATTGCTAAAATAAAATCAGCTGCAAAGGATTTACGGAAAACAATTCATGAAGTTTGGTGTGCAACCGCAAGTGATTTATTGTCAGCAGTTAGTGGTGTATATGCCGCGTAGAATCCAAGGAGTTATCAAAGCTAAAGGCGGCAATACAAAGTACTACCAAGAAAATTGCCATATTTTTGTCTCGGATAGCGTTTACATTTCTTTTTTTATTGGCATTAAAATTTCATGCACTTTTAAAACTATAGAAAGACTATGTAGCAAAAACATTGCAAATTAATAAAAAAATAGATATTCTTTTTACACAGTGTATGGTTATTTAAATATCGATTTTTTTAATCAATTAGCGTGGTTTTTTTTTCAAAAATTGCCAAACTTTCGTCTCGAAGTGTACTTTAAAGTTCATCAATGTTTAAAGAAGTATACAATAAAGATTATAAAGAAACAGTGAATTTAGAAAACTGCAGATTGTAAAAAAGTAAGACTATTGCAGATTATAAAAAACAAACAAACAACGCATGCAAAAAAAAAAAATCATATTTCAAAGCGGAACTATTTCAATGTGTCTCCATTTTGGTATCGGTTATCAAAGCTACCACTTGTTGTTATATTCATTGTACAACTTCCCGTTTCTTTATCCTTATCATCATTTCCTTAATTCTGAGGTTAAACAAGGATATAGAAAGGCCACCATTATTTCGAGATACGAAGAGCATTCAGGAACTGACATTGAAACATTGTTTTTTTTCGCTATGAAAGAGATATTATTTGTTTGATTGAGTTTTAAGGCGCAAGGTCAGAAAAGCTAAACTTGCGCCGGGACCTAAAGTTTTCTGATGAATCCAAACCTCCTGAGGCCTACGAAATTAACCGCTGGGTTGGTCCGTGACTGTGCATTGGGGCTTCCACATTTCTCCATTCACTAGTCTGTATGCAGAAGCAGTACAATCCTCATCAGCTACACGTCGTCAACGACGGTCTCTCAACTGTGCTTTTAAACTTTAATCCCAGGGCACCTATACTGCATCGCCATCGCTTAGTCAACCTCGTTTTCTTTCACTCTTCAGTGCTTGTCCCTCATATACAGGCCTGCACAAAAGTTTAGACACAACACAAATTTGAGTATAACAAAATACTATTAAAACTGAAGAAGTAGGAACTTTAATATTACGAAGTATGAACACATGTAATATGCAAATTAAAAATTTGAGAACAGAAATCACATCAGTAGCGAACTTGCTGCAATATATAACTTAAAATAAGTAAAATATGTGGCACAAAAGTTTAGGCACAAACATAAATTTTAGCACTTGCATAAGGAAATGAACAATTTTAATAATCAATGTAGCCACCATTACTTCGTATTAGATTAAATACGCGGTCGTTCATTGAAAGCACAAGATTTTGAAAGGTTTCTGGTTCAAAATTAAACCACGCTTCTTCTATAGCCTTTTTAAGTTCTAAAACGGACGGATATTGCTTTCCATTGGCATACACAACATTCGTTAGTATGCCCCATACATTTTCGATGGGATTACAGTCAGGACTAAGAGCAGGCCAATCGAGAACTGTAATATTTTTAGCGCTCATCCATTCTTTTGTTGACCTGGATGTGTGGATGGACGCATTATCTTGTTGGAAAACCCAGTTTCGTCCACATAAAAGTTCGCCAAAAGGTAATAGGTGACTTTCAAGAGTTGCCTGGTATGCCTTGGAATCTTGTTTTCCATTCAAAAACGCCAAAGAAGTCTGTCCATTGAAGCTAAAGGCTCCCCAAACCATGACTGAACCTCCTCCTTGACGTCTGCTGAACCGACTTAAGGGGCGTTTTCGAAGATCGTGCCAGTAGTGCGAAAGGCCATCGGGACCATCTAAGTTCCACTTTTTTTCATCACTAAATAACACCTGCAGCCATTCGTCACTGTATGATATGTGCTGCCTTGCCCATTGTAGTCGTGCTTGTTTATGATGTAATTGCAAGCAGGGCTTGCGGCGCATTTTTGCATATCTCAAATGCCTGCATTCTACAATCCTTCTACGTATGGTTTCTCTTGACACTCGCATTGCTAACGTGTTTTTTATTTGATTTGCAGACAGGCTTTCATTTGAAGCCAATCTTCGTATTTGTCTATCATCCCGAATGCTGGTCACTCGAGGCCTCCCAGATCGTGATTTTGGTTGATACTGATCACCCCGGGATAACACTCGATAAATGCCTCGCTTTGAACGGTTCAATGCAACAGAAATTTGAGTAACAGATTTACCTTTAGTTTTCAGCCTCCAAATCTTCAAAATCTCGTCATTCGTAAATTGCTTTGACTTCGGCATCGTTCTAAGCATTCTAAATTATTTCAGGCCTTATATAACAACTCTGGGAAACGCCCCTTCGATCACTTGGGAACTTCGCGCCGTTAATTTGCATAAATCTGACATATGTGCCTAAACATTTGTGGCATGCAGATTCCAATATTACGGTGTTGGGATATTTTGTTTCAGTACTTTTGGTAATCTTTTAAGTTGCACAATTTATTATTGGTTCTAGGATTATTTAGATACAATATCGGCGAAGTTCAATGCAAATTCTCGCTTTTATTTATAATTTGCCTCTGTGTCTAAACTTTTGTGCAGGCCTGTACTCCAACCTTTGGCATGAGATCGGAAAATGCTGCTATAGAATGAATGTTGAAAAAATAAAATAATTGCACAATCCGTGTCGATTATGGTTCTCCACTGGTTTGATATTGGCAGCGACATTTGCTTCGACTAAAGTTTTTCGCCTTTCCAAAATCTATTCTAAAACTTCACGACTTTCCAAACTCGATTTTAATGTCTATGACTTTTCAAATCTACATAACTTCCTAAAATTTATTTTAGAACTAACTTGGCTATCTAAGAACAAGCGCCACAGTTGTGATAAGACATTATTGCCTTTGCCTGAGACCCAGAGAAAGCGACCGATTTATAAACCTTCCTTGAACATTAATAATAACAAGTTAATTTAATATAAATAATAAGAAACCACTCTTAATATAAAGTTATACATGCAGGTGGTGAATTCTTGCTAAGTGCCGATTCTCGTCTGCTACTTGCCGATTTTGGGTGGTGTACGTAGGGCATCGGCTTTGACCAACTTCGGACATTGATTGGTCAAAATTTAATTGGAAGTGCGATTCTAAGCAGACGAGGATAGACGATTAAATATTCAATGTAAACAAGAAAGAGTGTTGTTTGAGCTGTTATTGTGTTTTCGATTTCAGACCATTGTCGCAGTTTCATTTTACTATAAAGAAATCTATGATGAGGCAGAGAGAGATTAAAAGGGGGGGGGGACAGGAAAGAAAAAATGCATTTAAACGGTTTTTGAGTTAAATGATAATCTTGAGTTGAGCATTATTCTTTAAAATTTAATTTTCTCTAAAATATTTTGAGGACAAAAATTTGTTGACCTTATTTAAAAACCTATTTTCTCAGAGCGTTATTCTTTGGCTTTGAATACAATGCGATTCAAATACACGATGTGCGGTAATACGGTGGACAATTGTATATGTAGTGTATAGCATTTCAGATTTCTCTCTTCCCCCATAATAACCACTCGAGGAAGCGTATGGTGGCCTGACTCATACTTTCGATCGGGTTTGACTACTTGCAATAAAGCTAAAACCATATAACGAAAGTTATTAATCACTTCATAATTATTTATATGTGGGTAGAATATAATCATAGGTAATATTCATCATAAAGATCATAATACCATCAAGAATATTAACTCCGCAGAAAATTTGGTAGCGATTTGATTGATTAGAAAACCACAATAAGGATTTTTCCACCGAAGTATCGTTCACGATACTTCATAGACTTGAGTATGAATGGAGAAGGGGTTACTTGTTATAAAATAAAATTCGCATATGGGGGGGTGTGAATGTAGATGAATGAAATTAATTCAATGAAAATGCTATCGTAGGTAGCCAGGTTCAGTTGTATGATCATAATCCGGTCGTTGGTTATAGATTTGTTTCATCGTTAATCAACGTAATGATTTAGTTTAGAAGTTGCTGAGAAATCACGTGAAATGTACATTCCGGCTTCGCATAAATAACCATTTTGTAGAATTTAAAACATAGTGATTATCCTATCTTCCTTTTAAAGGTATGTGGGTTTTTTCATTCCCACTTAAACAGTTCCTTGAGCGGAAATTAAATGTAAAGTACTTACATTTTTGTTGGATGTACAGCATCGTAAATAACTACATGTTGATAAGATTCGTGGTATCCATTGTAAGTTGAGAAGAATATGCGCTTTTTAAACACCAACAATTTATTCACGTAAATTAAAGATATTACAGATATTTCTTTTTAACACGTAAGAGGTCATTTCGAGCTATGCCCGGCCGCGCTTACATTCGGTTCCAGACAAGATTCAAAGGCATTCTCCTTGAGTTTGCTGTATGTTTCTCATTTATAGTTTTGATACATCCGAAACTTTATCCAATGGGACTATTGGAATTTTAACCAATGGGAAGAGATGTTACGGGAGCCAATGAAATCTTTTATAGATCCATATGGACCATGTACGCCATAAGTTCAATGCTTTGGTTATTACATATTGAGCGCGTGTACAAGACTTTCAAGCTAGCTGCTATTATATATTTAAATACATTGGAAAAACGAAATATTTAATACTATTGGATCTTAATTAATTTAATTTGGTTTAAGGGCTTTAACTTTTATTTAAAGGCATAACACCACCGTAATGTGCTTTGACGTCTGATTACGAAAGACAGTTTCCCCAGTGCTTAAAAACACGGCTCTGCGACTATAACGCCACTTAGTGACATATAATGTAACTAATGGTGCAAATTCCGCGTATTAGAATTTTACGGCCTGTATATATTAAACATGCCACATATTTCATCCCTCTACCCACCACCGTTTCGGAGTAATGTGAATTCGAAATTTGGCAGTCCATTCTGCAACACACTGTGTGAAGACAATGGATTTCAATTTTGCGATAGTGTTGCAATTTCGGTGTAGAGATAAAGCAAAAGAAAAGTTAGTTACTAGGATATATTATTCCTTGCCGTGATAAAACTGCGCAAGATCAGAATTCTAGCATTCGTACCATTATTACTATAAAGCACGAATGTCTATTTTTATTTGATGATGCAAGTGGCGAAGGGTTAATAATATATTGACGCACGAAAAAATTAAAAGACGACGTCCGTGAATTTGGATCAATTTATTTCGTCATTTATCCGTCAGCCTTCATATTAATTGGTAGCAAAAACAATTTGAAGAAAAAAAACGGCCTCGTCCGGTTTAATCTTTTAGAATTTCCGCTACGATAGTGAAAACGATTATATAAATAACAGTCAGCACAAAAAAGCTTCACTCGGTATTAAATATTAATACTATCGCTTGCCCCAGAAAATGGCACATATTCGAGTGTGTTTCCTGTTTGCCCTTCTATTAGGTAAGACTGTTTATCTGCTTTCGCATTTTGAAAATGATTAGCATTTCATAATTCCTTACGAAAATAAATTTATGAGAGACAGAATTATAATAACGAAATAATTTACTCCATATTATATATTTTATTTTAATTGTCAACGTTAATTGTAAATTTTTATGTTTATAGTATCTTAACAATGTTGAATAAAACAAATTTGACTCCAGAGAGGGAAAGGGAACTTAAAGTATTGCAAAACTTTTATTGCGTCTTCTGCAGGATGTGCTCTTGGAAAGAACGAAGTAGAGGACGATGATCAGTATGATGCTGGGTTTGAGGAAGGTGGTGAATATGACTCACTACGTTGCTTGTATGTGCGTGCTGAAAACTGCCCAAACGATGTTTTTTCAGGGAGGCGAAATACATTTCCTGACGAAACCTTTTTATTAGACCACTGCGAGTAAGATATATTTCTAATGTTTTAAAAAATAATTCCTTTAATGTGTTCTGTTCTAGTGCGGCCATTCTAAAATCGTTGTCATATTAAGTGGTCTCAATACCTTTAAAAAGCATATTTTTTCCGAAGCGTTTCAATAAATATAATGCCCCATATCTTTTTTAATTAAATGTTAAATTATTTGATTTTTGCAACATGGAAATCTTATAATCCAGATAATTACTTTCCGGTATAAATAATGATTTACTTCCTAATACTGAATTTTAATTAAATAGATATTAATATGGAAAATAAAACATTTAACGAAAGATTTTATTCACTGCGCTCAACATACAATCCAAATTTATTTACACAAAAAGATAATTTTCATTCTATACTATTGAAAATAATCTGGTTTCATTGCTACCCTAACATTTTAACACAATGCTAAAATATATGTATTTTTTAATTATTCTTTTCCATAAATCACTAATGAAATGCCATATTTTAATGAGATTACAGCTCCCCTTCCCCCGTGGCAAATTTGTATATATTTTAACAATATCGGTGAGGGAGTTTCAAGTATAGTAAAAGATAAAGTAGAATACAAAATTTCACGTGCATATGTTCATTAGTTCAAAAGTTATCCTGAGCTCAATATTGAAAATATGAGTTTTGGGTAAATCGCGATTGGAATTTAAAAATGTGAATATTTAATTGTGTTCTTACAATGTAATATATCAAACTCCCCTACTGCATAGACAACACTCTCTTTCTCACGCAATAATTCATCTTGAGATATCATTCTCATTTTGTTTTTTTTTTTGCTTTACGTGCATCAATATCTGATGCTTCGGTGGTTTCTGCGCAGTCAAAGTACGTTCGAAATCAGAACGTGATGATACATAGTTTACAATATTGGCACCTATGTTTAGTTCTACTCCAGTCATGACATCTAATCTACCTTTGCAGCCATCGTTAAAGAGATAGGATGGCTTTATTACATGCTACTTCCGCAACTTTACGTCCTGCCCCGATGACTTCGGACAAAATTTCCATGAAGATAATAATAAAATGATCAATAAATCGAATAAGACCACGTACTTAATCGACATAGCAGTACCCAACACCAATAACATACAGACAACCTACACAACGAAAATCACCAAGTACCAAGATCTCAGACATGAAGTACGAGATATATGGGGTATGGAAAAGATCCTCATCATCCCGTTAGTCATCTCAGCAACAGGGATAGTACCAAAAACGCTTGCGACGAATTTGGAGATACTCAACATTGACCCAAACACATCGTTTACAACGACTATCGGTTAAAACGACCGAATTTGCACGGTCC
>QLNU02003225.1:125827093-125837595 GCA_006491805.2 Dysdera silvatica | reverse complement strand
TTGCTGCTTGACTCCTCGACTACACCAATCAGAAACTCACATTCCCCTAACACAAGTTAACAACAAAACTCTATTCTGCCCTTCCATAGGCAGTCAAATACAAACACACCTACACCCCCTCCCATATTAGTTATTATTCCACCAAACTAAACTTACTCCATTACATTGCTACAACCATTCATGAACTAATCACAGTAAAAATTCCTAAATCCTACACTACCAAACAAATAACTGTCTACTCCTGAACAGCAACTTTACTTTAGCCATATGTAAAATTGTTACGATTGGAGATTAAGCTTAATTAATCCTTTCTTGTCTATCTTCATCGATGTTGTTTACAATCACGAGGCAAAGATGAAGAAACGAGATGTGATCCACTGTACTAAAGGTTAGATACTTCTCAGCCGCGAGACGATGTGTTCGTGTGCGTTGATCCCCACCTTGTAAAGGTGTGTCAACAAGATTATATACTTCCAAAGGACATCTCTTTCATAATGAGATACTCATCATGAGAACCATCCTTCATCTGCCAAAGATCACGTGTGTAAAGTTCATTAGGTCGGAGACGAGTCCCACAAGCGGACGTTCGATGTTTCATGTAGCCAGCTTCCACCCGAGTAGCAGGGATGTCTGGAAAAAGATGACAGCATGTTCTCTTGAAAAGTAAACACTGGAGTGAACAGACGTGCAGATTGGGTTGTCCTTGAAAAGGCAATGTGTGTTTGATACAAGTGGTGGAGACATAAGTGACAGTGACCCGAAAAAAGTGAACTACCGAGGGATACCAATCTGATCAACGTGGGTGGTGCAATCACGATAAGTATCCTATTTGTATTCAACTGCCGTTACCTGGAATCCACATGTTAAAGACAGCAAGGCGAGAACTAATTTATCCATACAATCGAAATCACATTCCATTTGGGACAGCACCTAGATGTTTCACTTTTCTGTAATATAAAATTGCCCTTAGCATAATTCTTTTCATGGAATGTTCCTTATTTATTTTTGTTAAGGTATTATTACCCTCCGCAGGGATAACACAATTGCCAAATATGGTCAACACAAGAAAGCCTCCGGGGCGAGATTTTTGTGAGTTTTCGTGGGGGAAATTTATTATACAATAATTTTTGCCACCCACGTATTAATTAGCTCAAACTGGAAACGTGAATTTTTTAATTACACAAGCTCGTTTCAATATGATAAATGGATAACAAAAAAAAAATTATAGTATAATTATTTATTTTTATTTATTTAACAGGTGCACCAAAAGATAATATAAGTTTAACTCCTTAAGAGACCCTTTTTCTAGCCACTCCCTGAGTACATTTGGTGGATTCCAATATTTAAATATTTATACCATTGATGCTATATCCAATGATAATAAAATAATGATCAGGAAACCTAATAATTACTTGTCGAGTTCTGTTACATGTTGGACTCAATGTCAGTTCTGAGAATGGTAAAAATGGCCGGGCATTAAATTGTATTTAGAACCTGGGTAAGTAGGAAACAATATGGTCCCTAGAAAGGACTATCAAGGTACTAAAATATATTAAGTAATCTTTTTAAGAGTTACTATTGAAAAGTTGAGTGGTGGCGACAGCCATTAAAGAAGTCACCTTCGTAAAAAAATTAAGAAAGCAACTTTTAAATTTTAAAGCTTACAGAAGACTAAGAATTTATGTAAATTCCAGCAAAACTATGCAACATGGCATACATGAAATCACACATTTTGAAGACAAAACTTGCTGAAAGTAGTTTACTTCCTCAGAAAATTAATTTGTGTTGCTACTAACAGTATGTTGATAAAATTTGTATTAAATGCTTTATCTTACCACAATGAGAAAACTTCTGACAGATAGGGCAAAGTGTAAGAGACATGACAATATATAAAAAATGTGATAGGCATGACACTTTTTAATCTTAATTTTTTCAATTCCTAATCAATATTTTTTTTTTTACCAATTTGGGGTTAGATAACTTATTTTAAACTACATAAAGTATTGTATACCTTGTATTATTATTTTTTATTTAAAATGAAAAAACCCATCTTCTTTGTGGCAGATATGACAAGCAGATTAAGACTAAATAAAACTTCTATATTAAAAGAACAAATCTACTTAAAACTAAATGATTTAGAGTGACATGCCATGTATGTGTTAAAACGAACTTTTTAGTAGCATGTAATGTGACTGGAAGTAAACATCTGCAGAAAAATAACTGAGAAAAACGTTAAATTTCATCATTTTTATGAAATTTGAATATCTGTTATTTAATAGAAATAAAAAAACAGGCACTATTCACATTTCAAAAATCAAGTGTGGGTTGACCTTTTCGTGAAATTGGCCGGGTGGCAAATTATTCTGTGTGCGGTGTGGGGAGATTTGAGTAAAAAAAAAATTAAGAGGAAGCTTCTTTCATTTTCTGTTGAAAACCCTCCACATAACACTTAATAATGACAGTTTTACTAACCCTTCTGAAAAATTTTCTAGTATTTTTTTTTAAGTGTACATACGTATCAAAATTTACTGGTAACATATGGTTTCTGAATTTTCTCAACTGAAGATGGATTTATAGATGTACAAAATATTGTTCTATATATTTATTAATAACACACTCTGGCAGTTTAAAGTATATAATTATAAGCAGGGTTTTCCCCATGAATTTGAAAAAGGAGGGTGTGATACTCTGAGGGTGAAGTGGGTGTTACTGAATGAAAAAAAAAATTAACTTAGATTTGTGAAGTAAACTAGTAATACGTAACTAATTTTCTTCATGACTATGAAAAAGAAAATAATCGAGTGCATTAAACATATTTCTCAGTACTAGAAAAACAGAAGTAGCAACATGACATAAGCTGTAGCTCTTTTTTTTTTCCCCCCTACACAGAAAAATTAAAAGGTAAAAAAACTTCGCAGAACTATTTTATCAGGAAGGAAACTTACATTAGGAGAGAATTACCTTTGATTACGTGGGAACTGCCTCCGATTGTTGACTTAATGAAAAGTAAAACTTCAACATTCATTGGAATATGGGAGACGGTAAAGGGCCCACGATTTGTATAGGTGGCACTGCACATATCGAATTGTTTTAATACTTTGGTACATATGTCAAAAGTTGTTTAAGTTACTCTTTGATTTGACATATAACACATTCATCATTAAAATGAGCTTAGTAACTGATAACCACCTTGTATATCTTGCTTTTTGCAACATTAAAAGCCGCATACGTACGACTCCGGGTCAAATAACGGTAATGCTTTTATATTATAGATACTGCCAGATGTTCTACAATTGTTGGGCTAGTTCTCTCAAGCTTGATGGTGACCATAAATGCTTTTGCAACGTATTCTACACATGCTAGGTATGCAAGAAGTTTGGACACTTTCCGCTCACAGTAAGATGTGTCACCTACGGAAAAGATGACGAGAAGGTCACTGTGTAAAGTATGATCATGCTGGTAAATGGCTCTTGGAAGGCCTGACAGCATAAGAAGTGCAACTATCTGTATGCCGTCAACGTAGGGACACGCTGCTGAAGTGCCTTGTGGCAAAACCATGAGAGTTTGTCTAGCATGGGCATAGAGTTATATGGACCAGAGCACCCCACCCCAATAATTTAAAATAGCTTGATTTTACATCTACTGTAATGTGTAAATGTACATAATATGTGCTCCTCACCCCAAATAATTTTTAAAACTTTACATTGCTGATCATAGGCGATAATTCCTCCAGATGTTATTTCCAGGAGTGACAGTATGCGTTGTTCAATCATAACTCTTCAATGCATAGAAAAATGGTGATCATACGAACCAACTGGGCAACTGGATTCTTCGCTAAACGTTAGTGATGCCCATGAAATACCCAGGTGCGTCTTAAGCTGGGATGTACGGCACCCGGGCGGCAGCTAAGATTTGGTTACATAACTGATTTTTTCAAATTCGAAAATTTCGAAATCTAGCAAGACTGACAGATTTCGGAAATTTTCGCCGAAATTTTCAGAAATTAAAAAAAAAATGAGACATTAAAAATTTAGCGGTTTTTAGCACACTTTTATCAACCTTTGCATTTTAGTATTGGTAACACATGAATATGTTTGTTATACATCATAAATCATGCGTATCCAGAGAGGGGGTGGATCTTGGGACTAGACCCCGAAACTAAATTTTTAATGGGACTTGGCTACGGCCTTGCATGCTATGATTGTATCGATACATGCGGTAAAATCCCAGAAATTAAATTCTGGCTACAGTCTTGTCGTTAATTACTTTTACACACAGTGATTTTGCCCTTCACACCTCTATGAATGCGTTTAATGATAGAATAGATTATAAAGATTGGCTTCATTTAACTAGAAAAGTGGAACGAGATGAAAAAAGTGTATCGCATTTTAAAGTTTGAGACAATGTGTGGATTTAAAACAAAATATAGAGAAATTAAAAACCGTAGATTCCATAAATCAGGTCCAAATAGACCCTGAAAAGAAGAGGTGGATGACAGTTATTGTGAAAGAAGTATATATGTGTCATTCAGTTTTTAGCCAGACAAAATTTAGCTTTTAGAGGGAATACGGAAAAGTTGTTTCCAAAACATAACGAAATTTTTTAAAATTAACAGAAAGTATTTCAAAATTTGACAATGTTAACAGCAGAGTACAGTAATCCTATCGAAAAGGCTCAACACCGCAATATGCCTCATTATCTAGGTCATAACATTCAAAGTGAACTGATCACGATACTAGGCGAAAAAAAAATAAAAAATCTATCGTTCACACTCTAAAAGATTCTAAATATTACTCTATTATTTTATATTGTATTCTAGACATTAATCATGAGGTGAAAATTACAGTAGTTTTTAGATTTGTTTATTTGAACACCTCAACGAAAAAGGTGAGATAAAGGAGCGTTTTCTTGGATTTTTTCTGTTACTGGCACAACAGGATCACTAAAAACATTTTTATTGGATTTTTTAAAGAACTTAAATATGGATATTAATGAAACGTGCGGTCAAGGTCACAAAAATGGCGCTAACAAGAAAGGCAAAAGCATGGGCTTACAAAAAAAATAAACTTAGATATTAATCCTAGAGCATTTTATGTACATTATGCGGCACATAGTCTTCATTTAGTTGTGAATGACTGCAAAAAATTCATTGGAAGTTGCCAGTTTTTTTTTGCTATTGCACAAAAATTATATGTATTTTTTTCGAGGTCAACGTTTCGGTGGCACATATTAAAGGAAGAATTTCCCACTTTACGATACGCGATGCGAAGGCAAAATTCATGCGGTGAAAACTCTCCGTTTTAATTTGGAAAAAATTTATGATGCCTTGCTTTTTATTTATAATAATTCAAATAAGGAAAATGATGCAAAAAAGCTTGGCTAATTCTTTGATTTCAAAAATAAAAACTTAAAAATTCGTTTGCTGATTAGTCAATTGGTATAACAGTTCATTAAAAATTAATATTGTAAGTAAAGTTTTGCAGAAATTTACTATAATCCTTCCAACGACTGTTAAAATGTTAGAAGAAGTGAAAAAATACTTAACTGAACCTCGAGCGGATTCGGCTTATACAGAAACGCTCAATGAATCAAAAGCTATTGCTGAAGAATTAGATTGTCAGAATAGTTTCCCAGCAGCTGGTACCGTGCAACGCAAGAAAAGGTGGACTTCATTTAATTTAGAAAGTAGGAACGATGCCGAAGGCGGTCGGGACGGACCCTAATTCCTCATTTCATTGGTTGCAAAAGTAATCTGTTTCTGATCCTTGTTTTTTGGAAACACTACTAGGCTACATTTTAGTGCCAACTAGATTTAGAGGAATATATATTAAAAGAAATGCAAGGTTTATATTATAACCTTCGTTTATGAAAGAATTCATGCACAAAAAAATAAATAACACTCGGGTTTTTATTTTTTCATAAAAAAAAACAAAGAAAGAGCTTCATTACTGTCTTTCAGCATATACATATTACTAGTTGTTACATTGCAACCCTATTTTCTTGCGCTTTTTGTGATCGTTTGGCGATTTTTTTTCCGAAACCAGTTGCATGTACGTACGTATGTTTTCTCTCATTCCGTGGATTTGATTGAATAAATACAATACAATCAATTTTTTTTCTATATGGTAAGGTTAAGTAGTTTTTGTTTATTTACATGTATGTGTTATGTCATTTAAAGTTTACATAAATGTAACTGCTCTATCTTTTGCATGTTTCTAATAGTTATCAGTTAAGCACGTGTGATTATATTCTGAAAATTTAAAGTTGCCGATAAGAAATAAAAGTAAATTAATATTCGCCAAAAGAAGGATACTTTAGATGATGTGGTAACCCTAACAAGCTAAATTTCTCTAGTGCCTTTTAATCCTTCGATTTAGTTCATATTCCCCAATACAGGCAAAATTTAGTGTCCCTAACTTGTATCATGACGTCACGCCAGTTAACCAATCAGATAGGGGATTCGCGTCTGTCCCGACCGTCTCGTGGAACGATGCTACATAAAATCCAGAAATGCACTTTAAGTCAACATTTTACTTTTTTTTATTAGACACCGCTCTATGTAAATCAGAAGAAGGGTTTGAATTGCTAAGTGACCACAACAGTGGCTTTTCTTTTTTACACAGTCTTAACACTTTGACGAACTTAGATTCGGATAATAAAGAAAATACTGCGTAGATTTGCAAAATAAATTAACAGATTTTAGAATTAATCATTCGGACATAAATGGAAACGATTTACTGAATGAGATATTTTGCTGACGTATCTAAAATCTACCGCATCTTCAGTCGATGTCTCGAAATATTTGTTTAAAAATACTTAATTAGCACAAATTTATCGATTGCTTTACGCGTTTACTTAACATTACCTGTCACTATTTCTAAGGGCGAAAGATCATTTTCGAAATCGAAAATTATTAAAAAATACTTAAGATTAAGGATGACTCAAGAAAGGTTATCAAATCTAGCTATAATAAGTTTTGAAAACGATATAGATATAGGTATAAATGATATTGTAAAAGGATTGGAGATAAGAAAATCAAAAAAGTTGATTTTGGTTGTTAAAAAGTAACAAGTATTATTTTCAGTATTGCAATTGATATTCTGATGTTATCAGATTGCTATTAATAAATAATAATAAATGTTTGATTTATAATAAGAATGCTTCTCTCTCTCTATTAATTTTCACTCAGCTCAAATCGCAAATCCCCCCCTAACGTTTTTTTTTTTATATTCGACTTCAGGAACCTTCCATACCCCGGAGGGGACGGCACAGAATAATTTGCACAGGTAACCTTCAGATATCCCCTAGAAATACCTTCCAGGATTTCCGAATATACACTATTCTAAACGTCACTATCTTCATTGGAGAGTCAGTGGCAAATGTCTTAAGGGATGTCAGGAATTTATTTTCATCTCTAGCAGTCATCACCGAATGGTATTCCTCAGTATTACAGGTTGCGCAGAGGAAGGTATATGTTTTTGGACAGAAAACAAAAACTTCATTGCTGTCGTTATAAGTACCTCCGTGATCTCACGACACTCCCAACACTTTTTTCCTCTGAGATGTTCAGATCCTTTGTGCCGGACATGTCTGCTCTCCTGGACTCGTTGCTGAAGGTATCGTACCATTGCTGCATCATTTCGATCAAGATTGTGGATGACATGCAGCAATGCTGGTGTTTATGTTGATTTTTTATGGCATAAAGACTGCTAATATCATGCTGCGCGAAACTAAGGCTCCTATGAAGAGCTATACCTACAGAGGAGCTCTACTTTTAATGACCCCCCCCCCCTCTCGTTTCAGGCATCTTACGGAAGACCAGAGGATTACTCCCATCGACAATTCTTATATTTCAATGACCATCTTTCCGGTATAAATTTATCTATGGAAGGAATCTGTGAACAGGAGTATAGTTGAACGAAGTCGTACACTGAAGTGCGGAATTAACAAGATAGAAAAAGTGTGTTTGCAACCAGTGGCGTAGCTAGATATTTTGCCGCCTGGGCGAGTGACTGTCACTGATTTTTAAAGACTACTTGCCGCTCCCCTTGCTTCTCTACTACTTGCACTTATGTTGCAAAGGGACAAGGTGTTTTTTTACTGCCCCGCAATTCACTAGGGATCGATTTTCGTAGGTGAAATGGGCTAGTTGAAGTTCGGATGACCGATAAATCCGTAGGTCCCAATGCTCAATTTATTCAGATTGGGTTCACATAGTGGAGAAGTAAAGCAAACTCATTTTGAGGTTTGCAAAAAAAAAAAAGGAGCATTTGCTTCAAAACAAACTCTGGATTGTATTTTTTCTTGAATATGTTAATGCTTTGATATTTCGTTTGAACAGATGTTAATGATTTTTTTTACCACCAGTTCATTTTATTAAATAATTCTCACTATTGACGCTTCTTTAGTATGGATCATGTTTATTCTGTACTTCGTAGAATTTTTCCAAATACTCTATCAAATTCCGATTGGTGAGTACTTTTCATCAACTTTAAATACTGAATTTTAGATATTTTAAAAAATACACAATATTAAAACTTAAAGAAAGTTTAAAAAACTAATTCTACGTAATGAATGAAATACAGCAAAAAATATTGACACTGCTGTAAATTAATTGGTAAAACATACTGAAAGGTTACAATGTGGAACTAATTAAACAGGATAATGATACCAAATGTGTATTCTCAGCTGATGTAGTTATACACATGTATGTATTCAGAATTTTTCATGTGTAAAGCTCAGTAATGTAAAAATATTAATACTTGTACTAATTAATATACATGGATAAAAAATCTATTCCATTAAATATGAATTGGCATTTAGGAACAATAATCTTTCAGCGTGAAGAGGCCCCAACTGATTTCTTCCGTCCGTTAATACCAGTCATTTAGAAAATCCTTTCGCAAGGCACTGATGTTGCCATAAAGCTGATTTTCTTTTCACAAACTCTGATAGATTTAGGTAGATTAGAGAATGGGATCTCCACCATGACAAAGGGTCATGATTCCGTGGCAAGTTAATTTTTTTTAATTATCGTCTAGATAGCGATTGATTTCGCTAGATTAGAGAATGGGATCTCCACCATGACAAAGGGTCATGATTCCGTGGCAAGTTAATTTTTTTTAATTATCGTCTAGATAGCGATTGATTTCGCTAGTTGCTATTGAAGTAGGAATACCTATATAATCACATATTAACTGAATTTAAACTTTAAGTAAATTAAATAAAAATAAATCAATTAAAACAATAATTAAAAAACGATTAAAACTATAATTAAAAATGATTAAAACAATAATTAAAAAATGATTAAAACAATAATTAAAAAATGATTAAAACATTAACTAACATGATAATTGGTTAATTAAAATAATATTTGGTTAACTATAACAACAATAATAATATAACCTCGTATAATATAAGACAAAATAACAGAGTGAAAAGTGGGTAACATGTTCTATATTGTCCCCAAATGATTGATACTACAGGGTAACTGCACGAGACGTTACCCACTTTTCTTGTTATCGTCTAGAAATAATTGGAAAGTGCACTAAATGGGATTGTGAGGTCACATATGTGTGTATGATGCAGTGACCAGCTGCCATATTGTTTACGGAATTTCTTCTAATTTTCGTGAATTAGTGAAGGGGTTGTGGGGGACATCCCCCCCCCCCACTTTGGGTTGTGCCCTTGCTGTCTTTTCATATAGGATCGTTCCACCGTCACGAGTAGGACATTCAGACGACTTTTTAAACTATATTGGCCTGTAGATCTTTTTGTAAGAATGAAGTTTTAGAAATTATGGTCTGACGAAAGTACTCGAGTAGGGTGATTTTTTAAGTACGAGAATTTTTTCATCAACTTCTTAAATCCCAAGTTTTTTAATTAAACCTAACTGTCACATGCAGGACACACCATTTGATGGGACTTTTCATTATATTTCCTTCTAACAAAAATTTCTCTGATTCTGCTGTAGTCATATGACTTCAGCACTTTTTTTTATATCTCCTAGGTTCATATTAATTATCTATAAATGTTTTTAGGAGAAAAGGTAAGCATATACCCAGGTAATTTTTTTATAAATAAATGTCATGTGTTGGACAACTCCGTCACATGTGGGACATTGTGTGATTTGATTTGTCACTTAATAAAAATACAATTGCTTTAATTCCAAGAAGTTTATTTTAACGTGAAAGTACTGAACTAGTATTATAATATATATATGAATAAACAGTAACAGCAAATTAGCTAATATTATTGAACTTTTTCCTTATTTTAGTAATAGTAAAAATATATATAAGAAAAGAAACACAATTTTAAACACATCAACAGAATAATCAAATATTTAAATCATAGTATTTTCTTTGTAATGTTTGATTACAGTTTTATAGGTCAAAAAATTTGTTAGAGCCTCTATTATTAGCAACAATTGGTGATGAAATAACCGTCACTATATCTTCAAATTTGTAAGGAATTTTGTCATGATGTTTTGGCCACTTGAAGTA
>QLNU02003225.1:125812803-125826993 GCA_006491805.2 Dysdera silvatica | reverse complement strand
AATATTAAAAAAATTTTACCATTAATTTTAATGCAAAATTTAAATGCAATAAACACCCCATTCTTATCCACTTTCCCTTACTTATCAACTGATATTTTATTTGAAATCATTTTCTAGTTATAACAATAAAATTCTCTACTTGAAAATATTTATATTTGAAATGTCCCACACTTGACATCACATGTGGGACAGAATAAAATGTGCTATAATAGATTTCAGAAATGAAATTGGTATTTTATATTTTAAGGACAGTTTATACATATTTAGGTCACTTATAAACTTGCATATCAACAAGCTCAACTACTTGTTTCAATACTAATTACAAAAAATGCTGTAATTTCTGTCACATGTGGGACATATATTTATATTAATTTGAATTTTTAAATATACACAGTTTAAATTAAAGTAAACCCTTTGAAGCAATGTATTTAATAGAGAATATACTTACATATTATACTGAAGCGGTAAAAGTGTCTTTAAGTATAACACAAAATAAAGTGGGAGCTCATGAAGTCAGCACTGTTTTAACTACATGGGATTCAGCTGATGGTGGCCATCTTGGAATCAGTGTTGCCATTTGAAAAAAGCAAAGTAATGGAAAGTATTCTTAGATATATATTATTTAGACCTTTAAAAATGAACTAAGCAGCTTGGATTTCCCCTCCAAAAATAATTTATTTTTCTCGAAAATGTCCTGTTTTTCGTGGAATGGTCCATTGGATTCGAGTATCTGTGATTCAGTATAATGTTGAATCACTAAAAAAAATGTAAACAACATGGTGGCTAGTCACTTTGTGCCGATTGCCAGTTTTGGAAATAGTGGCTAGAATCCAGTAGGTAACATCTCGTGCAGTATAGCACCGATACTGCTTGATAAGTTGCAACATGCTACCTTATTTTAAAATGTGACTGTAAAACTTTTGAAAATAAATGCATAGCAGAATCAGAAAAATCAAATTTTTAATTTTTCTAGCGGGCTAGTCGGAAGGGGCTCTAGCCCCTTGTTCCCTATATGGGCATCCATGTTAATTGCATTGTCAATGCTATTAATACAGGCCTGCACAAAAGTTTAGACACAGAGGCAAATTATAAATAAAAGCGAGAATTTGCATTGAACTTCGCCGATATTGTATCTAAATAATCCTAGAACCAATAATAAATTGTGCAACTTAAAAGATTACCAAAAGTACTGAAACAAAATATCCCAACACCGTAATATTGGAATCTGCATGCCACAAATGTTTAGGCACATATGTCAGATTTATGCAAATTAACGGCGCGAAGTTCCCAAGTGATCGAAGGGGCGTTTCCCAGAGTTGTTATATAAGGCCTGAAATAATTTAGAATGCTTAGAACGATGCCGAAGTCAAAGCAATTTACGAATGACGAGATTTTGAAGATTTGGAGGCTGAAAACTAAAGGTAAATCTGTTACTCAAATTTCTGTTGCATTGAACCGTTCAAAGCGAGGCATTTATCGAGTGTTATCCCGGGGTGATCAGTATCAACCAAAATCACGATCTGGGAGGCCTCGAGTGACCAGCATTCGGGATGATAGACAAATACGAAGATTGGCTTCAAATGAAAGCCTGTCTGCAAATCAAATAAAAAACACGTTAGCAATGCGAGTGTCAAGAGAAACCATACGTAGAAGGATTGTAGAATGCAGGCATTTGAGATATGCAAAAATGCGCCGCAAGCCCTGCTTGCAATTACATCATAAACAAGCACGACTACAATGGGCAAGGCAGCACATATCATACAGTGACGAATGGCTGCAGGTGTTATTTAGTGATGAAAAAAAGTGGAACTTAGATGGTCCCGATGGCCTTTCGCACTACTGGCACGATCTTCGAAAACGCCCCTTAAGTCGGTTCAGCAGACGTCAAGGAGGAGGTTCAGTCATGGTTTGGGGAGCCTTTAGCTTCAATGGACAGACTTCTTTGGCGTTTTTGAATGGAAAACAAGATTCCAAGGCATACCAGGCAACTCTTGAAAGTCACCTATTACCTTTTGGCGAACTTTTATGTGGACGAAACTGGGTTTTCCAACAAGATAATGCGTCCATCCACACATCCAGGTCAACAAAAGAATGGATGAGCGCTAAAAATATTACAGTTCTCGATTGGCCTGCTCTTAGTCCTGACTGTAATCCCATCGAAAATGTATGGGGCATACTAACGAATGTTGTGTATGCCAATGGAAAGCAATATCCGTCCGTTTTAGAACTTAAAAAGGCTATAGAAGAAGCGTGGTTTAATTTTGAACCAGAAACCTTTCAAAATCTTGTGCTTTCAATGAACGACCGCGTATTTAATCTAATACGAAGTAATGGTGGCTACATTGATTATTAAAATTGTTCATTTCCTTATGCAAGTGCTAAAATTTATGTTTGTGCCTAAACTTTTACGTTTCTATGTCACCCCAACCTCTTTTCTTATTTCATCTACCCATCTAGTTTGAGGACGTTTTCTAGGTCTTCGGTGGTCTCTTGGAATCCAGTTGAGAATTTGTATTGTCCATCATCCATGTATATATGTATTATACTGTATATTCAAAAATATTTTATTCCTGCACTTAAGAAAATTATAAACTGCTTTAAGAATCCCTGTGTGTGTGTGAAAATGCTTAATTTTATTACTTAAGAAATCATAATTTTCATTGGAATACTATTTTGAAAGTATGTTATTCAATAATTGGAATTTACTTTTCTGTTTACAATGTTTCTTTGAATTTTAGTTTCCTAAACAAACGAGAAATTTTATATAATTCCAGTATTTTGTAAATATTTTTTTTTTTATATTATTTATCTCTTTTGTCATTCATGCAGATAAAGGTTTACAAATTATAGTTTGCAGATTTACTTGATTTATGCTTTCCAAAATTATTTTGATTTCATTATAGAATGGCTTTAATGTGCTTGTGAGAGTGCTTATTTTTGTTGCATTAAATAATTCAAATTTTGTGGACATATCAAAAGTTTACTTTGTAATTAAAATAAGTTGTTAATTATTTGAATATGGTACATATTTTAAAAAATTCCTTTATAATATTTTAGTATGCTTATTTTTTACCGCAAATTTGAAAATCGTTTTCATTTCACGCTAATTTCATGCTCTCAATGTTTCTGTCTCAATCATAGGCGTAGCCAGATTAAAATCCCAGGTGGGGATGGACTCAAATGGCCTATGAAAGGCCATTCTTGCTCTTTTTACTGTAGGAAACCAAATCAGGGGTGGGGGTCTTGGCCCTCCCTAAATTCCTCTGGATACTCCCATGCTCTCACTTGTTTGTTCCCTTCATTCCTAATTAATTAGTTAATTTTATAGTGTGAATTTATATTTAGAAAATGATTTATTATTATCACCATTATTTAATGCAAAAGTACTTTTTGGATGAAGAGGAAAGCTTCGACCTTTTTCAGTTTGTTGTGCTTTTAAGAAAAGATTGTGTATTTAAAGCTAAATTATCTTAAATCTCGCCCTGAGATTTCTATTTGGGAAAGTTTTTTTTCTGACACACACCCTGTGAGAATTATATTTCCATGTACTTGCGGCATAAATTATGTATTCACGTGGAAATATTATGTCCAAGATTCTTTACATTAGGACATGAATGTTAAGCTCTGAAGTGTTTTCCTAGTTATGGCCTCGAAGCAGGGCGTTGGAGTTTGTAGGTTCCCACAAAAAAGGTTCCCACAGGTTCAACCTCTTCCTCCAATTCTTTTCTCCCCCCCCCGGTGGAAAATTTAATACTGAAAAGGTACAAGGTTATGGTCCAGTGAGTTATAATTTTTTTTTAAACTCCCCCCCCCCTCCACAAAATTAAATCCCACCACGGCTTTGGGTACATTCTGTGTTTATATCGATGTATGCCGTAAAAGTTGTATTCCCTGCCCCACTCAGAACCGTAGCCAGACGCTAGTTACAGGGGAACTCTGAGAGTTACAGAGGGTATTCAGATTCAGGGCTTAAAATTCTTTAACATTATGATATATTTTATTACTATAATTTAATAATAGTAAATATCTAAGTAGGCTAATATATTTAACATTAATGAATAAATTTCTTAACTTAAATTTTGCATTGATAACTTATAAAGGTGTAGTTAAACTTACAATTTCCTTTAGCCTTATTATAGAGTAGATGAATCTCTCTGTAAAAAACATAATGCATATAAGATGTACTGTAGAAATCTATTTGGAATAAATTTTTGATGTCAAAGAATGATTTTCATTGTTATGCCCAATTTTATTAAAATTTTTATTAAATAAAATTCTAAAATAATTTATTTTGAAAGAACTATTTTACGGGGGGGGTTGAGGCCCCCCATCCCGACTATGGTCCTGCCACTCCTCCCGAAAAAAATTTCGGCTACAGCCTTGCATGCTGTGATTGTATCGATACATGCTGTAAAATTTTTTGAACCCCCTCTAAAATTAAAACCTGGCTATGGCCTTGGGGGCCGCTAGAGATTCTCTTGGAATTTGTTATTGTAGTTTTATAAGTTTTTTCATAATCATTTCATGTACATATTTGGTGCAAGTTTACAAGAAATCAGGTTGCCGAAGGTGTTAATTTTCGTGGAGTCCCGAATTTTTCTAAATGTTTTGAAAAAAAACTCACCGATGTTGGGGCATGAAGTTTGCTAAAGTCAGAATATGACCATTAGGTTTCCCCCCCCCAATAAATATATCTTGCTTTCCTTCCATCGATGCTATGCTAACAATCGCTGCATGTACAGAGGTGAGTTTTTTTTTACCATTGCAAGCTTTCAAATTGTAGGGGAGTACTATTTCATGCTTTACTGATTTTTTTTGGTGGCAGTGATGTGTGGGGAGCACCCTCCCACTAGGCTTTCACTGATTCAGGAAAAATACTGATTCGTAAAAACCCTCTTACCTCTGAGAAACATGGCCAGCCATCACTCAGAGTTCATTTTGGCAACGTTCCAAAATACAAGCCAGGCTTTGTTTATAATAACATTAATGCGCAGGTGTGGTGCTTAGAGCTCTCGAATTTGATTTTAAGAGTCTAGCATGAGTTTTGGTGATGAAAGGAGCTTTATGACCGGGATAATTTTAAAATTTCACCGTTTTTTTCATAAACATTTCATTGTGTAAATATTCTGAGAGAACAATAGTCGTGAATGCGTCTCAAAGTTCACAGACCCAGAATGCCTGAATAGCATGTATCGTGCCACTAACCTGTGTTTGACTCTCAATGGTATTGTGTGTGATTTTTCTGGTCACAATAGTTTTGCTTTTGGTTCCCATGGCACTAGAGCGTTGGATTCTTTAGAAAACCATAGGTCCTGGCACTGTATAACCATTGCAGTCCTTATGCCATAAAAATTTGAACAAAATGCCACAATCACCTGCTGATAATTTTGTAATTTCAGCAAAAGCTGCCAAAGTAGCCAGCAGATATGATTAGGTCATCCTGATACTTGTACTTTGTCGTGTACTAGTCATATGACTAGTGCATGATAAGGTGAATACTTGTAGTATCATAGTCTTCTTTTCAAGTGAAAAGCATGTTTTGGAATGATGTCATATTGTCAAATTTTCTCACTCGCCTTAATTCGAATCAGAGATTGTATCTATGTAAAGTATGAATATGGGAAAATTATCTCAGTTTATGTGTCACATTAAGCTGTTTTATCTCAGACAATGAATTGTTTCTGAAAAATTGCTAGAAATATGAGTTTAACCAAGCAAATAAAAAAATTATTTGGTAAATTTAAATATATTGGCTGATGTAATCTGTTATAATTCTAAACTAATTAAAAATAAATTCGATGGTTCTAATTTCAGGATGACAGAAGGAAAAACTGTTTTGTCAATATCAAGTCGAAATACTGTTGCTTTTACATCTACAACTGATTTGTTGGATGGCGTTTCCAAAGTGTGTAAAACCCAAGTCTATGTTGCTGATCTGAATATGCCATGGGAGGCCTATCGGTTAGTTATTATTTATTTCATTTTATGCCCATTCTGCCATGGTAATACAGTAGAACCTTTATTATCCAACTCTCCTTCATGCAAAAACCTATGAACCGATGTCTGTTTTCATAGCAATTATTTGTTTCTTAGAGAACTTAGTATAACTGGAACAACAAAAGTATGCGGTTCAGTGTAATCCATGTTGGTAAAGAAGCTTTGCAATAAAGCTGCAAAGCCAAAACAACTTGTGGTAAACCAAACTTCATTTCAGCTTCACGGTGATAAACACTCTCATCTTGCAGGCCGTTATTCCATGTTCAACTGTTTTTGCACTGCAAAACTCACAAAGGAACTTCATTTTGAACCTTTATGAAGTGTTGTAAATAAATAGTTCCACAGTAAAAAGCAGGAAGCCATACTTTTAAACTAATGATATTCCCTTCCTGTTAAATATATAGCCTTCATATTATTAAAACGTGTGTTTCTAGTTGGTTCCTATAATTGGTGCCAAACCCCAGAATTGCTATATTTTTGATCATCTGGAAATTTTGATTGATTGACGTATGTTCCGATTGATTCGAATAATAAAGGTTCTACTGTATTTGAAGATCTCACATGTATATATATATATATATATGCATTTCATTGTGTTTATTGAAAGGGTCATTACACATTTTTTTGCCGATTATTTATGAAGCCTATTCTTTTAGGGTTTTTAGTCATAATGAAGAGGTAACTTGTTTGGAATGGGACGTTAGTGCCACAAAGCTGCTTATTGCTGACACTGTTGGGTGTATCCAAATATGGTCCATGAAAGTGAGTAACGTAATCAGTTATATTATCGCAATGTGCCTTTGTCATTGTAGTAATTTGTATCACTAATTCATTAAAACAATGAAATCTTTCTTTTTTATTTAATCTCTCAATAATCGTAGAGCTTTTGCAAACATTTTTTTTAAATTCTCCTTTCTCCGTGAGTTCATTTGTTAAAGTTCTTCAGTGCATTCCTTGTCCATTTCTTTCTTTGAGCGTTTCAGTTTAATGTTTATCTGTCGTTTCATTTCTAGCCATGTGTATGTGTACTAGCAAATTACATTTCTTTGGCTTTAATTGTTTCTGATACATATTTTTGGTTAGAAATATTCTGTTGTATTACACAAGGTTTCCACGAACCTGGAGGACCCGGAATTTTCAGGTAATTTAAAATATCTCCAAAAGTCAGGGAAAAACAAATTTTTTAGTCAAACCTGGAAAAGTCCGGGGAAAATCTTCCCCAAGTTCTGTTCTGAATAGTAGGCCCTGTAGTGGCACAGTGTGGTAATTCGTTCATCTAGTGCACCGTTAATTTTGGTTCGACACCCAACAGTGCAAAGAACACTTATTTGGAGATCCTATATAAATCACGCTGCTCACTGTAGTCTGGGGTTTGGTTCCCTAGGCCTTAAGAGGTTTGGATTCCTCGGAAAATTGTAGGTCCAGAGGTTCGGATTCCTCGAAAAACAATAGGTCCCGATGCAGCATGACCATTGTGGTCCTTGAACTGCAAAACCACAAACAAACTGTTCTGAATAGCTAAGTTTCATGCAGATATGCGTTATTTTCCTCAAATCTGAAGTTTGGTTCAAAGTTTTGTTTTCGGTTAGTCGGGGAATATAGTCAGGAAAGTTAAGGGAAAACCTGAAAAAATGAAGGAAGTTTTCTCCCCCCGCCAAGATGAATGGGAATTCTGCTTATATTATCCTTTACTACCGTATTTTTATCCTTTACTGATCCTTATCCTTTACCTCGTCTACCCCTGCAACGGTCAACTCAAAATTCATTTACATTTTTCTACTGTTTTCGTTTCTCCTACTTCTTCTTCCGGCCTTGGCTGCAAGGAAAAACATTCTTACCCTGCAGCCTACATAGATTTCATCTTTGGACTTCAACCTTCACTTGTAACGTCTTCGAGTCAAGACTCTGCTCATAAACTCTGTAAATGTGATACACCAGCGAATGTAAATCGCTTAATAACAATGCGGATTTGTACGCGCGAATCAATATCTTTGTTGTTTCTTGTTGAATACGAGAAATCCCTTGCTTTTTTTACCGGAAAGAGAGCCCCGTTACTAGCATCGCTACTGCTCTCTTTCCATTTCCCAAGCAAATCGTTTGTATGGTCTCCTGCGGTATAAAATAATAAGGAATAAAGTATTACTATTTGTCGCTGGTGTACTTTAGTGGTCGTGACAGCCATTATCAAATCAACTCCTGGTAAACTAAATGTGTGGAAATGTATTATGGTTTGGAAATTAAGTTACATCAGTAGTCTAATCACTGATGACCCATAGTGAAATCTTGAAATTGCAGACTATACAAAAAAAGAAAGAAAAAAAAACCCCACCTTGAAAATACTATGGTAAACTATACAAAAATATCAATGTTTTGATTAGTATGTGTGTGTACTATTGCATGGTGGTAATTACTTAGGAGAACTGGAATATGAGTTTTCATTGCTTTGATAATATTAATTGCAAATATTCATGTGCATTTGATGTAATTTCCGTGATCTTAATATAGACTACACAATTATTGGTAATAAGTGATTGTTGCATAAAAGGACATCCAGTTAAAAGGTTGAGAATTTCAAACTATATACAGTAGGACTCACTTAGAATGAGCACATATTTTTCAAGTTCCCAGATATTATGAAAAAAAATATGGATTTTGTTTGGTATATGGCTATAGTGCAATATGCAATTCAACCACTTTTATCAAACAAGGGTTTTGTGGACTCCGGATGTAATGAGCAAAAAATGGTGTGATTTTTTAATTAAAATCTAGAAATATAAAAAAATTTAAAAATCAGTGATTGTGGATGTCTTTTTAATTGAGGCAAATATGATGAAACAAATTTTCTAGTATTTGAAACCAGAGAAATTCTGAGAATTGTCACCCCTTTCAGGATATATAGTAAAAAAGCTCAAAATAAATGCTTTTTTGAAGCAATGCATTACCTTAATGACTATATATTTAATATGCTAAATATTCTGCAAAACTTAATAGACGGAAATATTCCACACCAAAGCAAACAACAAAACAGGTCAATTTTTGAGCATCGCCTAAATAAAGTTTACTTTGATAATAATTACTAATGTAAGTTCCTTTACATTTTTTTGTTTATTTAGTTTTTATTGAAATTTAAGTGGTAATATCATAGGTGCCAATCCTTCCGATTTACCTTGAAGGCTTCCGATTTTTTATCGATCTTCCAGTCGAAAACGATTTCTTCTGATTTTCGGAGATTTCGTCTAAAATCCCCCAGTGTTTTTTAAAATACTGATTTTTTTTAAAAAAATTAAATACCTATTTTTCTTGATGCATGTTTATTTAAATTTTTGCGCATATGTGCATATTTAATAATAAATACGTATAAATAAATGCAAATATCGGTAAAAAAGTCGAAAAAATTCGTCTTCCATTGACGGCGCATGCGTGGCGTGACGTGGAATTTTAGCTCCAGCTATGACGTAGAGTGATGCCCCTGCACAACGAAATCATGCATCTGTATTTGTAGTTGTTGGGGAAGGCAAGAAAGAATGCGCTACACCGTTAAGGTTTTGGTCAAGCACGTGACTTTGTGTAGGGAAGCCATGTGTTAGACGTATCTGGTATTTCTTTGCTCTGGAAAGAAAGTTTTGTTTTTAGGTGTTTTTGAAAACAACGTTAACGATGTCGACCGTTAATAAAAGGTACTACCAAACGTTTAAAGCCGAATATATGAAGATGTTTAATTTTATTCAAAAATCAAGACTGGGGCCAAAATATGCTTTCTGCACGTGTTGCGGTAAAGACATAAGCATTACTCACGGTGGTAAACGCGATATTACTTTGCATTCTGAGACTGTTGAACATAAGGAGACGTTCAAGGCTGTAGAGTCTAATCATAGTATCAAGCCTTCATTTTTTGCATTTAACGATACCTCCATGATTAACGCTGAATGTTTATTTACATCGTTTTTGATCGAACATAATTTGCCAATGAATTGCAGCGATCATGCGTGGATGCTCTTTCGGAAAACGTTTCCTGACAGCAGTATTGCAAAACAATATGGATCTGCAAAGACCAAAACTTCTGCAATTATGAAAGAAATGTCCGCAAAGGAATCCTCATCACTTGTTGAAAATTTAAGGTGCTATCCATTTTCAATTGCAACTGATGGAAGCAACGATGTTGATTCAAAGCTGTATCCAATAGTGGAAACTTTCTTCGATACTTTATGTGAAAAAATTGTGAATTGTCTTTTATCTATGCCATCTTTGAAAGAAGATGCTACTGGGTTAAATATTGGAAATCTTCTGGTAAGTGCTTTACAATCTAAAAACCTTGCGATTTCTAATTGTGTTGCCTTTAGCTGTGATAATGCACCTGTTATGATAGGAAAAAAAGCAGGTGTAGCAGCGGTGTTAAAGAATCATCACCAAAATATTGAAATTATGGGCTGTTCCTGCCACCTTATTAACTTAGCAGCTGAAAAGAGTGCTGCATGTTTGCCATTTAAAATCGATGAAATTTTGGTAGACATTTACTATTACTTACAAAAGAGTTCGAAAAGAAAAGATAGGTTGAAAATTCTTCAAGAATTTCATGAGACTGATATAAAAAAGGTACTAAAACACGTTAGCACTCGTTGGTTGTCTGTTGGAAAGTGCTTAGAGCGTATAATCCAGCAGTGGCAACCTTTGATCATTTTTTTTTAAGGAAATGGCCATGAAAAGGAATCAAATCACCCCACTTTCTTTCTTTACTATTCCCTCTATCAAAGTTTTGGTTGAAAATGCAGATAAAGTGAAAGAACGTAACAGCAAAAAAGCATCACAGAAATTAAAAAGGAAAGCTCAAAATTATGTGGATATTTCTAAGAAACAAAAAACTGAAAACTCCATGTCTCGTGAAGAAAGGTTGTTTTATTTTCTGTCGGAAGATATCAATAAGGCTTTCTGTTTATTTTTATCTTATACTGTGCCTATATTTTAAAAAGCAAATGCTCAACTTCAGTCTGCGGAACCGCATATTCATATGCTAAAATCTGTTCTCTTAAAATTTTAGAGGGGAATGCTAGTGAAATTTGTAAAACCAAGCATCACAAAATTATGTAGTGATATTTTGAAAGTCCACTATCATGAGAGGAGTAATCAAAAAGATGATGTTGATATCTTAATTGGAAATGGAACACTGAAAGTAATCCAAGATTTTAACATCCATGATAAAAATGAATTTTATGAAAACGTCAGAAGCTATTTCATAGCAGCATGTGACTACATGCACAATAAATTTCCTTTTGAGTTAGAAGTGTTACATCATGCAGAGGTTACACAAATATCGAATTTTGAAAATGCATCATTTTCCAGCTTAAAATATTTTACAGAAAAATTTCCTGTTCTTTTGTTCAATAATACAGAAGATGAAGCTGTTGATGCTTTACAAACAGAATTCAGTGAGTTCCAGGCTTTCGAAGTTCCACAAACTGTGAGTAATGAAGGTAGCATTGATGCACAATGGGCAGCCATAGGTAAAATAAAAAATGATACTTGTGAATTAAAATTTAAACGACTTTCTCAGGTTATGCTGTCAATACTTACGATCCCTCACAGTAATGCAGCATGCGAGAGAGTCTTCAGTCAAGTGAAGAAAATTAGAACTGACTTCAGGTCAACCATGTCTGATGACACATTAGAAAATTTACTAATAGTTAAATGCAGACAACATGTGAAATGTTACGAGAATGTATTTGACAAAAAATTTCTCAAATGCAAAATCTTGCACTACAGCATTTGTAAATTCTAAGAATTAATATTGCGTTTAATACAGTTTAATCCTCTATTATTATTAATTTAATAAATACTTAATTTCCTCATTGTGCCCTTTTTTCATAAATTATGTATGATTTTGTTTAATTAAAAAATGGTGGCCTGCCCACATGTGCAATTGACTACAGATTTTTCACTTCTAGAAGTTGGCACCTATGTAATATACAATATATTGTTCATTAAATTTTAAATAAATTTAAAACTGAACACTATTGTATGCTTGTTGCATGTATATGTGTTACTTATGTACACTTTATTTTCATTTTTTGAAATTTTGAATTTCAAAATGAATTCAGCAAGCATCTTTGGTCTCAATCTCCCTGTCATGTACGGATCCTACTTTATATATGATACTATGCATAATTGAAAAATCACTATAGAATGGATCTCTCCCAGAAGTTTTATTACACAGGACAGATATGGAGAGTTGAGTTTTTGTTAAATAAAAATCCTTTTTTCCTTTGCACGTTTATGGATTAGTTGAGTACATTTGATTAAGAATAAAAATTTTATTTTTAGGGAATTTAAGGTGTTTCATTATCAAATAATGTAATTATTAAAAGCTTTATTTTAAACTTTGTTAAGAAAAGTCCTTTTTATGTTTTTTTAATTATTATTATTTTTTTTTTAGGATTTCTTGTTAAATGAATGGACACAACTTTCTACTGCGACATTCTCAGGAGAATACATTTTATCTGTTGCATGGTTTCACAATGGGAAAAAAGTGAGTTTATTATTAAGGGCATTCTTTCTTAGTAAATGTGAAAGATATGTCTCACCCACTCAAAATGTCCTCTTTGTCCGATTCTAGATTGCTATAAACATGGACAAGAAAGAAAGCCATTTATACTTAGAGAAGTACTCGTATGTACGATTCGGCCCTTCAGTGAGGCAGTTTGGTGGAAGGCCCTGTGAAGGAGTTATTGCAATTACAACATCTGGAATGGTATTTTATTTTTATCAATTAATTAATTTATTTTTCGATATTTTTTTCTGCTGTTTCAAATTTACAGTGGTCTCTCATTAACAACTTTCAAAGGATAGAGAAATAACGTCTTTAAACAGAAACAAATGTCCATCTGAATATATCTAACTCTGAAGTTTTTTTGCCAGGATCATAAAATAATGTTAGAAATAATCATTAACTAGAATAGGTATTGAGAGTGAGGTTACTGTATATTTGATAATCGTATTTCTATCGATTTTGCACCTTGTAAAACTGTACTTGAAACTCCAGTTGTAGTATGGCCTTCCTTCATTTAACCCTAATAGGTCTGTGTCATGATCTTACATTCGGATGGCAATACCGTCACAAATACTGAAATCCTTGGACAGTTTAGAAATAAGCTGAAAGTTGTTGATCTTTGTTACGCTAAAAGTAAGAAATTAATGTGTTCGAAATGTATAATTTAAAGTGATTATGTTTTCAATGCACTACAAGAGCAATAATTTTTTATGTGCATGGGGCTAATATTTCTGTTATACAAACTCAACAAAATTTTTTATTTTAATCTGTATTGTTTTTACACAAGAAATATTTCAAAATGCTTTTTTTTTTTGGTTTTCTTTTTTGCAATTTTTTTCAATACCTTTTTCGATTAATAAAAGATTGTCCATCGTAATCTTATCAGCAGCATATTTCCCATAACTCTCCGTAATTTACTAATGCAATTTTTTGCTTCTTCTGACTTAATATTCTGTTCTTTAATAATGTTTCTGGTTTTTGTTGCATTTTTAGTCCTCATTTGTTATATTCAGATGCAAAAACACTTCTTCCAATTGTTTATGTTTTGCTAATTTCAGTCTTTTAATGTTTGAGTTTGGGTCATTTCTTTCTTCAAACAACTTTTCTTTGTCGCATAAAAACATCTCCAACGCAGTGTCGGTTAGCAGGTTTTTCCAGAACAGACATAAATACCTTGACATGTCTCTTTTTCTGATGCATTCCACTATCTTTCTTCGTATTTACTGGTTCTCGTTTTTCCAGAATCGAAAGAACAGTTGTTTCAGACTTAGTAAAATGGGAGAAAAGGCTAGCGATTTAAAATAAACTTGACTTGAAATACAATGAGTGCTTCACAACCAAGAAATCCTCCAAATAACATTCTTCATGCCATTCACAGTACTATCTGTAAAATGGCATATGCTGGGGAGGGAGTTGTAAACCCCCTTTGCAATGCAATTTCATATACAGTAAAACCCCTCTTAACGGACACCCATCAGATGTGGTCACTCCGCTTTTATGGTCAGATAAAAATTTTTAAGGCAGAAACTGAGTTACAATAATGCATTTCAAACCCCTGCTTAGCCAGCCACCTTCAGATACAGATGTGGACACTGCTGTCATAATTCATTCCATTAGACTAGAACCACTGTATGGACAAAATACATTTGAAC
>QLNU02003225.1:125801269-125812703 GCA_006491805.2 Dysdera silvatica | reverse complement strand
AAATATCTTAGTAAAAACATTAATAATGGCAATTGGTCTGTAATTGTTAATATCCTTCTTAGAACCTGATTTATGAATTGGGATTATCTTTGAAACTTTCATTTCCGTTGAGATTACGCCTGTGTCTGAACATTTATTATATAAGATGTCCAAAGGTCCACCAAGGAAGTCAGCACAATATTTTATTACCCTGGGGTTTATACCTTAATCACCAGGCCCGTTCTTAGGGTTAATTGAACCTGTTTAATTATTTTGTCTCGATCTATTGAGGTCAAATAAAAAATGTGTTAAGTAGTTTTTAAAAGTTATATTTAAATTAGGTATTGTAGTCATTTGAATTTTTGTAATATCAATAAAAGACTCGTTAAATTTATTAACAATTTCTGTTAAATTATCAAAACCGTTGCCATTTATATTAATGTTATATTCTTCAATATTTCCAAGACTATTCTTCCCCATTAATTTTCTTATGTTGTCCTGTATTTTTCCAGTATTAGCATTTTCAAAAATATTTTCAAACTAATTTTTCTTATCCTTTTTTATAGGATTATTAAGCTTATTTCTTAATATTCTAAATTTTTCCCAATCTTCCTTTTGTTTACTAACTATAAATTTATTAAATTTTTTGTTTTTTATTTGCTTTAAGATATTGCTTGTCATCCAGGGTTTAGATCTTTGTTTTATTAAGAACGGAAAGAATATATCATGAAGATTTTTTAGCATTTTTATAAATTCATTATACAAGACCTCTGTGTTCATTGTATTATTTATCTTATTACTCCAATTAATTTTTGGCAATTCAACGTAAAAATTTTGCATATTCTCCATACTAAAATCTTGAATCGTAATCTCTTCGTTAGAACTCCTATTAACAGCAACTGGTGTATGTATAAATATAGGTAGATGATCGCTTATATTTTATTTCAAGACATCAGATTTATAATCAATATCGTTTATAATACACAAAGATCCAACATACTTTCCTTCGAATTTGTTATTCTTGTAGGTAGGGTAATTGTGTTTAAATAACCAAGGCTGTTGATTAAATTCTTAAAATTCGTACTTGTATTATTATTATTAGTTACTAAATCAATATTAAAATCTCCCATTAAATATAACTTCTTTTTACTTTCATTACCATATATTAATACTTTATATCGATGTTCCATAAAATTAGATACATTTCCCTTTGGAGGTCTATGCAAAGTTCCTATCCTATAAGTTTGTCTCCATTCTCAATTATAATAACTTTACAGGCGCAGTTTGATTCGTTTCATAATCAATCAAGTTATTTTTCAAAAATATCAACACTCCTCTCCGCTTTTTCCTGTAAGTCTATTTAAACAAATTTCCTATAGTCAGTTAAATTGCATTCTATGTTTCTAACCATGTCTCATTCATACTTATAACATCAACCAGTGAGTTCAACTCATTGCAAACCAAATCCTCAACATTATCCATATAAATTCCTGATGTTCATATGGATTGTCATAAAATATTTACTATTTCTATATAATAAATCATTCAAAGAATCCAAGGTCAAATCATCGTCTGAACAACTGATAGAATCAGCCTCAAAAGCAAGCATGATAAAACAAAAGCCATAATAAATTTATATAATAACAGAAAATTTAACCAAAACATACAAGATCATCCTCATTGTTGATATAAAAAACTTTTTACTGTTTGTTTTTTCGAGTTTTAATTTTACCATTTTTTGTCTAAAGAAATTTCCAACCCTGTTCTCCCCTTTTTTTTCTAAGTTCTTTGTTAAACAAATTCCTCTTAAAAGGGTATGGATGCTCATTTATATATATTGGATCTGTTATATTCTCATATCCAATATCACATAATTGTGGTCTTTGTATTTTAATTTTCCTCATTATTTTCTCTTTCTTTCTTCTATGAACCAGTTTCACCAATAATGTACTTGTTTTCCTTTCACCTCTAATAGGAAGCCTATGGCACACATCAATTTCATTTTCATCGATGTTGATCTTCGAAACTTCGCAAATCTTTTTAATCATATTTTCACAGTTTTTGTTAGATGATTCTGGAAGTCCCCATATTTCAGTATTATTCACCCTTGAATATTGCTGTAATTCCAAAATCTCCGCATCTAGTTTATTGAGCCTAACATTTTTTTTTCATTTAACTCCTCTTTGATCCTTCTATTTTCCTTACGCACTGTACTCATCTCTGATTTTAAATTATCCAGAGATATTTTTATTTCGTCAAATTTACTGTTCATAAGTTTAGTAGATTCTGTAACTTCTGCAATCTTATTATTTGTTCCCGCATTTCCCATTGTAACTCTAAGTTCCATTTCAATTAATTTATCCCAAATTGTTTTTAAGGTAATGTCGGCGGAATTTTCGTTTTTAATTATGATCAGAAGTACAATTCTCTCCCAGATCTTTACATTTTACACATCTCCATTTTAATCTCTCCTCCAACAGCATTCGTTTGTATACACCCCCAGTCAATTCCGTCCATTGGTAATGCATGCCATTTTTACATCGAAAACATGTTATATAGTCTAATCCAGAAGGTAATTTTTTTTTACATTCAAGACATTTATCCATTTTGGACGATCTACTACTATTTAAGTTGATTATGTTGCATAAGAAGAATAGTTAGTGAGTATAATAACTATAATGGTAACACCATTTGTTTACCCATAACGAAAACACAATAATACACAAAGTCACTTATGTACTCACCAATTCCTGAGGTAGATATAAAATAACTATTAAACAAGTCACTGTACGACTCTATTCAATTATGCAGCTTTTCTATCCCCCCCCCAAAACTAAAATCCAAAAAAATCCAATGCAACTTCACTGCAATCCCGGCATAATCATCAAAAATCGACAAAATACATCCAGGCAAGATGCAGCGAAATTCCAGCTTCTTCAATCACGTAGTTTAGCACAAATAGTGCTTGGGTATACTTAATTATTTTAGTAAATTTATGACTAAAAACAACAAAATCAGTATTTTTTTACTCAAAATACATATAATTGAGGAGCTTGAAGTTTACACGTCCTGGTCACAAAATGTCCTCTGGCTGTGAATAGAATACGAAGTTGTAGTTCTGTATGCACCCCCCCCATCCCATTCTGAATTTTCTATGTATCTGTAATCAATGCAATCCCTGATCATAAACCGGAAATGTAAACAAATTCTCTTAGAAAATGGCACACACCGGTTTGGCTGCTTGCATTTGGCTCTTGTGCTTGGTGTTAAAACAAGTTGGCGTTATAATGGGTGTGTTGTGGTTCCTATACAGAAGTTCTGTTCCTTGCCAATTTATGGCGCTATGTGGGCTTGGTAATATTTTGCAAGGTGTGGGGGGAGGAGTGCTATGAGGTTTGACAGTATGTATAATATTACGTATATAAATCATATTTAATAGTAGTAGTAGTTAATTTATCACTACATATATATGTGTAGTGATAAATTAACTAGCAACTATATACATATAAAATAAAAAATTATGTAAATATAAAAAAAATTGTTTGCAAAAATATGTATGTTTGTGTGTAAAGTGTAACCCATAGCCATTGGAAGGAAATAAAAGGCTGTTATTGGATTGTGATTTACTGATTAAAAATATTTCAGATGGAGATTTCTTAGTAGTGGCAACAGATGGCTTAATTCTATCATCAGTTCATTGTTACAGGGTTGGTGTAAAGCTGAATCAAGGTTTGTGTACATATAATGTTCATTATGATCATTTAATATTGTTTGAATATCATAATATAATGCACATGTATAGTTTATTATGGACAAGCAATATAAATATTTATTATAATTGTGTTTGCCACACAAGCCCCTATCGATACTAAGAAGCTTAAGCATGTAAATTTGTTACCAAGCTAACTTAACTTGCTCTCTGTTCTTTAAAAGCATTTACATAACCATTTAATGTAACTATTTAACTGTTCCCTATAACTCGTATTTTGGACATAAATGTGCTGTAATTTGCATTGAGGCAAATTCTTTATGACGGATAAACACTTGGCTTTATACTTGAAATAATTTTACAATGACACTGCACATTATTAAATTAATTAAAATGGAACAACTACTTTTAAAAACTTAATTTCTTGTTTCGTTTTAATTAATTTGGCTTTATAGTTTAGGTCCGTAATTGGTAGGTTGGTTCCCTAGGCCTTAAGATGCTTGGATTCCTTGGAAAACTGTAGGTTCCAGTTCAGCATGACCCTTACTGTCCTTGTGGTGTAAAACTTAAGCAATAGTTTAGGTGTTATTACACTAAATTGGCCATCGTGACCTTTGGTGTCTTATGCCATAAAACTTAATTGTTAAAGTCTTTTCTTAAGCTGCCCAAACCGTCTACTTTGCACTATAAATGCTGACTTTTATTATGAATTTTTTGCACTGCTTCCATTATGAAAAATCAAGTTATAATATTTTGCAATAAGTTTACTGTGTCATATTCATGTGTCTCATGTTATATTTTAAAGCTCTCTAGCGATTATGTCTAACATTTTAGATTGGCAGGTCCTGTGACAGTTCAGCTGTGGCTCCTTTGTGTAATGTAAACAGTTTTATTGGATTCGACTCTCCCAACCACACTAAAACAAAGAATGTTTAATTGTTAACTGTTCACCGTAGTCCGGGGGTTGGCTATCTGGGCCCTTAAGATATTTAAATTTGTTGGGAAACGGCATAGCACGACCCTTGCTGTCCTTGCACCATAAAATTTGTACAAACTTTAGATTCACTGAGTTTGTCTCTGAAGTAAGCCTGGATGATTATGGGTGTATCGTGTGGTGGTGTCGATCACTTATCACTTTGCCCCTTTGTCAAAATGACTGGCAATCATCTGCTTTGATTTGGCAGTTTAAACTGCCAAACACCAAATTGTTAGAAAATAAAAAAAAAAGGTGGGAATTTGAGAAATTGAAAATAAAATGTTACATTTCGAATTTATATTGTTCTCTTGTGTTACTCTGTTTTTAACGGTTTCATACATCGTTTAGACACAGTAACATTGAAGGCATTTTTAAATATGACAAATAAGCTGTTAACAGTTAAAAAATTAACTTGTAAATTTGTAGTGACTATTTTTCTTTTCTCACCTCACAAAAAATGATTTTAATTGTGTTTATCATTAAATTGGCAATTCCAACCTTATTAAAACTATTAAAACAAAAATTTTTTTTCATATTAGCTGATGATGTGGCAACAAAAGATGTTAAATAACTTATAAAGAAAAGAACGATTTCTCCGGCGCCTGGTGGGACCCGAACTCACGACCTCCTGATTGCCGGTCAGGTGCTGTACCTACTAAGCCGTGGGCGCAAACATTCTCTCCCTTACGACTATATATATATATGGCTTTCCATGGACAAGTTCGCTATTGGTGTAACAGTGCTGTTACCAAAGCGACAAGTCAAAGAAGAAAGAATGTCCAATATGCCGAACTAGATTTAATATTAGTAAAACAACAATTTTTCTTCATCAGCTAATATGAAAAAAAATTGTTGTTTTAATAATATTAAATCTAGTTTGGGATATCGGACGTTCTTTCTTCTTTAACTTGTCGCTTTGGCAACGGTAGTCACAGTACTGCCACACCAATAGCGAACTTGTCCATGCAAAGTTATATATATATACTCGTAAGGGAGAGAGTGGTTGCGCCTGTAGCTTAGTAGGTAGAGCACCTGACCGGCAATCAGGAGGTCGTGGGTTCGGGTCCCACCAGGCGCCGGAAAATCATTCTTTTCTTTACGAGTAATTTAACATTAATTCCGACCTTGTTTATATGCATCTTTTATTTTTCAGATAAGTGCGTCATAAGTTGTGAGTCTTTCTCTAGTTTTTATTTAAATTGCCATGCCAATTCTTCCCAAAGTGAAAAACCAAGTGAGTTAAAAGAACAAACAAAAAACTTAAGTTTTTGTGGTTGAAATCATTTTATTTGTTTCACTGCCTACTTTTCAATTAATCTATTTACAACATTCAATTATGTAATTGAGACATTTTTTTTAAAGCCTATGTGAAGGTAACACACTTGAAGTTCGTACTTCGAGAAGGGCCCGATGCTGTGGTAATAAGTGCTTCGGGTGAGTTGAAGTAATTTTCTTAATATGTATACAATAAACTTTGGTATTTACTTAAGTTAAGGTGGTTACAGAACTTTCTTTTATTTTCAATCTTCCCCCAGGACCTTCTGGCAGTACTGTGGAATTATGGGAACTGAGGGAAAAGCCTGTCAATTTTCATAAATTATTGTGTTCATCTTCATCAGAAAGTCAACCTAAGACTGTTGTAAGTTGCTAGTGTTTTGAACTTAAATACTGAAAATCATTTCGAGCTGGAACGATGTTTTCGCTTTGCCTGATATACACTCATGAGCAGCTAAATTTAAGATACCTGCCTAGTAGCATTTAGCACCTCCTTACATCCCGATGACGGTGGTTATGTGGTATGGCATGGACTCTACAAGACACCAGAAGTGTTCGGAAGCCATAGTCATCCATGATCATTGCACAGTGCCACTTTACTAACATGGCAGGTGTCTAATTCAATTACGCATGAGTCAGAATTTGCAATAACGTAAATGGACGTAGCTCAAATGAATTTTGTTTCTCTAATGATGCCATTGTGTTAGAGCTCTGGCATCTTGGCAGTTAAAAGACTGTTTACATACAAAAGGTTAAACACTGGTAAAATAGCAATGAAAAAGATCACTCAAGCTTTCGGACGCATCAGCAGCAGTCCTTCATCAGGAGTAATGACGATGTTATGTTTCTGTCTCTTTTTTATACTTGAAATTTCTGGAAAACCCTTCATCAGAGTAGTCCCGCAGAATGGGAAAACCCAATGAGAACCAATGGGAGGCCTCCAATAGAATCATGGAAGAACCCCAATAGGGACCAATGAGAAACCCACACTGCGGGTTACCTAATTTGGGGATGTCTCATACATTTCAGAGTAAGAGTTGTTTATAAGTTTCTGGAAGTGGTTGTGATGTATTAATGGCTTTCCCGTGTAGTTTGTAAGTTTCCCAAGATTCTAAGAAGAGTCTACTATTCTTGTTTGTGATGTGACGGTGTAGTATTTTTGTTGAGTCCCAGTCGGGTTCGTGTCCGTGTTGTAAAGCGTGTTCTGCCAGACGTGAGGCTATGTCTCCTTTCGCGAGTGCTTGTTTGTGTTCTTTTTTTCTTGTTTTGATCATTCTTTTTGTTTGTCCTATGTAATGTTTGTTGCAGTCTTTGCATGGTATTTGGTATATGGCGCCTGTGAGATCTTCTGGTGGAACTGGGTCTTTAACTTTTGTAAGTTGTTTGCGAAGTGTTGTGACAGGGGAATAGAATGTTTTGATATTTGCCTCTTTAAGGATGCGAGAGATTGTTTCGGAAATGCCGTGAATATATGGAATAGATATGCGGGTGTGAGATGTATTGTTTAAAGATGTACTATTGGGTCTACAGTTTCTGAGAATGAATCGTTTAGGGTATCCATTATTTTTAAGTGCCGTGTGTATGTGTTTTGTTTCTGTGTTTGAAAGTGTTTCATTACTGCAGTGAGAATTCGCTCTAAGACTTAATGTTTTAACAACGGAAGCTTTGTGGCATGTTGGATGATGCGATTTAAAATCGAGATATCTGTCTGTATGTGTGGGTTTACGGTAAACTGAGGTGAAGATTGAGTTATCGTGAGATCTGTGTACAAGAACGTCTAGGAAAGGGAGTTTATTGTTCTGTTCTGTTTCGTATGTGAATTTTATATGTGAGTTTAAGTTATTAAGGTAATGGAAGAAGCTTTGGAGTGTATTAGTTTTAAGTACAACAAACGTGTCGTCGACGTATCTTTTCCAGAATTTAATGTTAAAATTCGGTGAGGACAAAGCAGTTTCCTCAAATGACTCCATGACCAAGTTAGCTACAACACTTGAGACCGGAGATCCCATGGCAGTGCCAAAAACTTGCCTGTGGAAACAACCATTTAACCTTTTGTGTGTCAATTTCCTCCCTGGTATCCTGTATTTTATTTCTAATATAAAAGACTATGGTTACTAAATGCCAAGACACCAGAGCCCTAATATGATGGCATCATTAGGGAAACAAAATTCTTCAGAAGTTTGAGCCATGTCAGTTTACTTTACTGCAAATTCTAACTCATGCTTTGTTGAATTAGACACTGTCTAACATGTGGCTGATTTCAAATGCCATTAAGCTTGGCTATGTGTGCATGCATTCTCGTTTAGAAGTTATATTAAACCATCTCAGATGACTTGTTACGTTTAATATAACTTGGGATTTGTCTGTTCAATGATGCAGTGATTATATATTTACATAGTATTTCATAAATCCGGATTCTATTCTGGAAAAAAAAAAGTGTGTGGGGTGGGGTGGTGGTGGTGGTGGAATCAAGACTGATTGCTCACTGTTGTCCACGGTTTAGTCCTCTAGGCAATTTGAATTCCTCAAAAACAATTAGGTCCACTGCCCTATGGTGCCATAGTGGTAACACATCTGTTACGCCATTAACTTGGGTTTGACTCCCAATGGCATTGCAAAACCTGTGCCATTTTTTTGCCCACCGTGAGTGAGAGTTTAATTCCTTTGACAACAGCGGTTTAGATTCCTTGGAAAACTGTAGAGCCTAATGTAGCATGTCCTTTGCTGTCCTTGTGTCCTAAAAACACAAATGTAACTTAGGATTTTGGGCCTGCTGAAGTGGATTTGACTGTCAGTAAGCTTAGTCATCAGGGTGTCTACGAATCTGGAAGACATGGAAAAGTCAGAAAAGTTTTTCTGGCTAGAAAAGTCAGGGAAATTTGAAATACAAAGGCCCAAGTCAGGGAAATTTAAAATTCATTGTTATAATAAATAACTTATTAAAATAATTTTCCTGAACTGTGCTTTTCATACCACATTACCTACTGAAAAATTTGAAAAACTTGTACTTTTGACTAAACTTCTTCCAAAAGTTACCATTTTGCACCAAAACTAATATAATTTATATAAAATTATTAAGCCTATATATTTCTTAGAAGAAAATGTTTGTCAAATATATATATAAGTAAAACTCGGGGTGGGGAGCTAAATTTTCTAATCTGTAAGGGATTTTGATCATACTAATCTCCTTTCCCTTATATATTATACACACTTTAAATAGAATAGAAGATGAAGCATCAACTTTGCGATTATATAGTTAAACTCTTTTATAATAACACAAAAAAGAGCCAAATGAAAGTGTTGTAAATATTTAAATAATGCACATTTTTAGTGTAAAAAAATGCATTTTTTAGTACAATTTTTGTAAATTTACTGTAATTGAGTTATAAATGGCCTTGGTGTTTGCATTAGTGGATTTTATAGCTTAAACTCATACCTGTAGATCGGATTAATAAATTTTGCAGTATTTAAATGTGATGGAGCTCTATCACATTTAAAACCTTACTGATTTTAAATTTGTTCAAGTAGTTTATGGGTGCAAGCTTTTAAACGTGATTATCTCAGAAGTTAAATTTTTGCACTTACAACATTTGTGTTGTGCAACATTTGTGTTTAAAAAGTTTTGTGTGAAGCTGAAATTACTTGTTATATTATGTATAATATTGTGTTACAATTATCAAATAAATGTTTCAGGTTTGGCAACATCACTCATCTTTCACAACTTCGACTGCTGTTGTTGCAACTGCAACGCCTCGTTTGTCAATTTACGACGTGACTCCCCCACCAGCATATATATTGGTAGCTTATAAAGATAATGCAATTAAATGTTTTTGTAGGTAAACTGTGTATGTTTTTAAGTCCTTGTTGTCGTTTTTAATTTGTAAATTTGGTGATTAATTGATTATTAATATATCTTAATTATAATTTGTATTTTATTTATATATATATATATATATATATATATATATATTAATTATAATTTTAATTAATTATTATAATTAATTTGTAAATTGGTGAATATATAATAATATATGTCATCTAAGACAGTTCTTTTATCTATTCATAGGAAAACTAATCCTTTATCCTTCTCCTATAAAATCCAATCCACTACAATTCAAGAAGTGAAACATTTCAGATACCTAGGGATAACATTTACTTCTGGTCTCCGATGGAATTGTTAATCAAGCTGAATCAAAATTATTTTTTATCTACAGGGACAATTAAAACATTCCACTAAATCCATCAGATTATTGTTACAAAACTTACATTTTCTCAATATAAAACTATGCTTCCGAAAACCGGGTATCTCTTTACAGACCTCAATATCAACCATTTAGAATCTATTCAAAGTCTGCCTGCACGTTTCATATTGAATAACTGGTCTCCTAATATCTCGGTAACATCTCTTAAAGCTTCTTTAAACTTAATTCTGCTTTCCCTTCATCGCAAACACCTGCGTCTTACTCTTTTATATAAAAATTCTTTATAATCACTATAAATGTAATTTCTTACAATACGTGAGACCTGCCGACTATATTTCTTCTCGTATTGACCACTCTTTCAAATTATAATTATTTACCGCACACAGCAATACTCATAAATTTATTTTTTTTTTTTTTTGCTCAAACGATTGACAATTGGAATAAGCTTAACTCAGAATTGTGTTCCTTCAATTAATATCAATGCATTTGTTCATAATATTCGACAATTTGTAACATCTTAAATGTGTATTGTATACCCCTACCTGGGCCCTCACGGGCCAAATAGTATTGTATAAATAAATAAATAAATATAATAATATAATGTGAGCAAGTTGTTATCAGTGGATATATATCCTGCTGTTCAACTTTCTCCTCCTCATTGTAGTCTGTTACCGTTCTGGACTAGAGAAAACATTTGCTGTGTGTTTATGTTGCAGTTATGTTGTACATTTTTTTTCCATGGCACAATGGTGAATGAGGTTTTGCTACACCAAGATCTACAGATTACCGAGGGAATTTAATCTGTTTTGCCTAAATGCAACATCTTCAAATGTTTTCATAATGAACTTCTGTTTTTTTTATACAGTTAAACCCTTCTATAATGAACCTCCGTATATAACGAACGAATATTTTAGTTTTGTCCGGTCATTTGTTATTTTTACCGGATTGGATATAGGTGAACCAAAAATGTCATTCCCTTGATGTCCGCTATAGTGGGTTGGCTGTAATTGCCGATGCTATATTTGAGTGGAATTCAATTTTTTTTTTAACTTTCGTTTTTTGCATCATTCCACAGTCTTCAATAACTCCACCACTTTCTACGACACACAGGAATTTTCTTTTTGAAATCACGAATTACCTACTGGAGATTTTAGAAAGATTGAAACAAACTGAATTTTCTTTATGAAAGAGGAGGAAGAGTAATGTGAAAAAAAGGATGGGCGAAAGTATGGATACAATAACCCTGCTAGTCAACTATCTATGTTTTAATTGACCTGGACCAGTGACGCACCC
>QLNU02003225.1:125769750-125794965 GCA_006491805.2 Dysdera silvatica | reverse complement strand
ATATATATATACTGCTGGAAAATGAAAAAAGAACACCAAGAAGGAATTGCTGGATGGTTATGAAATTTGCATATGTTAATGGGGTGGAGCACAAGTAGGCGTGATTTTAATTTTAGGATCAACCAATTATCGCTGACGCCAAACATGTATAATATGCAAATTATAGTCGGTGGTATTTAAGGAAAAGGGTGAAGTTGGTGTAATCAGTAGTCGAATTATAGACACTTGCGAAGACTCTGAAGAATATACAACGATTGGACGTGGAAGGCGAGTATAATTTCAGTAGTTATCGAACTTTGAGAGAGGTCGTCTAGTGGGATTCCATGAGGCCGGTTGATCGTATCGTCGTACTGCGGAGCGAATTGGACGGGAAGTATCGGTGGTGGTACGATGGTGGCGTAGATGGTCCGAGGAACATTCCCACACGAGAAGGCGTGGAACAGGGACTCATGGACGAACTGAGACTCATGGATGAACTGATGAGCAGACAGATCGACGTATAAGAAGAGCAGCATTGTCAAACAGAATATTCACTGTGTCGCAAATTCGAGCTGCCATTGCACCTGAGGTGACAGTACGAACAATCTGCAATCGTCTACTAGAAACAGGACTATGTGCATGTTTGCTTCTGGCATGTGTACCTGTGACTCCAACCCATCATTGGGAACTGCTACAGTGGTGCCGACAACGTCTGCACTGGAGGGCGCACTGGTGATCTGTCGTTTTCAGCGATGAAAGCGATTTTGTTTGGGAGCCTCAGATGGCCGTATGCTTATTCGCAGACTCACAGGGGAGCCTCTCCACCCTTCTTACATCCGCCATCGACACACAAGGCCTACACCTGGTCTTCTCGTATGGGGAGCGATCAGCTATCACTCCCATACAGAACTAGTGTTTGTACCGGGCACGTTAAACAGCACTCGGTATATCCGAAGTATCATTCAGCCAATTGTTGTGTCATTTGTAAGGTTGGTTCATAATGATGTAATCCAGCATGGCAATGCCCACCCACACACGGCACCTGCAACGCAACGTGCACTTCAAGGTGTGAGACAACATTCATGGCCTGCACGTTCACCGGACTTGCCGCCATTGAGCACGTGTGGAATTGTATGGGACAACGACCAACCGGCCTCACGGAGTCCCACTAGACGACCTCCCTCAAAGTTCGTTAACTGCTGAAATTTTACACGTCTTCCACGTCCAGAGATTGTAGCTTCTTCAGAGTCTTCGCAAGTGTCTATAATTCGACGACTGATCACGTCCACTTTGCCCTTCTCTGTAAATACCACCAACTACAATTTGCGTATTATAGCATGTTTTGGCATAAGTGATAACCGGTTGATTCTGAAATTAAGATCATGCCTATGTGTGCTCCACCCCATTAATATATACAAATTTCATAACCATCCAGCAATTCCTTCTTGGTGTTTTTTTTCATTTTCTTAGTATGTATATATATATAATAAGTAAGGTTAAAGTAGTATAAGACCATTTTCAGCATTACATAAAACAATTTCGCTGCAAGATATCAGAACCAACTTTACGAGAACTATATCGACAAGTTATACACAAATTGAAAAATACCTAAGTGCAATGCAAAACAAAATATATACAAACAATAAATATATTTACAATATTTTACATACAAACCTTTTTCGAAAACTATGAAATATTGCTACAATGCCCGCGTTGGAAATAAGTATTTCATTTTGAGCAGCAGTGCAGCTCCTCAAATTCTGATATTGAGGAACAGTTCTACAAAATTGAGGGGAAGTTTTACTACATTTTCTGCAAGAAAACCAACAAGTTTAAAGAGAGAATTAATGTTTAATGTGTGTGTGTTCAATAAGTACTGAACAATGACTTCAGTTACAAACTCTTATGACTTAACTTTTACAGACAAAATAATTTACAAAACAGAAGAACTGGTGCAAGAGATTCTGCCATTAAACGCTGCCAAACAGACTCATTACAATTCGTGCATATATCATCATGATGATATACATAAGAAATATAATTTTTTATTTGAGGGGGCCATGGTGAAAAATTAGAGATGGTCCATTTTTGAAGTCACACTTTGCCCTGGGTTAAAAGTTAGGAGCAGAAAGTTGGGCATCAATGGCACTAACGAAACAATACAGAGTTTCACCAGGAGATTCCATAACAAACAGTTATTTCGACACTGGCGTAAGGTTTAAAAACACGACGTTTCGGGAGCCAACTGCTCCCTTTGTCAAGTGAAGGCAGAATGAAGAGTTCGTGAAAGTCCTAAGCTTATATACCCGCATGTTGGGAATCCCCATCTGAAGTCATCTGGTGCGGAGCAGTTCCAGCTGGGGAAACCCTCGTCGGAAAGCCCCGCACTCCGCGCGATTTTCCAACGGGTTTCAAACTACAATAAAACCTCCCTACAACGATATCCGATATAACGATAAATCCCTCTACAACGATAATTTTTCTCGGTCCGTATAATAGTGTTGTAGAGAGGTTTTACTGTATAATGAACCCTCCCTATAACAATAACTCCCTCTACAACGATAATTTTTCTCGGTCCGTATAATATTGTTATAGAGAGGTTTTACTGTATTTTGCTTTGAGCAGCAATTTACAATGTTCTTAAAATTTTAATGTTATGATTTACCTTCGCTAAATCGTTATTCTTATTTTTATCCACATTATAAAAAATTGTACAGTACTTCTAAAATTTACGTTAGATTTTTCCTTTAATTATTTTCTGCCTCTATTTTGACCTCCACTCTCCCTCCAGCCCCCACTTTTAGACCATGTGTAACACACAGGTTTGAAATTGCTGAATTATAATGATATGTAAACACGTATATTTTCTTTTTTGCCAAGGTGGACCCATGAGTCAAATGTATGCTATCACGATGTTGGAATATTGTCTTATGACAGGCACTGATTGGTGGGACGTTGTTCTAAGTTTACGGCCAGGTAAGGCAATCAAAATTTATTAACAGATGGCCTAAATTTTAAAAGTAGGGTGTAAAATGTTTTAAAATGAGCTTGTAAAACTTAAAAATGAGGCGTTGTGAATTAATTAATCTGAAATGAATTATGTTTTGAATTAATTTGGGATTAGTTTTCACATAATTGATGAATGCAATATAAATGCCATTTAGAAGTTAATAATTTGTGTGTGGGAACATTAGTAAAGAGCATTAGAGTGTATGTGGTGTCCTTATATTTAGAATAATTCAAAAACTGTGTGCTTGAGAATGCTACTAACTGTGCTATTTTACTCCTAATGTAACTGTATTATGTTACTACTATAAAACTTGAACTGGATATTATTTAATTTTGCAACTATCTTTTCGTTTTAACGTTGCACTTCTTATCGTAATACAGTGTGTTTGTTGTCTTTTTGACCACATTTACAATAAAAAATTTCATTTTCTTAAGAAATGAAAGCATGTTTATGAACAATAAACGCAGCTGCCCCCCCCATCCCCTCCAGAGTTAACAAACATTTTAAGTGACCTGGGTTCTGTAGTGCTTTAACTGTATTGTTGTTACTCAAATTTTTAAAGCTTTTTAATCAAAAAATTGTAATACAATATGTTTGTTTTTATATTTAATATAGGTTTGATCGAAAACATATGTGAAAAATTAACAGAATCTTTTAATCGGCAACCAGCTACACAGCAGCAGTACTGGATTTGCAGATTTCTGTCTCTCAAATCATCACTTTATAGGTATAGGGAATCTTGGATGTTATTCTGTGCTATTCATTTACAACATGTTTTTTGTTCTTGAAAAGTATTTCTCATGATAGAATTTCTTTTTATAAGCAAACTGTTGAGTGACTTTCTGACCTTGTAATAAAATTTGTTCTTCAAAGTTCAAACATAATATTTTTATCCAATTTTTGCAGTGCGCCAAATGTTTTGCAAATGCATTTGCTTATACATCGATTGGATTAAATGTTTTGTGTAAACAAGCCCCCCCCTCCCACCGCCACGAAAAATAAAAGTAAAAAAACAGACTTTTAAAAATCTTGCTTCACTATTCATTGCTGGGAGGATAACCATTATTCCTAGTTTTTGGAATCTTCAATTATTTGTCGTCATATTGATTACCTTTGGAGTTGGGCTTCTTTAAAGCTTTCCACATTTATGAACGGACACACAACTTCTTCCGTGATCCTAAATCTGCTTCTACCAGCTTGGTTACTGAAAATGAATAAAATAAACATGAAATCAAACTGATATCCATATTAAATTTCACTCACTATTTATTCCCCCCCCCACTCCCATTCTCTTTCAAATTTTCCTTCTATATCTGTCTTCCATATATCTTTTTGTCAATAGCTAGTGTTGCTGTCAGATAATCAACAATAGCATGATATAGCAACAATGTTCTGTCTAGTCAATTCCTGATGAAGGACAGCAACAGCTGTCTGAAACATGCCAATAAGTTTTACCTAATATAGAAAGCTACACTATAGCTTCAGTATTAATACTGTGGACAATAGGATACATGTGTATATTTCTACATGAACAATATCCATGTAGCAGTGTAGGTAGCATTGTCACGAACCTCATGAACTATTGCCACTTACATTACCAGCATTATACAACTTCTATAATTTTGCCATTGTTCTGTAACATTTTTATTTTTCTGTAATAAAATCTCAGATAATTATTTTAGAATGGCAGCTGTTTATAAATACAAATACCTTTATTTTCCCATGCTCATGTATTATCTAGATACCTTCAGCCTTATATACGTATTTATTTTTTATAAATTCATGTGATATGGAAGGAAAAGATATAAAATTAAAAGTTAAGTTGTCTGTCGCTGTATTTAATTTTGAGAAACTGTTTTGCACTAATCCAATGCTTCATATATATTACTGGATGTATTAAATTTTTTTTTTTAGATGTTTGAGTAACGGCCAAGCCAAGGCTGGTGATTGTCATGCACAAGTCATGCTGAATGCCATAGCAGCTGCTATGAAGGTGTTATTACGCCCTCGGGATTTATCTTCTCATGACAAAGGGCCTGCTGAAAATCTTTCAGGTTACAAAAAATTTTGATTATAATTTTTACACAATGCATGCAGATATTTGATTTGAAAGCTTCATAAATGTATAATTTAATTTTGTTAGAGATGTCTGAGTAACATAAGTAAAAAATATTTTTAATTGTCATAAAAACCATATATACAGTCTTACCTTGTTTGTGCAGAATGACTTTTGCTGTTCTTTCGCCATAGGACTACAACCAATATTTGTAAAATGTATAAAAATGTACATATTTATTATTTGCGCTTTCGAAAACTATTGCAACTAAAACAGTCTGCAAGTCACGACTTTTATAATAGCTGCATCCGATTGTTGTATATTATTTTTTTATTGAAAATTTTATTTTACTTTTCATGTTTGGGAATGGTAAATATGTCGTTTTGTTTTTATATTTGGCAACAGTGATATGTAACTTTGTGTATCCAGCAACAATTGTATAGAAAGGCTTTGGAATTCTAAAAAGATCCAGTTATGCATACATGGCATTAAAGGCTCTGCCAAAAGGCATTCTGAATTCATCAGTCATTGGAATTCTCTTTCTTTAAACCATTGGCGTACTAATTCTTCTAAACGTTTAATATTCTAATGAGTATAGTTTGAACCCATTACTTGTTTGTTGTTCTTCATAACACCTCTAATTACATGGTCTCAAATTAATCAAATATTTACAACATCGTGTCTTCCTAAGATGCACTTATAATCAAAAATTCAACTGACAAGTTTCACCATTCAGTAACTGGAACAATTATGACCCAATTAACAATTTTGAAACACAGATCATTGTCAGAGCACCAGTGTTTCAGCTGCACTGGGCACAGAAACCAAGATGATGATTAGCTTGTAAGTCAAAGCTTCTACAATGGCATAGAAGTAAAGCTGCCTTGTGGCATGTAGAAAATCTTGATTTAATTCCTGATGTGCTGCAGAGTGCCAAATTATTTTTCTACATTCCCAGATTCAATTCTAATAATGGAATAGGCTTGTTTAGGTTCCTCGTTAAACCATAGGTCGTGCAGGCATAAAGCTAACAATCCTGCACTAGAAAAAAGTTATACCTTCTGTTACCGAAACCTGGGAAGACAGTCCAAGATCCTGCATGGACTGTGAATGCCAGTGAATTTTTTCATATATATAATTGAAAAGGAAATGCATGTACGTGCATGCTATATTTCAGTAGTGTTATTGAAAATAACTTCTTTTGCTCATTCACTAAGGTACAACTCCATTAAGCCTATTGCCCTGTGGTGGTAACACATCTACCTAGAGTGCCACTAAGCTGGGTTTAGATCCCAAAGGTGCAATAAGAAAACAAAACAGTTGTTGACTGATTGCTGAGTGTAATCCAGTGATTGGCTTCCAGGGTCTTAAGAAATTCAACTTCCTCAAGAAAATGTAGGTCTGGTGGCATTTATCATGTCATTAGTGTAATGTGTGCCATTTTTCTATACGCCATTTGGTTTGCTTGAAAGCAAAGTTTGAATTTTCAGAAAACTGTATGGTGCCAGTGTAGCACGGCTTCTATGCCGCATTAAAAAAGAAGAAGAAAAAAATAAGACTTACCGTTTTTCAATGTTGTCATTAATATGTATGAAGCATGATTGTATTAATTGTTAATTGAAAACAAGATCCTGGTTGGATATGGTCTTAGTTACGCTTGCATTATAAAAAACAAATATCTTGTAGTGTCTGTTGTTGGAGACTTGGAATGTAAAACATATTTTTCAATGTATTATTTATGATACCTTTGCAAATGCAATTTTGTGAATATGAAGCTAGAGGGAATTTGTTTTTATACGTAAATCTAAATTGCATTCTTTTATTTGTAATTTCGTAGCCATATTAACGAGCAAAGGAACCGAAACCATCATTTATATGGACAAAGTATTGTTACATCTAGAACATAAGGAGTTCACAGTAGAACCTCCCATACTTCAATCGTTACAACATCTAACCCAGTGGGTTGCAGATTATGCAATATACCTGTTGGCATCATTACCACAACAGTACCAAACTCATATGCGATTTCCAGGGGTAAGTAAAACATATATTCATTGATTTTTCTTTATTTTCTTTTTTGTGTATACACCACAATTAACGAAGCTTTATCGTTAATTGTGAACAATTAACGTTGAAAAATATGTAACTGAATTGCTTTCATTTTGGAGGATTAAAATACTAAATAAAAAAATAATGCTAAATGGTTTAATAAAATTTTAAATAAAAAATTTAAAAAAATGTGTTAGACAAAAAATTTATGGAAAAAAAAATTATACTAAACACAGAAATAAAAGGAAAGAAAAATAACGACCCTCTTAAACGATTATCAACAAAAAATACTATGCAAAAGTTGAAAATAATTAATCAGTTATTAGGTAAAACAAATAATAAAAATGAAAATAAAATAAATCTTAATAACGAAGCAGATAATATGAATTTAATAGCAGATGAATTTAACATTTACTGTACAAATATTGACAAAGAATTAAATATAAGTCAATAACTAATAACTATAAAAAATATCTAAATACAATACATCAGAAACTTTTTACGTGGAAAATACAACTGAATATGAAATAGGGCAAGAACTGAACAGAAAAATATAAAAAAAGGTCCAGGAAGTGATGGTTTGTCTCCCAAAATAATAAATCTAAGTAAAAATGAATTAAAAAAAAACATTATCGATAATAATAAATGATATAGAAATAAAATACAGGGTACCAGGGAGGAAATTACATAAAAAGGTTAAACACTGGTAAAATAGCAATGAAAAAGATCACTCAAGCTTTCGGACGCATCAGCAGCAGTCCTTCATCAGGAGTAATGATGAAGGATGCTCCAATGATCCCATTGCTATTTTACCAGTGTTTAACCTTTTTATGTAATAAATGATATATTTAACTCAGTAATATTTCCCAATGAGTTAAAAACAGCAATAAATGTTGAATAAAATTTCTACTATGCTTTTAAATGTAGTTTTTTCTATTTATAAAAACAAAAATAGTTAGACCAATTTTTAAAAAGGGTAATAACTACTTAAAAGAAAACTACAGACCAATAGCAATCATGTCAGTATTTTCTAAATTAACTGAAAAGCTAATATATAATAGACTAATAGATTTTTTTAATAAATATAAAGTAATTACCAAAATCAATACGGTCCCCCCCAATTAAAAAAGCAACTGAAGAAATTCTATTAAGAGCAATCTGTGATATTCAAAAAAATATGGAAGGGAAAAAATTATTTATGATTTTTTTTTCAATTTGAGCAAAGCGTTTGACTTAATTAGCAGAAATATCTTAAAGACAAAATTACTTAATTATGGTATAAGAGGCCGAATGTATAAACTGATTGATAGCTATTTAACAAATAGACAGCAAATAGTTAAAATTGAGAATATTCAATCGAAATCATTGATAAACAAATTAGATGTTCCTCAGGGAACAATCCTCGGACCGTTATTTTTCTTACTTGCAAGATATGTCTCAATAAATCTTGACGAGAGACTCGTATTATTTGCTGATGATATCATCTGGCTAACAAAACTGATATTGGTCAATAATGACATAAACATAAAATTAACATTGTTAGAACAATGGTTTAATGACAACAACTTAATAATAAATACAAATAAAACAAAATATATAATCTTCCATACTAAAAATAAAAAATTTACTAATCAACCTAACAAAATAAAATTCAACAACAACAGTTTGGAGTTAATTCAATTAAATTTCTTGGATTAACAATCCAAGATTAACTAAACTGGAATCACTAAATACTTGATATTGAAAAAAATTAGATCTAACAGATTTCTAACAAACCGTAATTAATTACTACCATTAAACATAAAAATAAGTTTATATTACACAATATATAGTCATATAAATTATGGAAATGCACATTTTAAAAATGTATATTTTCAAAACTACTACATATAATATAATCAGCGATACATGAAAAAGAAAAACATTCTAATTTTTTTTTTCAGTTACAAATATTTGATGGGTGTATGTTTCATAATATAACAAACATTTAATCTGTAATCAAGTTCGTTCCAGATATTTTGCAGTTTTTCACTGTCAACGGTTGTGAATATAGCACTGATGTGCTCTTACATGCATGATAGGTAAGTTCACTGGGTGTTTTAGGCAATGGTGGTTTATAATGCATGCTGGTTGAAATACATGCTGCATAGAAATAATGGAAAACACCCTTACATACTCTAATAAACAAAAACTTTTCTCTGTTGTTGCCATTTTTAATTTCAATCACAGTATTGTAAGGGAGAACTGCCATCAATTGAGTGATGTTGAAAATAGAAACTTGGCATTTTTTTTTCTTTACTTTCATGTATCACTGATTATAGTATGTGCAATAGTTTTGAAAATATAAATTTTTAATACACAAAAGGTTAAACACTGGTAAAATAGCAAAGAAAAATGCTATTTTACAAGTGTTTAACCTTTTGTATGTAAATTTCCTCCATAGGACCCCGTATTTTATTTCTATAAATTTTTAAAATCCGGTCATTCATTTATGCTAACCCTGTAGTATGGTGAAATTTATCCCAAACAAATTTAACTAAACTTAATAAACTACTTGATAAAACATATCAAAAATTATGTTTCAAAACAGGTAAGCATAAAGATAAACTGATTTACGAAAACAAAATATTAAACATAACTAATATACATATTTTAAAAGTAGTGTTGTATATATATATGAAAGATTACCTGAAAATAAGCATTTAAACTCAATTATAATACATGAAAACAAACATAATTATAATATAAGAACTAAGAAAGAATTAAAATAAGAACTAATATAGGTAAAAATAACATTAATCCATTAATCATTACAGAATTTATATATATATATTAGGGTGGTCCTTAAAAACTAAAATTGAAAATGTTGAAATGTCTTACCTGCTAATATTGTTAAGTGGGTTGAAAAAGCAAACAACCTTGAATTTTAGCCTGATCAGGCAATTTTAAGAAGTGTCACATGGAGCTACAACTTTAGTTCCTTCTATAATTTTACCATAACATTGAAACACGAGATGCTGTATACTAATCTGCTTGTTAAATTCTTATAAATTTACATTATAAAAGTAAAGGGAACGTCTATTGCCCATTCATCCACAGAGAAACATTAAACACTCTTCAATTATTCAGTTCGCTATTTACTGCCACTCATAGCTTTTTAAATGCATTTTGAAATTTCTTCTTATGTTTTTCCACAATCTGCATATGGTACTGCTTCTGGTTTTCATTCTTTGTGAGAATGCTGTTGTAGTCCTGCGTTAGTGTGACACCACATTCGGTAGAATCATGTACTATCTTAAAGGCTTTAACAATTGTCATTGCTGATTGATAATTGGGTGATTCATTCCACTCGTTGAGATCGACAAACAAAATCTCGGTTTCTATATCCAGCATTTGGAAAAAAAAAATAATAATGAGATGAGCTGATTACAAAATTTGCCACTGTCTTTATCTGAATAGATTGGGTCACATTTCAATCAATCCTCTTTGCAGGGTTGTCCATCCCATCCTTATTTAAGGCATTAACATCTTCACTGGCATGGGTATACCAAAGAAAGAGAGTGACATCAACAATTCATTTAGATACCACAGATGTCTGGAAAAGGCTGTAATTGCTGCACTTGGGACTACTTTGTCGTTATAAGATACCAGATGTTTCAAGAAAGCAAGGTCGTTAGCCAGGGCAGCAGCTGTAAGTGGGGGTACAAACCATGATTTCATGTGCATACTGACGGCAAAAACTGAGAATCCTTTCATGCCAGCATGATCATGCTTAGTCATTTTAAACTGAGAATGAAAAAGGCATATTTTTATTACACAGATGAAGTGGACCATCAATTTAGCCTAGTAGAGAACTCTGGGTTACATGAAATGGATTCCTTGGGAAGGATAAGCACCAAGGTACTGTTCGTTCACAAAAAGAAGTCCGATGGAACAGTTAGAAATAACGGGAGGTGACGTTACAAACGGACTATCCCATTACAGCAGAGGAGGACTCCAATTTCAGAACTCGATTTTGGCGCTGACAAACGTTCACTAAAAACAAGTTCTGAAATTGGAGTCCTCCTCTGCTGTAATTAACTTGCCCGTTTGTGACGTCACCCTCATTCTTTTTAACTGTCCCATCTGACTTCTTTTTGGAACAGTAAATTATAGTCAGTTCGGTAGTTCCTGGTAGTTGTCACATGGTTGGATATTAGCTAACTGCTCCTTACAGAAGTTGATATTTTTCTGTTCAGTGATCACATCTTCAATAACTTCAAAAGTGTTTTGGTTGATGAATTGCCACTGCTGTTGAAAGTGCTTAAAAACTAGGATATCACTAGAAGAGTGGGTTTCGTATGTGGCAAAGACATTTTCTGCAACTATCTCCATGATGTGGTAGCGACATGCAAGATTCAGCAGGTCTCTTCCAACATTTAATTCAGTAAGTGTACAAGCCCCTGCCATTGACTTGTGTTAACACTCATTGGTTATGTTAACTCATTGGTGTGATCTGTTTTAACACTCGTTAACTGGTTGTCCTACAAGCCAGACTTCTGTGTTTTTATGAGTTACAGGCGAAGCTGAAGCTATGTTGTTTTGTTATAACATTGCAATATAAACTATGTTTTGTAACTTGGAAGCAAAAAACTGCCATATCTTTACGACTGCGTAGTGCTTACTGTGCCTGTGTGAATTGAACAAAAAGAATTCTTGCACGTAAGGGAAATACTCACTAACTAGCTAATATATAAATTGCGCAATTCCTGCCACTCCCGCCCTGACAAGAAACAGTACGTTCAAATTATGTATGTTGCAACGGCTTTGTAGTTCTTACAATGTTTTAAGAGTCAGCCTACGTTCGGAGCAATTTTTTTGTTTTAAAATTATACAAAAATGATAAAAATGAACATATTGTTAGTTTTTTTATTATTGCTAATATACAGAAGAAAAAAAAATATTTTTATGATATTTATTTGTATATGTTACCATGTAACCAAATGGCACATGACGTATTCCTGTGTTAACTGCCAATACAACCCACTTTCACAGTTTGGACTCAGTGTGATATGTCATAAAATTGTCCAATCTCCCCCAAATTTTGCATGTAACGTTTTTTCATCAAATACAACAATATTAGGGTGTAGGACTATGAAAAATTAAAATAAAAAAAAAATCGCCATGTTAATAAGGACCACCCTAATATATATATATGGAACAATATCCCATCACCAGTCAAAGAAACTAAACCAAAAGGTGAATTTAAAATAAAAAAGAATATCTTTTGAACCATCAGATAAATAATGTGTTAGGGTTGCAAGTATTTTAAATTTTAACTTGTATCCAATGTATTTCATTTTTATAGATGTTATGCATAAATAAATTCTGATTGATTGATTGATTTCTTCAGTTCTACTGATCTTGATTCAATTCTCAGTGAATTTGGTTGTGTGTAAATGTATCTATTGTAAGATTAAGCTATAAGTCTTTTCTCATTTAGATTGTTGCTATCATAAGTATGGGTAGTGATTGTATGAAAAGTTATGTTATGCAAAGAAATTGGAGAGTATTTTGTATGGATTAAGGTGTCTCTTCAATAGTGAACTAACATTTTAATAACATCGTTAGCGAATCTAATTGATGCTTCTTTTCCTTCAAGACAGATACTTACTTCAAGTAATAGTTACCTGTTAATTGAATGTTTGGTTTAATTTAATTAGCCTCTAATGTATCTATTGTAAATTAATGTGTAAAACTAAATAATGAAATTAATGCAACATAACATGCACACAATTTTGTCTTTGTAAACTTCTGTAGTTTATTAATTTTTTAATTTAGAGGATTTAATTTTATGTCATTTATAATTATCAGTTATTACATGTAGAAATATAACGTTGAAATTTTTTTTTGTCTTGATGTCATTTTATATGAATCATTTTATACTATGATTATTTTAAATGAATACTTTTTGTATGTTTCTGTTTGAAGGGTGGTCTGATCTATGATGCAAAAGCGATAAATACTTTGCGAGAATTACTTGTTATCATACGAATTTGGAGTTTTCTGAATGAAAGTTGTCTTCCTGTTTTTACGAAAATGTTAGGTGCGTATTTACTACTTTTAAAAAGACGAGGGATCTTAAACTCAGTGAACTAAAACATCGTTTTACATATGCCAGTGTACCCTTGTCCTTCCATTAAAATTAGGACTATTAATCTGTCATGTTAATCTATTGTAACTACTGGTGTATGCAGGGGGGAAATTGATAGGGTCATAACCCTCATTTCGTTGCAATTTTGTATTTATATACATATGAATATATGGAATTGTATCTCTGTAGACACCCCTGTGCACTTTCTGTTTATAGGTAAAGCCATGGTATTTTGGGACATGAGTGATAAATTTTAAAATTTAAAAAAAAATATAATGTTTTATATATCATATGACAGCTAATAAAATTTCATCATAATCGTACATGTTTTTGCAAAATAATGCGTTGTATTATTTAATTAACTGTACCGAAATTGAAAAAAACATTGAAAACTCCGTTCTTAATAACCCAAATCTAAACAACCATCCAGAGGAAAAAATGGGTTCTATTGTAAAGTTTGAAAATGGAGTGTCAGATTTAATTGTGACTTTGAGCCAGTGTAGAAATTACAACAAAAAATCTTCCTTTGAAGAGATGATTAGTTATACCTTGTCATATAAGCCAGGGCAGTCCCAACGTTTGATGTCAAGTGGTCTGTGTGGGTATTTTTGGCACAGAACCCATTAGGTCACAAATCGAATTAAATATATTATTGATAAAAATTAATTACTATTAATGGGAGTCTAATAAATAATGATTATTATTAATGAGAATTAATAAACAATTCTCATCATTGTAGGCTATGATGAAAGTTATTGACTTTAATAAATATCCAGTCTTGCCTATTGGACGGTTGACATTATTAACTTGTCACTTTGGTTGAAAAAGTAGTCCAAACTCTGCCCCATGAATTACAGACTTCATATTCACTCACAGACAGGAGCTTGATCCATACCTGTAACTTAATGGGTAAGAACACTGGACTAGTTATCAAGAGGTTGTAGGTTCGAGCATCGAGGTATTTTTTCTTTGTAGGTAATTTATCATCTAGTTACCTTATAGTTAAGAAGTCAAGGAAAAGGAATGTTCGATTCTAGTGAACATTTGATATAATGTTCCTGCAGTGAGGGTCTCTTCGGGGTCGCTATAGTAAGGGTCTACTGTATATATATATTTAACTGCAATGTGTGTGATTAAATTCTCTTGATTTTTATACAGATAATCTGGACATCCTGTCATTACTTTTTAAATTGTTGACGAAAGTTTTGTTGACTCATGGATCTGAACCTGACGACACATTACTAGGTAAGAATTCTACTAAAGAATTAAGAGCAGTAACAAATGGATGCGTAGCATGTTTGTTTATCATGATGCAGCATAACTTTAGCATCCCTTGTGCTTCAAAAAAAATTACTTTACTACTACTTACAATTATAAAAAAAAATGTGCAAGTTGTAATAAAATTTCATAAAATATTCTTTTAATTAAATGTAAAGAAAACCTTTTAACCAAGTTTACAATATTGAATTTTATTTATAATAACCTTCATTTTGAGTCATTTTTGTGTCAGAATGACACATTCTCTTAAAATTCTATGAAAATTACAAAAGCGCTGCTTTTATGGCCTTGTATGTTAACTATTTCCCTTGATAATTATGCTATCACAGAGAAGGGTAATACTATGAGAGGAAAAACACAAATACGAAGATAATTCATCATACCTTGGGTCCTGGTGGTTCAATTGGTATGACACTTTGGCTCCAATGAAAAGATCACTGGTTTAACTCTAGCCCAGGATGTCTTTCTTTTTTTTTCTTTCATTCATTAGTTCTTGTTCGTTTCCTGTGACCTACTAAATCGTGTGATAGATCAAATGAGCTGTTGTTTGAATATATAATGTGGATGGTAATACATCTTTTTTTTTATTTTGAATAATACTTTTTATATAAAAAAAATGTGTGATATACAAAACCTTAAAGGTAAATGAAATAAATAAGTACTATGTGTAATGTGGTGGATATTATAGCCTTATTAAAGATAACAAGCTTTAAGGAATGGTATCTTTAAATTGAAATATCATATTGTTTCTGATTTTATAACTGTAATAGAACTTCAATTAGTCGGAATTTTCTATAAGTTAAAGTACAATAGAGTCACATTAATCTGAACTAATTGGGACTGAGATGTGCTCTAATTAACAGAAATCTTCAGGACATTATTTACTGTAAGCTATAATTGTTTGATATGTGTCTGTTTTGGTGTGTACACATACCAGATGACAGACAAGTGACAGAAAAATTTCCCCTTCCTTTATGGGAAATTTCAATTAGTTTGCAACGTACACTGCCCTGTTGGATTACATTTTGTCAGTCCGTTGCCGTCTAAAAAAATAGTCAGCCGATAAGGGAAAAAAATCGGATTAGTGTGGTTCAGATTGACGAGACTACTGCAATAAGAAATGTATTGTCTATGTATGTGTCTCAGCTCAAAGTAATTTTTTATTTCCTTTGGTTTCAGCTTAACAAAGTTTCACTGTATTTTGGATTAACAACTTTTTTTTTCTAGATGAGTGCAGCGTACTACCAAACCAAGTATTAGTGCCTATGATTGATTTAGGCACTCAAGCCCAAGGTAATGCTCGTTTTGGATCTTTATCTCTCCTTCTTTAATTAGAAAAATGCAGAAGAAAAATTCTACACATCGTTGTACTTTGTGGTGTAGCAGTTAAATTGTTGGAACATAAACACAATTAGATAAACGTAACGACCACTTGTTTGAGTCCAACCTGAGCGCATGCAGTAATTTTGCGTTGCAACTCTTGAGTGTGAAAAAAAAAATCTAATTTGAATTTTAAAAAAAAAGTGATTATCAGAAATGAATTTCTGTTATCAATTTTGAAATTTGTGCTTTTTTTATGGGACTTAACTTTTCAGAATAGTTGTTAATATGGAAAAAAAATTATAAAACGCTAAAATTTATATTTACATGTGAGACAACAGCCGTAAAAGTAACTGTAAAAATAGAAATGTAGTTATTATCGCTTTTATTAAAAATTACCTAGAAGTAAGCAAAGAAACGTTTAAATTATGTCCATGATTAATGTCAATTGCACAAATTTATTGAAAGTGGAGTTACTAGATTTTCTAATTAACTAAATGGTATGATAATTTCATGCTTATGAGGGTCCCCTTATCTTCAATATCAGAATTTCCAATATCAATATTTCTTGAATATCTGACTTCAGAGATTCATGAGCATCTGGTTATTGGCAAGAATGCATTAAAAATAAATAATACGGTGGATAGCCATTTATTTGTAGACTGTTTTACTCATTAAAAAATTCAAACACCTGCTATTTCTCACAAAATTTTTCCACTAACCAACTCCGTTGGAATTCCCAATCTTTTTATTTTTATTTTCATATTATAACTCGTTGCCAAATATAAAATTCCAAATTATATATTAGCCATATATTGCCAAATACGGAAAGGAAATATTTATGTACCATTGCAAAACACTGCACAAAAAGAAAACAATTTGGATCTTTACAGTTTTAGAAACTAATTATACAAGACAAGCTTTTCAAGAGTCCCAAGTGGCAACAATCAATGAAAAGCAGAAAAAAAGCATTTCCCTTTCTTAAACATCTTCACAAGTTAAAATGCAAATATCACAGGATTTTCATGTAGAACAATTTACTTAATATATATTTAAGAAACTGGATTTAATATACTGAAATTGTTGGAGCCCACAAAACAAACTACAATCGTTTGAGCACAAGCTACAAACTGCTATTGTGGAAGCCCATACTTATATTCAGAAATGCTGCTCTCTATACCACAGGCATAAACATGTAGAACATATACGTTGGAATAGTTTTAAATTTAATCAAAGACAGTTATGTTGTTGTTTTTTTGGAATTTTATTTCCTGGAGCATTTGTGAAAACTTCACGCAATACCAAATAAGAAACTTCGACTTAATGGTTACAGTTATAGTTCTGAACTTCGTCATGTGAAATTCAAATTCCATTGAATATGATTATGTTGTGATTTAGACATAAGATTCAGTGGGTGGTCTTGTTATACAAATAGCCAGTTTTACAGTCTTGGGACACAAAACAGCTGACAACCAATTTTGTTTCTGCACACACTCGTTCTTTTCTACTACTCACTACTTTACTTGACCATTATACGCCAATAGCAAGTAGAAGGATATATCAGAAAATCCATTCCAAAATTGTTTTTGGCTAGAAAATGTCCCTGAGCTACACAACTTTTGGCCGTGTAACACGTGCCAATATAATCTCCTAAATCATATGAACGAGATGTGCACATTCTCTCCTGGCCACCAGCATAAATATGTATCTTCAATACCTGTGTAAATGTAAATGTCTCTGCTTGCTTTCTATAATGAGCCTTCTCCTTGTATCTAAATAAATGTGGAATTTTATTGTTAGTATCCAAGGTGGTTCACCGCTACTTCCAGCAACCTTCTTTATAAAAAATATTTTGTCATCGGTTTTCAATCTCTTGCCAATTAATTAGCAATCTACAATCTACCAAATGGTGCAGGATAAATATACCAGGCCAGTGGAACAAAGGTTTAATTTGCATTGGTATGCTATTTTCAGTTTGCATTTAACACGAAGTCCCAGAAAATCTACTAAGGTCGATATTTAAATTTAGTGTGTTTTAACTAACATTGAATCTGTTATTGTTTTGCTTTGTCTGTCATCAATAGAAAGGTCAATCAGTAAGTGCTCCCGTAGATGTTGTTCACACGTGTTTACTTGTCAATGTTCAGAAAGCAAGTAAGAGTTAACTCACTAACTTTTGGTGAGTGTAAATTTGACAAGTTGTACTGTACTTCCAAATTTTAACTCGCCAACTCACCATTTCCCATTTTTAATGTTAAGAATAGCTATCATTGTATTTACAGAAAATTTTACCTTGCCCCCCCCCTTTTTTTTTTTAGACAGACAAACAAAAGCAATAGCGGGTTCAATATCTATTGAAACTTACTAATAAGAGAAGACTAATTGCATGTGGAATATTCCATTTGTGTTGATTTTTACAGGTGTGGCAAGCCCAGCATTGTTCATGAACTCGTTACCACTCCAGTTTGAGTATCATAGTCAACCAGAGTTTTTGAAGTATACAAGTAAAGTTCACACGATTGAAGGAGCTGTTCCCAATAATCATAAAGTGGACATTGTCCGACATGTTAGCCTTGGCTACAATCCTGCCACAGTTCGGCAGTGCACAAGGTCCGAAATGGCATTCTTTTAGCATCTCCTATTTTATTAACAATTCATTAGTTTTAGTTGTTTAAAAGTATATAATTATAAAAACTTAGTATATTATAGGAGAATTTTAAATTATTTTACCTATAGTATAATTTAAAAAAAAAGAAAGATTATATATAGATCAGTGTCATTATCTATGGGATGTATGAATAGATAGGATGAAAGTCTCTATAAGTAGTATCACTTATGCCTTGAATGATGAAGGCATCTGACTAGGGAAGGGAAAGAGAGTGTGAGTAGCTGGTTTTGGTAAAAGTAGTATCATTCAAAAACTCACGTCATGGCAAGTAAAGATGTCAATGCTATTACCCATCGCAATGCAACCATTTATGAGATATGAATGTGGCACAGAATTATCCTTGCTATCTTTGTTCCATCGTATATATCGGACGATATAGACTAAATATTTCTCTAAGCATTGTGAAACCATTCCTGAAAGGTTACGAGACCGACTGGTTTATAATTCCCTTTTTAGCACAAAATTTACACAAAGTAGCTGTGAATTGTTCTAAAACCTGTAATGTCTTGAATCCTGAGAATTTGAAGGAGCTATAAACCACTTTGAAATTAATAAATTATGATTTCAAGAACTTCTAACGTGAATGAGGTGAGTATGGAATTCGTTGAAGGCAGCTTATTGAAGGATCTGGTGATTGCAAAAAGTAACAAATAATGACGGTAAAGAACTTAAGCTTCAAGCTAAGTGTTTTATTTATATGTCGCTGCATAAGTTGGTCACCAAGTCAGCAATAAAGTATTCCATCGTCAGACCAATGTCTTGCTCAGACTCAGTTGTATATCACCAGACACCAACAGGTGTATGGAAAAATTGCACAGATTTAGATTGAACAGAAAAAGAGGAAGTTGTGGGAGATGGGGGAAAAAGGAAAAATATTGTACTGTAAGTTGGAGGATTTAAAAGAAAAGAAGGTGCGGGGTGGGGGGAGGGTCACATTGAAAAGTAGGTTGATGAGCTGCAGAAATCAGTTGCACAACTTTTACACATGCCTCATTTGAAGTTGTTATAAAAAATTTCAGGTCCCTAGAAAAAAATTTCTTTTGGTCCTTGAATTTTTTTTTTTTCCCCACCAAGGAGTGAGAACCATGAAATGGTAGGCATTTGAAAAATTCTTGTACTACTCAAAAACTCTTGGCAGGAAACAAAACATCTTCCATATAGGCTGTTTGAATTATTTTGTGCATTCCTGTGGTGTTTTTATTGACATACGCACAAAATTTAATAACTTCACTTTGCTCCAAATTTAAATCCACATTGACAAGGGAACCCCTTTCGCTGTTCAATGCACTTTGATATCAGACCTATGGAAGATGATAATGCTTGACTTTCTGATCACGAATGTGAATTATCTGTCTTCTAAAATAATATGACAATTTTTTATGAATATTTGAAGTCCAAAAATGACACTTTTTTTCGCCAGGTTTGATATTTTTTAATCGCACTGTATGTGAGCAAAAACAGGTTTGAAGTCTGTAAAATTATGAAGGATCATCGTATTTAACGGATAAACAAAAATTATGTCTCAACTAATCCAAACCGTGTAAAAAAATTAATATGAAAAATGAACTTTTAGAATAGATACTTGGCGAAATTGGCGACAATTTTGAAGGCTACTCCAGGTTTTCGTTCGAGGTAGTTATTTCGTATTATCGCAGCCCATGTCAAGTTTCTTTTACATTTCTTTTTCCAAAATATTATCTCATGAGGAAAAGAAACACATAACTATATAGAACCATGCATACATGAGTATAAATAAATGAAATATATGAGTATCCATATATGAGATGCATGAATATATGAGTATCCATATATGAAATTTATGAATATGAGTATCCATATATGAAATTTATGAATATGAGTATCCATATATGAGATGTATGAATAAATGACGTGTATGAATAATGAAAAGTTGCTATATTTACACAACCTGGATGTGGTCATTGCATATAACATGATGTTGCAACCATGGAATTTAAAAAAATTGTGAACAAAACTTAATAGTAGGCTATTTGAAAATGCATTTATTGTAATTAGAAAAAATGTGAACAAAATTTCATGAAATGTATTTTATTTCATAAAGTTATTTAACCATAAATTGTGGATTAATTGTTGAATTATGCTCTTTATTTAAAAATGAGAAAAATTAAACTGTGTACATCTCAGGAAAGTCCTGAAAGTGATACAGTACAAAAAAAGAAAAGAGTGAAGCAAAGCAATTGATAACAGTGGGCACATTTTAAGAATAATAGAATTTTGCAATTATCTCGGCTACAATTGTTGTATTCAATTTCAAAAGAAATTTCCTCGATTTTTGAATTTTCCGGGATCATGATCTCTATAACAGCACCTAAACCAAGCATATTGTAATATAAAGCGATATTTTTTTAGACTGTAATTGATTGTGAACCAAAGAATGCATTTTTATTATCTCATTTCGATGTTGTATGTCAATATCCATTTCATCGATTGCTATTCTGTTGATTATTTTTTTGTACAAATTTTTTATATTGTCGAAAGAAATAAACATCCAGCGGTTGTATGAGGGATGTTGCTTTGGGGGGTATTTGCAAGGATATACAATTTTCCGGAAAATCTTAATAAGTGTTTGGGTCTGTACTACCTGTCCATGAGTTTAGTAAAACACAGGAAGGAGGAGACATGATGGGTTTCATACAACATTCTACCCACTTTCTCATTTTGATTTTGTCCATTTTTTCCGACTTGGAGCATGTAATATATAAGTTTGAAGGTTGAAATAAATTCTTTTTGACAGTCAGGCCGAATCTTCCCGCAGCTTCTCTTAAACAAAGTAACATTTTCCCTGTCAGTTCCCCATTCATTGATATGATTGGCGTTTTTGTATATGAATGTGTTCTGCCAAAATCAGACCCTATTAAAGAAAATGTCTGTTTTTCACCTTTATGCGATAGCTGCCTTTAATTTGGAAGAAAATAATTAAAACCACTTTGATCAGAGTTAAAAATTTGTTGGGGGATAATATTAGCAGTAACATTTCTCGTTATCAAAATAAATTCTATGGCACTATCTTCTATATTACCCATATTCTGGGTGTATATTTGAGTGATATATTTTGTTACTTTCCACTGAACTGTTTTGTTTCGGCTCTTAAAATTATCGGAACATTTAAAATCCTCAAATCCTAACTCTTGGGATTTCAGGATCGCCCATCTTTTCAAATCTATATCATGAACAGGTAAATAATTTTCCCTAACTTTTGTAAATCTGGCTAACATTTCATTTTTTATTATTTTATACTTTTCTATATTTGTGCCCATATTTGATATATATTTTCTAAACCTCGAAATATAAGTAGGGTATTTTACTGTTGGATATCTCCTGTTTGTTTTCTGGAATTTATTTTTTTGACAACTGTCAAAATACTGAACAATTGTTTGCATATTTTCTAAACTGAATTCATTTGCCAATTGATCGCCCTTTACAGTACAGTTATAATATTCGTCACCGACTATACTAATATCACTTTCTTCGTCGATACGGAAATCACAATTGTCTTCAAAATCTAAACTGATATTTTCACTGACATTGTTATTAAAAATTATGTTTTCGATTTTCGACAATACTTCCCGACTTTCCTTAAGTTCTTGATCAGTTATTAACGACGGAAGCGTGTCGTATTTATTAACGACCAAATTCAAAACGGATTGAATTATGTTCACTATATTTTTCATTTTCTCACAATCGGAAACTCGTACAACTATATTGACGTTACACTTGCGGACGAGTTTATATAGCTAGTGGAATGCGAAACTTAAATGTCCCGCCAACTCTTCAAAATTGTCGCCAAATTCGCCAAATATCTATGCTAAAAGTTCATTTTTCATATTAATTTTTTTATACTGTTTAAATTAGCTGAGACATAATTTTTTATTTTTATCCGTTAAATACGATGATCCTTCATAATCTTACCGACTTCAAACCTGTTTTTGCTCACATACAGTGCGATTAAAAAATATCAAACCTGGAGTAAAAGTGTCATTTTTGGATTTCAAATATTCATAAAAAATTGTCACATCATTTTAGCAGACAAATTATTAAATATTCGTGATCAGGAAGTCAAGCACTATCATCTCCTGTAGGTCTGATCTCAAAGTTCAGTGAACAGCGAAAGGGGTTCCCTTGTTAGTTACAAAAATAAATCTGAATTATGCATCATCCAGTATAAGAATGAACTACCAGAGCTTTGTAATGTGCTGTTATATGACTGAAACGGTAGGTGGTCTGACAGGTAATTGCATTTTTCTGAGAGGTTTGGTGTTGGTCCTGTGATATCTGTGTCATCGTTTTTGAGTGTTACTTATATAAGGTATATTACCCTTCTCAGGGATAACACAATTGCCAAATAATGGTCAACACACAAAGCCACCGGGGCGAGTTTTTTATGGGGGAATTCATTATTCGTAATAATTTTCGACATCCATGTATAAGCTCAATTTTTTTTAGGTATATGAGAAAAAGAGATGCTATCCCTGCCCTAAAGTCGAACTAGGATCCCTCCATTAAACCCGGAGTGACTTGACCGCTAGACCAATGCACTCTTTCTTCGTATATAAGGATGTAAGATATTATTACCCTTCTCAGGGATAACACAATTGCCAAATAATGGTCAATACACAAAACCCACGGAGCAAGTTTTTTTTTTTATGGGGGATTTCATTATACTTAATAATTTTCAACACCCATGTATAAGCGAGCGGGTGTCGAAAATTAAGTATAGTAAATTCCCCTATGAAAAACACACAAAAAGTTTACCCCAGTGGTTTTGTGTGTTTTATCCCTGCGGAGGGTAATAATACCTTAACACCCTTACATATGGAGAAAGAGAGCGTTGTTCCTGTCCTCATTCGTCTAGCGGTCAAGACACTCCGGGCTAAACGGAGGGACCCTGGTTCGACTCCAGGGCAGGGACGGCATCTCTTTTTCTCCTATACCCAAAAAAAGCTCTAGCTTATACATGGGTGTCGAAAATTATTATGCATAGTGTTACTTATATATATATCTTTTTACCAATTAGGTGCTGTTCATCTTCCATGTTGAAAGCTGGAGCCCGACCAATGACTACCAGAGCCTGGGACCAACGTTGGATCAGGTTTTGCCCATGTGGTGGACATTGGCGACTTCATTCCCCTCGTCGGTGATGAAAAGATTCATTTTATAATTTTGTATGCAGCAACTTGAATGACATCAGTGATCAGCAAATTCTAGAATTGTTAAATCGACTTTTTAACCATATAATTCTTATATCAATGAAATTTTGAATGTGATTAAAATTTTTTAATATTTCAGTCAATTAGGTTTGTCAGTATTTTTGAACTCTTTTTTACAAAATAGTCTAACAATCACGGTTTTTATGATATATCAACACACAAACACACAGTAAAAAATATTTTTGAGATTTGAATTGGTCAGAAAATTGAACAGGCTACAGTCAAACATCCATATATAGACTTCTGTATATTGAAGAATTTTCTATATATTGAAGTTTTGATGAAACCATGAAGTCTGCATGATGTACACAGAAAAACTGCTTATGTATATCAAAGTTTCTGTATATGGGGATGTTAATTCTGCATCCATTGCGCGGAACTGCTCCAAGTGCCCATATGCCTGCTCCAATCTGCTCCCAGATATACGTTTTTGCTGAAATTTGCCGATCCTGCACCTATCAACTTTTTTTTATTCATTCATTTTGAATTAACAAAATTTTCCCCAAAATGAAGTATATTCGAATAATTTTTCAGGAAATTTCAGTATATTTAGCAATTTTTCTTCAAAATTTAGTAGTTTGTTATTTTGTAAAAATTATAGTAGATCTGGCAATTTTTGGTACGGAAGTTATTTCTTCGCTTGTTCCGTCACATGTTAAGTTTTTGTTTGAATTCTACAATAGCAACTCAATCTTCATTTTAAGTTCAATTCTTGTTGCTCGTGTATAGGTGATAGGTTAGAAAACCAGTACTACGTCGATTTTGGGATTACTCTATGGTTTCAGGCACAAGAAAATAAAGTGGCTTTGGCAACAGTAATTTCTCGAAATTGTCACGTATTTTTCAACTATTATCAGGGTGTCCAGCCATCAGGAAAAGTACTTGAATTTTTCCTCGGGGGTAAATATGCTTAAAATTTGTGTTTATTATTTAATTTTATGATCTGGATCCGGAAATTTTTCTCCTCTTTGTTTGGTTGGACACACTGTGATATATTCATTATAAATAATAAAAAAAAAGAAGCAAAAAAACATTTATTTTTCAAATAAAATTAGATTGCATTAAATAATATATCACAACTCAAATCTGAGATTTAGTAAATTTAATGAAGATGCCAATCATTACGGATTTTTAATTCCCATTGTTCTATTATTGACAATCGCATTTTAAAATTGATGAAAATGTCCAAAATGATGCAATTTGTGAATATTTTCGTACTTTAGTTTGCGAATGACTGCTTGCTATTTCATGAGCATCTGGTGACAATTTATGTGTAGAAATGTAACTTAAACAATCCTTCCTCAACTGTTTATTTCCTGGAAAGCGAGAGATTTCTGAACAGAAGGGCTGAGCTTTTATTTACAGGATGGCTAGCCACCATATCCCCACCCCCATAAGTGTTGCCAAATGGGTGTTTGGGGGTTGTAACTCTGTAACCCCCTCCTTATGAACTTTTTGCATACGCCTATGCCCCCC
>QLNU02003225.1:125732701-125752510 GCA_006491805.2 Dysdera silvatica | reverse complement strand
TACGCCGTCTACTACAGGGATGAACTAGCCAGCATTGTGATGACGCATCCTCACTTGATTGGAATACAGGTGTTACAACAAAGGCAACTGCATTTTTTAAATGATTTTGTTTTGACACCATGTCGTTGGGCACTTTACTCTGTGACCGTCCCTTATATACAGATTTCACCAGGAAAAATTATTTCCTACACTCCATATTTCTGACTCGTAATATTTAGCCGCAAGAACCAGGAAAAAACAAGACACACATACACATATATTATAAATTCATAATAAAGGAAAAAGGAAAATAGAAAATAAAGTAAAACAAAGTAGATGGAAAGAAGAATAAGTAATTCGTAAAAGGTGACTGCGCAAAAGATGTAAGTTCATTTTTTATGACGAAAATATGTGCACTTTGAAAATGTAAGAAAAATTATGTAGAATTGAAATGATGGGAAGTTGTTAGAAATAACAGAAATAAACAAGTTGAGATCAGGACAGGAGTGAATTTGAAAGAAAGTAGAAAATGGAGTGATCAATAAATGACAATAGGGCACCACCTGTACTAACGTTTTCAAGAGAGTCTCCAATAGTCCAAATTCCGATGTAAGTCCTTTCAATTTTTTCCATAATTTTCATTCTTTTCAATTCTACACGTTTTTAGCTCGGAATGTCAGGGCATAGATTTTTGTTAGCTTAGACTAATTTCCATACAGAAACATTCCATTCCTTTCCTTAGGGCCCACGTATTTGGAGCCTCCCTTGAAAACGTTCCTAAATGTAGTGTCTTAATTTCATTTATTAATCGTTCCATTTTTCTATTTCCTTTCAAATTCACTCCGGTCCTTATCTCAACTTGTTAGTTATTAAGTTTATTGGTATATTTTATTAAGTATTATTAGATTAATTATATACGGTATTTTTATGTATCCCATGAAATCGCTAGTTTATTGGCATGTGGATTTTATGTTAATGTACTGTTATTCTGCTGATTTTTATTGTGTTTACGTTATTTCTGTTATTTCTATCTATTTCCAATATATATATATATATATGTATGTATACAGGGTGGTCCTAAACTATATGTCAAAAATGTAAAGGCAGGTAGAGGGGACCTAAATAAGCAGATTTCGTATAGGATTGTGTGTGCGGTAATGTCGCCTTGAGCCGGTAGAGAGCGCTGATGACTGCGGCGTATAAAAGCGCTTCGCTAGCTGGATTCATCATTTCCCGCACGGATCTCGAGCAGCATGCATCGTTTCACCAATGCGGAGCTGGCCGACATGCATTTCATGTATGGGGCTGCACAAGGAAATGGATTAGCTGCTCAAAGGATGTACAGGGAGCGATTCCCGGATAGGAATCAGCCGGATCGTCGATGTTCCTCCAGCTGTTCGCAGACGAATGTGGTTCCAGCACGATGGAGCCCCAGCTCACTTCAGTCGAAACGTCAGGAATCACCTGGACGCTGTCTACGGCCAGCATTTTATAGGACGGGGCGGTCCAGGTCCCTGGCCACCGCGTCCTCCTGATTTAACCTGCTTGGATTTTTTGTTTTGGGGTCATATTAAAAGCCTGGTGTACGAGAGTCCCGTCACTTCTGAAGAAGATCTTGTTGCCCGCTTGTCTGTTGCTGCTGGACATGTGATCGACATGCCTGACGTCTTTTCTAATGTACGCCGATCCATGCGCCGTCGCTGTGAATCTTGTATCGCTGTTGGTGGCCGCTCTTTCGGGCACCTCTTGTAAACTATTAATAAATTTTTGTTTTCTTTTGTCTTTACTTGTCTTTTCAGTTTCCTGTGATTCATACTGCTTTACAAGCTAGCGCTTTAATGTGTCATTACCGCACACACATTCCTATACGAAATCTGCTTATTTAGGTCCCCTCTACCTGCCTTTACATTTTTGACATATAGTTTAGGACCACCCTGTATATGGATCAAAAATGTTTTTAATTGGATTTATATTTGCTGAAAAAACTTACGTCAAAACCATTATAAATTTCTATATTGGAATTCTTCTATTTTTGAAACTTTAAAAGTCCCATGTCCCCATTCATTACTTTTTCAATATTTAATTATTTTTTCCCAAATTCATTACTTTCTTGTAATACATTCGCGACCTTTTGGCAATTCATGACCCTGCGAACACCCTGGTTTTAGCAGATTCATCAGTAGATGGGCCAACCAGTCTAACAAACATTAAATCTAGTAATGTCTGACCGTGAAGGGAAGCACGCTATAGTGTACAAATCAAGTTCATTGTTGAAAACCCTCTTTCACATTCTGCGCTTGATATAGGGATGCAATTAACTGTTGAAATCAATTTCTTCAGTTCAGTCTTAATTTCTCTGCCAGAAGATTCCTTGAAAATTCTGAAGTCTTTTACGGATGCTCTGGTGTCCAAATGAAATATTTTGAATAACTCGTTCGCTGCATTGCTTCAATAGAAAAAGTATGCTTTTTGAACGCATGCGTTAAATGTCTATTTACAGGCTTTGGAGAGCTCTGGAGCCCAAAAACAGCGTCTATTCAGGGGCTACGGCTAATATTTAAATAAGCGCCAAAAATGAAGAAGTACCGGAGCCAGGCTCTGGTGGGCTCCTGCCCAGTTTAAGCCCTGTTCTATACAGTAATTAAGGAAATTTTTCCCTGATTATTCCAAGTTTGATCAGAAAATCCCGTTTTTCACATACTTTTAGGGACGTCTTCAAACCAGAGTGTCTACTCAAATTCTGTTTCAAACTTCCCTGACTTTTCCAGGTTTCCAGACCAAATCTTAATCGATTTCCAGTCACTAATTACAGTAAACAACATAATGCATTATAATTTGCATAATTAAAACAAGTTTCCAGACCACAAAATCTACTAACATAAACTCTAAAGCCATTTATAACTCAATTACAGTGAATTTACAAATACAAAAAACTGTATTAAAAAAATTGCATTTCTTTACACTAAAAACTTCTATTAATTAAATATTTACAACAACACTTTCATCCGGCCCTTTTTGAGTTCGTTATAAAGGAGTTTAACTATGTAATCACAAAGCCGATGCTTCAGCTTCTATTCCATTGAAAGTGTCATCATCATCATCATATTCAACCATTATCTATCTACTGCTGGATGGAGGTCTCTCCAAATGCCTTCCACACAAGTCTATCCTGAGCAATTCGCTTCCACGTCACCCCAACCTGTTTTCTTATTTCATCCACCCATCTAGTTTGATGAAAGTATGTATGACTATATATATAAGGGAAAGGGGAGTGGTATGATCAAAATCCCTTACAGATTAATTAGATATTAAATGTAATTTAGCTGAAAGTACTTTTTTGTTCTAGTTTTCATTATGTATTTGGTAAACATTGTCTCCTGAGAAATATATAGGCTTAATAATTTTATATAAATTCCGTTGGTTTTCATGCAAAAAGGTAAATTTTGGAAGAAGTACAGTCAAAAGTACAAGTTTTTAAAATTATTGTTATGCAATGTTGTATGAAAAGCGCAGTTCAGGTAAATTATTTTAATAAGCTATTTATTATAACAACGAATTTCAAACTTCCCTGACTCAGGCCTTTGTATTTCAAATTTCTCTGACTTTTCCAGGTTTTCCCGATCCATAGACACCCTGTCAAATTCTATGTCAATTCCAGATTTTCCAGGTGTGTGGAAATTCTGTATACAAAAGCTTCAGAAAAACAGCTCCCCCAACTCTAAGGGAGAAAGAGCTTTTACAAGGACCATTTCCTGATGTTTCACAGTTGGTTATGAATATATTATCTTTGCTCTTTCAGCCTACAGTGAAGTGCGTAACATGCTTAATAAACTATAATCCTTAAAAGATTTAATAAATTATGTAACTGTGCCAGTTTTGTGTCAATCTCATTCAATTATTTCTGCATACATTCTTTGCAACCACCTTTATTTACTTAAAAAGCTCATCCCCCATACACATACCTTAGAACAATAATACTAATTATGAATATATATTAATGAAACTGAAATGAAATCAAAGCAGCGAGGAATTTTATAGGTATAGACAATTATTACTAATAAATTTGACACCCACATATTATTAGCTCTGTTAGAGATTGAAAATTGAAAATTCTCTTTTTAAAATAACTAATTAAATCTAAACACCCATGAGCAGATAAATAGATAATTAAATAAAAAATACATACACTCTCTCTCTCTCTCTCTCTCTCACTATGTATAAATATATGCTTAGATGTTGTTAAGTGTTTTTGTTTTTTCGATATTCTGCCGCCTGTTATTTAATTTTTTCAGATGGAGTTGTACCTCCAATTATTTGTACACTGCGTCTATAACACTATGCCAGATTAATTAACGTTCAAGAGGAGACACCTCCATTCAAGAGAAGACACGTTCGTCCAAAGAAACCGTCATCATGGGCATAATAGGAAGTAAACAAGTTTCCTGGGCCATCCATTCATCCAGACAAAATCAAATTCTTTGTAACTTCTTTTCAAGAACTTTAAATTTAGTTGTTTTTTATGTGACAAACGAAAAGACTTGTTAAAAATGCCTGTTGAATTAACAAAGGTGTAAAATTTAAATTAATTTGATTTTTACTAGTAAAAAACACTCTTAAAAAAATTCTGAATATAAATAAGGCACTTATAATTAAATTCCTTTTCTTTTTAAAAGTAGGACCCCTTAACATACAAATCCACCTTTTTGTTTTTTTCCTACCTATCATATTTAATTTTTTAAACCCATTTTTAACTTGCAAACAAAAAAATTTTGGCCAATCAGTGTACCTAAAAACTGCTATTTCGCTCCCTACAATATGGCTAATATCCATCAGCAACCGAAACCTATAAAAACTTAAGTTCAGACGAAATCCCTGGTCGAGGGGAAGTAAATGAGTCATCACAGCAATAAATAGCCAACTCGTGGCACCTGCATAAATAGGCAAGCCCACCCACACCGAGCCTGGGCTTGGCGTCCAGTTCCAGACCACCACAATTGGCCAACAATTGCAATTTAGGCAGGCGAAATTGCCGTCTAATACGTTAACAAAAGCCAAATTAAAAGTTGGCAATATATTGGCGAGAATAAGGATTTTAGCAGTCCTTAGACAAATAAAAATCTTCAAGATGGTGTTACTTTAAAAACGCTTACAAGTCTCGCTCCGGTGGAGAGCAGAGAGACTGAGCGAGAAAGAAAATTTTGAAACACGAAGATGAACAGTGGACTCCAACCTACTCCAAACATGGGCCATTAAGGGTGTAACATGTAAGTTAAAGTTATCTTTCTTTCTCTTCTATTAATCGATAATTATAAGTGCCTCCTCCCTCATTAAACTTATAATGAAATGTGTAATTTTTTCTGGTGGTTTATATACCCCAGTATGATTCTCATAGTGAAATGAGTATTTGAATTATTTTGTTTTTTTAATTACTTATATCAGGTTTAAATACAAAAAAAATATGCCAAGTGAAAAATTGATAGTAGGAAGAATTGTTAATAGCTCCAAATGCTTATATAAATGGCACTGTTATATTCTAAAGGAATTAGAAAATATATTATCGTGTTTATAATATAAAATAAAAGGCAGTAATTATTGAATAATTGTTTCATGTCTGTTTTAAAGAACCTGGTGTTTTTTTATTTTGTTTATGTTTAACACACAACGCGTTTAGAAAAATAACCCTAGTTATTCACTTAATTTTTACGGTCTTGCATTTGAAATTTTAGGCAGAAGTCAACCAATGTTTACTAACCACTATCAACGGCCAATTTACAAATTTATTCTGGATAAACAAATTTAATATTTAATGTTATGGAAATTGTGTTTTAATGTTCTCAAATAGTAAAAATTAAATCAATAAGTAAACTAACTAAAAATTTAACCAAACTAATTATAAAATACCTATAATAAATCATTTACATTTCATTAATTATAATTATAATATACTTCATTTAATTTTCATTAATTATTCTATTTCACTTTAAATCATTAACGTTAAAAATCATCCTAAACCATAAATAATATAACAATATAAATAATTTTAAATAAACTAAATAAATATATACTAAATAAAATGTTTAAAAATATTCCCCCATAACAGCTCAAACTAGAGCTTTTTTGTTTTGGAGAAAAAGAGACGCTTTCCCCATCCTGGATTCGAACCAGGGTCCCGAAACAACGCTCTCTTTTTCCACATATAAGGATATAAGATATTATTACCCTTCACAAGGGTAACACAATTGGCAATTGTGTTATCCCTGTGAAGGGTAATAATATCTTACATAGACAATTATGTAAATACATACCTACATTTATCACTTCAATATTTTAAAATCCTGTTTTACATAGAGCTATTTAAATTATCTATAACCAATAAATTGAAATGAACCGGAAATAAAAAGGGGAAAAACCCTTCTGTCGACGCATTTTATACTTCGGTAATTATGAAAAGCAAAGAAACAATTTAAAGCATAATTACAGTATGTGTATGAAAAAAAACCCAACAAATTGATAGACAATAAATATAACTCTTCAACACAAATTCATATATATATTAAGCGGACACATACCAATATGATACAAGTGCAAAGTAAGTAGTAACTGCTTGAAAAATGGCTCCGTTGTTAGCTCAACACCGGATTTTGACAATGCTTCAAATTTTAGAACATTAAAGGGGCACATTGCAGTTAAATACTTCATGGCTTTTTCTTCGTCTAATAAAATATCTGTCAGTGTACGAAGATGATTCTCCTGAAGTTGCAAAAATATTCTTTTGGGAACACCCATTTGGTTGAGAAGAGTTATAAAAGGGCGGTTCAGGTGCAATGGAACTGTGAAAGAAAACATATTTGAATTAATAAAAGTTATTTTTACCTGTTATTAAACAATCATTAGAAAAAGTGTTGTTCAAGTTACTGTCCTTTTTATAATTTATGCTCAACTTCCTTGCACGTTCATTACAGAGATTAACTGCAAACTATTTTCAAGAATTGTTCATTACAAAGTTCTTCATTTTGATGAATGAAAAGCAGATGTTGAATAAAAGGAAAATCCAAGATTAGTTCTCTTTATTTTTTCCCCCACATCTATCAGCCTCTCCAATCCCCAAATTATATTTGCTCTAAAACATCATTATTACTGCCCTGATGTTAAGCACTCAATTTAAAAGTTGTATGTCAAGTCATACCAAGCCTTTGCTGTGGAAATATGTGTTCCCAAATTTGAAATCTAGGATTGGCAATGCTATTTGGAAATCATTTATTTTCGATGCAGAAATCATAATTGTAAAGGAAGAATCCGGAATCATTTTTGTGGGTGAAGAGCCATTTCTGATTTATTTAATCCAGAAAAAATTCATTGGTCAATGGTGTAGGCAGAAAGTTCATAAGGGGGTTATAGGCTTAATGGGAGGGGTTACAGAGCTACAACTCATATATTCCTATGTTAAATATACAAAATTTCATTGCGATAGGGGGTTACAACCCCCAAAACCGCCCCCCTGACTATGCTCTGAGTGTGGTGCACTTCAGCTCAAGCTAGGAGGAAAGGGAATTTTTAAGCAGAATATAGATTTATTTGTTTATGTTTTTACAGTACAAGGACAGCAACCATCATACTGTGCAAGGACATACAGTTTCCTGAGGAATCTACCCTTCTGCGGCCAAGGGAACTGAACCCTGGACTACCATGGCCAGAAATATGGAACACACTTCACGACACCATTTGGAGTCAAACTAGGGTTAATGGCTATACACAACTGCATTACTACTACGCCCCCATAGGACACTGGACTTCCATTTTTCCTGAGACAGCCCAAAATCTTTGAACCCCAAGGAACCAAACCCCGAATTACAGAGAGCAGTTAGTAATTTTTTTAGATGTTGTCACAGTACTGCCACACCAATAGAACTTGTCCATAGAAAGCTTTATATATGCTCGTACAGGAAGAAATGATTGACGCCTAAGCTTAGTTGGCAGAGTACTTGACCGGCAATCATGAAGTTGTGGGTTCGAGTCCCATCAGATGCCGAAAAAACATTCTTTACGAGAAATTTAACATCTATTGTTGCCACATCATCGGCTAATATGAAAAAATTTGTGATTCAATATATGTTTTTTTCTGTCATCATTGGGAGTCAAAACCAGAGTCAACGACACGGTAGATATATGCATTACCACTGCACCACTCCACGGTTAATCAGTATAGAGTGAGAACATGAAAAGAGTTCAAAGAAAAAAAAAAGTGTCTCAAAAATTTCATTTATGTTTTTGCATTTTAAATTTCATTACTTACAAACTTCAGCTATGTATGTATTAATGTGCATTATATTGCTGAGCTTCTTAAGGACTAGAAAAGAAAGATGCAGGCTGCCAACCGATATCATCAAGAGTTAATTCTAACAGACAGATTTCCTTCTTTTTTTTTTCTTTTCGATTAATTTTAGAAGGTAATTTTTTTAGAGGCAAAATACAGAAATTTAGGATTTGGTTAATCATTATTAAATTAACTTCATTACCTATATTTATTACTTCTTATAAGATTGCAGAGTATTTTTGCTTACATAACAATCACGTCAACACAAAAACAAAATCAAATGACATTCAAACCTTTCTGTATAAAAAAACATGGCCTTCTTCATAAATTAGGAAAACAGTAATTTCATAAAATATTTTGCTGACGTTAAAATAGTAAGGCATTAAAATTTACCAGGAGCACTTATTCTTGCAATTTCCAGACGTGTATTTTGTGGAGAGTCAAATTTCTTCATGCTGTTGCGAAATACAATATCAACATCTGTAAGCGTTGGGTCGATAGCTAGCATACCTTTACAGCCGCTATACCGTATCTGAAAGGCACTGCAATGTTTATCATGACCAAGAGCTTGGTGCACCTGCAAAAATAATTTCATCGCTACTGTCAAACCTTCATGTTCAACCTTTATATATCCACTATAAGAAAAACACCTTTTCACATTTTTTCCATTCACTAGAACCAATCCGAAATAGGGTTACTTCCCTTTCTTATCCAATTTTTGCGAGTCAAAAATAAGTTTTAGTCTAAACAGGGGGTGTAGCTATCCCATAGAAATATTTTAACAACTGGTTCAATAACATACAAAAAGTTTGATAAACACATTTTTCACTTACAGCATGATTGCCGTATATAACATAAAAAAAGTTAATAATAATACAAAAAAATAATTATATTAGATATTTATACATACATTATATAATACAGTGGAAATTATTTATAACGATGCTGGTTATAACGACCAACCGCATATAACAATGGAATTTTTACAAGAAGTTTGGTTTGCTATTCTACTCCATACTAAATATATCGGTTATAACGACATCGTATATAACAACGAAACCTGATATAACGACGACGATTTTGTAGTGTACGAAGATTCTAAGCAGGGAAATTCGTATCAGATATAAAGATATGACTTGACAGTTATATATAAGAAGCACATGGATTACTTACCAAATTTGAAGGTCAGCTTTCAAAACGCAAACCGTTATTCTAATCTTGTTTATTTACAAATGTCTGAGAAAGTTTTATTACTGCTAAACCTGAATATTGAAGATAATGAACCTTTATTAAAAACAAAAACAAAACAAAAAACGGCGTGATTTATTAATTGAATATCACGAGGGTCATATTCTTAAGAGGTCGATTTTATTTTTTCAGCACAAGGCCCATAAAACTCTCAAACCGGCACTGTTCGAAAGTTATTAGTATAATATAATAAATATTATTCATTAGATTCATTTTCTACATTGTATACTTTAGTGTTTTATAGAATTTTTTCAATTTAAAAAACTAAAAAATGCTATGTATTTAGTGTGGCTATAAATATAATTTAATATAAACGGAAATTAAATTCATTATAATTAAATATATTTTAATTTAATTTTGAAACTAAACAGTTTAATACTTCTTACTATCAAAATAATTTATAATGGCTGTCGGTTATAATGACCGGATTTGCATGATCCTGATTGATTGATTGTTTTGGCTTTTTGTATGGCAAAGGCATCTGGGCTATACTAGCCACATGATCCCCCCTGAAGGTCGTTATAACCGATTTTCACTGTATATAATATTTTATTATATATATATAGTAGATTAAAATATGAATAGTTAGTGAGCTATTACTTTATATATATATATATATATATGGCAAAATTGTAGTATGATTGTGACATGTAGTACCTTCTAATGTAATATACATGAATACACATATCTAAATGTATATTAACTTGGACAAAGTTAAAGTTGTAAAGTAATATAACACTAGGTAGTCAAACCAAGTAAATTAAAATAGTAGAAACAGATTAAAATAAAAAATGCAATTGGAGTAGTAAAAAGTGAAGAGGAGTAAAAGATTAAACAATACCAAGAATTTTGTTCTTCATCAGGGACCGCACAAAATCCCTGTTATTGGTTTGCTTTTTCTGACTACAATAATTGAGATTTGTGATCAATACTGAATAAACCAGCATTGACCAAAACTTAGCTAAAAACAGTATAAACCCAGAATATAATTAGTTTAACAATATTTTAGTAATTTAGAAGGGTCTCTTTATTAATACTGAGAACAATCTCAATTGTTGTAAGTGGCCCAAAAGCAAACTTACAACAAGTAGATAGATCTATTGAAAGTGATTAAATTATCCCTGCAAAGGGTAAAAATACCTTACAGAGTGATTAAAGTGTAAAAGTTGAATTAACAAGAATAGAGAAGATGATGGGGTGAGAAAATTCATTAATTATACCAAAAATTGTAAAAAGTTTTACATGAATATGTCACACTCAAGATAAACACTTAATTATTAACTAGTAAAAATATATAAGTTTAAGTTTAAATAAATCCGTATATTCAAAATAAACAAATTGTTTCTTTGCACTCATAATAGACCCAGAAGTGTGCAATCAGAATAAAGACATATATATGCTCATATGCATAAACATACACACACCTATATATATCATACATATACATATATATACACAAATTAAACAAAACATGCATAATATATATATACACAAATATAATTTGAACAATATTAAATACAAAAACGTTTTTGAACATAGAGAACTCAATAAGTGTGCAAACAACAGCTAGAAAACACTTACTAAATTTCTCGAACCTGATATCAAAACAGTTGGTGCAAATACTTGGTTCGTTACCCCCCTAAAACTAGCGCAATTTTAGCAGAATCTAGCACGGTGTTTCCAAGAACTCAAAACCTGGCAATTGGTACACAGTGACTAGCTGCCATTGCTTTCTACGGCAGGAGAGTACTACTCCGTGCTTTACTGATGGTTATTTTTGGTGGCGGGGAGCACATTCCACTCTGCTTTCACTGATACAAAAAAAATACTGATTCGCAAAAGATGCTCTTGCATCCGAGAAAAACATGACGCGTTCACTCACAGCTTGCTTGGGTTTCGTACATACCTACGTGACGTCACACTCTTAAGTGATACTGCAATCTAGCAAAATTTGCAGCGTTTTTCAAGGGAATAGAGTGAGTTTTGGGTAACGAACATAGTATTGTCACCAAACACTTACCTACATTACAGACATAAACCTGTTAGTATAATAAATAAAAATGTAAGAAAAACAATCCAGAGGTGACAAGAAGTATTTAAGAAAAAATACTGAAAGATTAGAAGTAAGAAAGTAGGTAAAAGAAATGAAATTTGCCATGTATTGTGTGTAGCAGAAAATACCAACAATTGAGGCTCTTTATGCTAGAAAAATGGCCCTTTGTCTATTAGGACTTAAAATTAGAATAGTGCTTTTGTGGTGAAAAAACAAGTAAAGGGTAGAAGATAATAGTGGAAATAGGGACTGAGAAAGTTAATGGCATGTAGAAAATGAAATAAGTGGAGGGTTTAGGATGAAGAAAAGTTTTTAACTAAATTATGAACCAGATTCTTGGTGAAGTAATGTGGAACATCATTGTAAATGCATTCGACATTAGTGTCTGAAAGTTTTTTAATTTGAGGTTATTGTTACTACATATCCTGTTGATGCGAGAACATTGTGAACAGATAATATTTCTGTGGACTTCTTTGGATATGTTGTAGTACCAGTTTGTGAGGAAATTCACTTTAAATCTGAAGTCTTGCCTTTTATCATATAATATATTATGTATTATACATATTAAATGGACCTTAAACCAATTAGTTCACAGCATTTTTCATGTTTGATGGAGTCAATACCTATAGTTAACATGTCTGCTGGCATTTCACACGTATTTAAATATTTAATGTCAATCTCGCCATGTTCAAATGTTATGCGAACAAAATGATGCCGAATGTCAATATGTTTGGTTCGGTATTGAAAAACTTGAGTTTCTTACAAGTTTTTGGGTGGATTGATTGTCACTTTGAATTACCGTTGATGATTTTTCACATTCGGAATGCAATTCGTTTAGGAACCTTCTTAGATAAATAGTTTCTTTAGAGGTTTCAGAAAGCACCATGTACTCTGCCTCCATTGTTGACAATGCGACAGTTCGTTGCTTATGGGATTTTTAATTAACGGCTCCTCCGACATACTTGGATGCGTATCCGGCAAACGATTTTCGGTCATTGCCATCTGATGCCCAATCAGCGTCCACATATCCCGTTAAAGGATCTTTATCACGTTTGAAAGTTATTCCTTGTATACATATGCCTTTCAGGTATCTCAGTACTCGTTTTGCTGCCATCCAGTGGCGTTTTCCGGGATTATTGTTGAATTGGCTCAAGAAATTCACTGCAAATATAATGTCTGGTCTTGTTGCCACCGACAAATACATTAATGATCCTATCAATTGACGATAGGGAACATCATGCATTTCTGCTTTTCCTTGATCACTTTCTGGGACACATAGTTTTGGTTAACTTAATGCTGTTGTCCATAAGGGTTTTAACAGTTTTGAAATCTTGCATTTTAAATTTCTGCAAGATGTCGTCAATGTACTTCTTTTGTGACATGATTATATAATCTTCGTTTTGCATAAACTCAATGCCCAAACAATAGTGTAACTTTCCCGTATCTTTCATCTTAAATGATTGGGATAATTTGTTTCTGATTTCCACATAACTTTCTAGGGTCTTAGCGAGGACAATTAAATCATCAATGTAAACAATAATGATGATTTCATCTGTGGAGTTTTTCATATGGTAAACGCATTTGTAAGAGTTCAATGCTTCAAATTTTAATTTTCATCTAACATCAGGCACCACTGTCTCCTAGATTGCTTAAGGCCATATAGTGAACGTTTTAATTTGCATACCTTGTTCTCTTCTTGAAAACCCTCCGGCAATTCCATGTGGATTTCTTCGTGTAAATCACCATTAACGTATGACATAATGAAGTAGAGTTGATATGCAGTAAATCCATTTTTAATTCCATATGCGAGCACAGTTCTTATAGAAGACAGTGCAGCCATTGGGGAAAATTTTTCTTCAAAATCAATTCTTGGAGATTGAGAATAGCCTCTCGCGATTAATCGGGCCTTTAATTTCTCAGTGCTGCCATTTTGTTTATATTTAGTCCTTAAAACCCATCTAGATCCAATTATTTTCTTGTGTTTTGGTGTAGGTACGAGTTCCCATGCTTCTTCTTCAACGAGGGCATTGAACTCTTTTTCCATTGCTTGCTTCCATTGCTTTTCATATAAACCGCTTAAAGCTTCAGCAACAGTAGGATTTAATTCAACATTTTCCGCAATTTGGGCTGTTTCATCTTTTTGTTTACAAACTGTGTTAAACTGTTTACGAGGTCTGCCAGGTTTATCAGTGTGCATTATACGAGGGCGTCTAACAGTTCTATTAGCAAACGGAATTTAAGTTTCCACTTCAGAATCTGTCCACTCGTCCTCGGACAAAATCACTTCCTGTTTATCGCAAAGATCGCTTTCGCTGCTCTGTGGACTTCGACCTTCGGAATTGTGATGGTTGTGACCCTGCGCATCCTCATTTTGCGATTTAAAAGAGATAAATTCTGTTTCTGCGTTAAACGGAAGCTGGTTTTCGAATTTGTCTACGAATCTAGCATCACGGCTTGTAATTACTTTTCTTGAGTTTTTGTCCCACAGCTGATAAGCTTTCGGTTCTGATGAATAAACTATAAATATGCATTCCTGTGATCTAGACTGAAACTTGCCTTTAGATCTTTTGTTCAGAATATAAGTTTTTGCCTGAAAACTTAAATACGACACACTTGACCACCTGCTGCCAAAAAGCAGCTTGAAGGGTGTTGCAATTTCTTCCAAACTTCGCAAAGGACAACTATTTCATAAAAACATGGCACATTTGACTACTTCAGCCCAGAAAGTTGTTGGACATTGAGCCTGTATCAACATACACCAACCATTATCAGTTCGCACGGTCTTTATTTTTTGTCCAGTTCGGTTCTCAAAAAAGGCTTTGAATTTTCGAAAGCAGTTCTTGACCTTGCCTTTTGTTTTTAGAAAATATATTTCTACGTATCAAGATTTGTCATCGATATAACTAACAAAATATCGTGAACCACCAATGGATGGAATTGTCATTGGTCCACAGACATCTGAATGAACGAGATCCAATAATTGTCGACTTTTGAACTTCGATTCCTCTGGAAAAGGTTTAACGGTTTGCTTATCTTGAATGCAAATTTTGCAGTCCTTTATGGAATTGCTTTGTTGAAGTTGAGATTGCAAACAATTTCTTTGGTTTTTAGCATCTTTAAATCACTCTCGTTTAAGTGACCACACCTTTGATGCCATTTTTTTAGTTCTGTTACAATCGCAGCAGAATCGACACTTGGATTTATGAAATACAAATCTTTTTTTCTTTCAACATGCATGATGATTTCCCCGCCAGGCTCGATTACCTATGCTTCACGTTCAGTGAATATGACGGAACGATTCTTACCCGTAGCTTTCGATATGGATATCAAATTGTTCTGTAATTCTGGAACATATAACACGTTTTCTAATTTAATAGTTTTTTAACTTCTGTTAATTGGCACTTGAATTACTACTGTTCCCTTTCCTGTTATTTGCACTGTTTGGTCACTTGCTAGCTTTATATAAGAGTTTGTTTGTCCGTTCATTTCACAAAACAAACTTGCGTCGTTGCACATATGCGATGTGGCCCTGCTATCTAGCTTTCTTTTTGGTTTTACGGCTCAAAGACTACAGTGGTCATGCTGCGCCGGGACCTACTGTTTTCCGAGGAATCCGAACCTCTTAAGGCCTAGGGAACCAAACCCCGGACTACAGTGAGCAGTGCGATCTTTATGAGATCTCTGAGTAAGCGTTCTTTTTGCACTGCTGGGAGTCGAACCCGGATTAGCCGCGCAATAGGAGAACGCGTTACCACACTGCGCCACCGCAGGGCCCTGCTATCTAGACACCATAATTTGCCATTATTAGCAGTATTTATGACAACAGCATTTGATATGCTTTCATTCTCAAAACTAGTCGACATTGCATGATAATCCCGTTTGGATTGTTTATATTTTTTATCACGCAATTTCTTTCGGCGTTCTGCCACTTTATGACCTTTCTTTGAACAGTATTTACACTTTACGTTCAGATAAGTCTTACCTCGGTTTCTAGAAGTATTCCAGTCATCGAAACTTTTTTGATTGATGAATCACCTTTTTAGACGTTAGGTAAGCGTTCTGTGTACCAATGTTCTTTTTCTTTCTTGCACTGCATTCTTCCAGTATCTTTATTTTTAAAGTTTCTGGTTTCATCTCGAGATTCAATTGCGCATCGAAAATTATCATGACTCTCAGGAATACTATATAACATTAGAATAGCTAGAAGGTCTTCTGAAATGTTAATTTCTATTTCTTTGAGTTTATCCACAATTTCAAAAAATCCTTTTAAATGTTCGGACATATCACATGGCTTCACTCATCTTGGAAATAGCAGTTGTTTTAACAACGTCGCTTTCTTTGCTGGATCTTTGGATTGGTAAATTGATTTAAACGCTTCCCAAATTTCATTTGAAGTTTCACAGTTTTTTTATTTGTAAAAGTTCGCTTGGCAAAACCGCTAAAATCATCTCAGCTCATGCTGTTTGGTCAGTTTAATCCATTTTGAAATCTTTCCTCGTTGTTCATTGGTTTCGGAACGTTACCAGTCACATGATCCCAGACATTGTTTTTTATTAGGGCGGCTTAAATTTGCGATTTCCAGGTTTCGTAACTGTCTTTGTCCAGCTTATCAATCGATGTTTGGACCACTGTCGTTAGTTTGAATTCAGTTCAGCTTAATTTCAGTCCAAGAAATCCCAGCTTTGAAAACACTTTCAAAATGGCATCGAATGGAAGTTTACTTCACTGGCATCGTTCATGGCACAATTTTAATGACGCAGTTGCAAAGCATGTCTAGTTCCATAACCATTGTTGTGAATGATAATAGCAGAGTCATAACCAAGAAGCAAGCTCAGCAGTTCGAACTTTCATTAGAAATGATAGTAAAATAATTGACGTCGCTCAGCACGTTGGCTTGCGTATTCACAGATTAACATCTCGCCAAGGACTTTTTAGTTTGTTAGGGTCACTCAAGAGGAGAACGCCGGTCCTAGCATCGTGCTGCTACTCCCAATGGCATATGCGCTACACACACATATGGTAAATGGACAGGGTATTTATCCTATCCAACACATATATATAATTACATTAACAATACAAAAAAGTTAACAACAGTTCTTATTTTCACAAATATTTTAACAACGAATTCACACAATGGCTCTAGCTCATTGATACATATGATGGGCTGGAGCCAGCTCATAAATACCAATGATGAGCAAGAGCCAGCTCATCAATACTTATGAGTTAATCACAATTCTAAATTAGAAATCATAGGCTGGAGTGAGAGGAATAAATTGATAAGTAAAAGAAATATTTAATTTTAAAAGATCAGTATTAAAAACTTTAAAATATTTTTAGGCTAACTGATTAAATAAAGTGTGTATTGCCATATTCTACTGGAAAAAGTAAAAAGTTCAATTACAGTGAAGCTTCGAAAAATTGAAGTTCTAGGTAAATCAAAGAGATTCTCATTCTGTTTAAACTTTGGTAACTCGATGTAAAACTCTCCCCGCCCCCACTTAAGTTTTGAGTCATTGTGATCTAATTGTATACTTAAACGATTTAGCAAATATTTTATCAAAGACTTTTCACTTAAAATAATACTAATTCGATCATAGACATTATCATTAAATTTAAAGATGCAGCTAAATGGATGTCTATTGAACAGTCTTGGAGATATTTTTCTATAATTTTATTACTGCTTTTGGTAACACTAAAAATTTGGTGGAGAATTTTTTTAAGGTATTGTTATATGAACAGGGTTTGCAAAAAGCTGACCGGCCAAAAAAAAAAGCTAGTTAATTTAATTTTAAGCAATTTTTTTTTAACTTCCTGTGCAAGAAAGAAAAAGAAAAATTTGCATTTGAAAATTATCATTATGTATTTTTCTAAATTTCAGCTTTACCTAAATAAGCCACAAGTAAATATTTAATGTGTTAATTTCTTTAATTGAATAAAAATTTCTCATTCTGAATATTTGCAACAATTTTAAATGTTCATAAGTAATAATAATTATCACATTTTAAAAAGCAAACTTAGTATGTTGGTATATTTAATATAAGAAATAATACTAGTATTTATTTTGGGGTTTCCATGTTTAATCACAATCAACATAAGAATCAGCTTCAGGGTAAGTCTACAAATATTCGTAAAGTTTTATAAGATTTTGAGCCTTTTTCGTACGTAAATGATTTTTTAGTTTCAGCCAAATTAAACTATAAGAGGAAAAAATTCACTCAATGGACGTAGAGGTAGGCGGACAACCATAAAGTTTCATTAAAACTTAATAAAAAAACACCTTAACTTCAGTTGGAATTGTGAATGTCTGTCCTTTTAATTATTTTTTTATGTAATGACATACCATTGCTTTGCTGAAAAGTTAGAAAGTATACCTTCATTAAACATTGCTTTTGGAAATATATCACTCTTATTTTCAGTTTTAATAGGTACTATGGTAAAAATTTCGCATGTGTCTAAAGAAGCCACTCTTGTGCTAACTCTTCTTGTTCAGTACTTAATTGTTCACCAAAACATTTATTAGGATCAGTCATATATGCCAACAAATGGAATGGCCGTATTCTGATGAAACCTTTTTATAAACTGTGAATGATAATGTTCTCAGATCTTATCATTTAAAACATGTTGCCATATATGTACAGCATCTGATAAATTAACAGTATCACTTTGAAGATTGTTAAGTGCTTCAGACAGTATTTTTAGTTGATTTAATAAATTTGACACTTCATGAATCCCAGCATTTGTTAAAATATTACCAATTTGCTAATCAAACTCCTCCATGTGCTCCAATCGGATTTCGTTATGTTTGTGAAAGTTCGTTATAAGTATGCGTAAACATTTCTGTTATGAATTCCACCTTGCATCACATGGAATTTGAGGCATGAGGCCATTTTTTTCTGTCAGCCATCCATGTGTGTTACGTCTGTTCTTAAAATGCTTCTGCATTTTAACTATATGTTCTACTAAATTATTTGGAATGTCTTTAATACATAAATTTATAATATGGGCAGACCATCTATAAGTAATCACATGTGGATAGACTAATTTAAATTTTTCACTTAAGTATTCATTTTTTGTTATTGGCACATACTTCCTGACCATATTTCTCTTTAATTTCTTCAATGCATACCTTACCAATATTTGCACAAAATTTAGCTGTTTTTTTTCTCAGCACCACCATCTGTTGCTTTTAGCAAATGCATTTTCGTCCCAATATGTATACTGCAAGCAAAAATGGAGTCATTTTTATTATTGATACATCCATCCAAAATAAGATTAAAGGTAGCTTGTTCTGAAAGTTCATGTTTTAAATTGAGTTCAACTTGTTCATAAACATCATCTAACAGCCTTCCAGATAACTGTTTATTATTAGGTGGGTTGTATCCAGGTCTTAATGTAGTAATCATATGAATAAAATGCTTGTTGTTTGCACATCATGTGCAACGCTATTTGCATAGAAGAATTTTTAAATTTTCTTATCAATATCCTACCTTTGAGCAGCCATGGTTGTCACCCTATATGAAAACATAAATATCAAGTTTTTCTTAACACTTTTGATTCAACAGTATGTGAACTCTCACCTTTAGAAGAATCCAATGTAATAATCGTAGATGGTGGCTGCACTTCTTCAGTAGCATGGTAGGACTACTAGGAGGAATAGAAAATTCAGTAGAGGAACTTATTTATTTCTTGCATTTTTGTAGATGTTCATTTCTCTGTACTCATGAGCACCCCAAGGGGGGTGCACTTGTACCCCCCTTGATGTGAAAACGGTGGGGGGGACTGAATCCACAAGAAACTACAGTCCAACAACATTATTCAATTGGAATTTTTCCTGGAGGCACCTCCTTGCATATGATTTTGGGGGTGCCCATGTCTGTGCTCTTTTGCTTATAACTTCATGACAGTGTTTACATTTCACTATCTCCAAAAGCAATGACTCCACACCACTCAGAAGCAAGTTTTCTTCCAGAACCTGGAGGCATTTTTTTAGCAGGTCCTTGTTTCTTTTCTTAATTTCTGTTTTTATTCATTTATGGTCAAAAAAGTTATACGCTATTTAATTATTTCATTAAAACAAATTTTATAAGTGTTAGTAATGTTATCTTCATATCTTAACTGCAAATACCTAAATTCTATGAACTACTAAATTTCACCTTTGAGGATTTCCCCTTTCTACTTGCTTAACCAAGAACAAAGTGGGAGGAGTTAGAAGATC
>QLNU02003225.1:125715657-125732601 GCA_006491805.2 Dysdera silvatica | reverse complement strand
CAACCTGTGAGAAAATTTGACTTATGCAATTATTTCTCCAAATGTCAAATGATTTGATTAGTATTGCATTGTAATAGACACATTGTAAATAAAACCATCAATTTCTCTGATGATATTCTTCTGTGTTTTTTTGCATATATTTTTATAATCTAAACTTTGCTCCTCATGACACAAGTCTTTTAAATCACAAGTGGGTTTGTTAAGTGTAAAAATAAATTTTTTAGGACTTAACAAATTGAAGGTAGTTTTAAAATCAGAAGATATTTGAATAATTCTACTGCTTAGTTCCTCTGTAGACAATTGTTGAGATTTCTTAAATAAAAGTGCATGCCTTTTCGTAGTGAAAACTGTTGTTTTGTCAAAATATTTTAAAATGTTTCTATGTTTGAAAACAATTTTTTCGTAGATTTCCTCTCTTCCAAAACACCGGGAGTTGAGAGCAAAATGAAACTGCGAATTTAAAATCTGAATGTAATAACTCTGCAAACACAATCTTTTTCTCAAGTCTTTAGCTAGGTTCAATATAGAAATTTGAACATTTTTAAAATCATGAATATAGAAATGGTGTAATTCATATTGGTTTTCAGATATCTCACCTACTCTTTTGACCAGAGATCTGTGATTATTAATTCTCAAATTTAGTTTATTAGAAGTCTGTTCAACATATCTCAATCCACAGATCTTACATGTTATTGGATAACGTTGAAAGCTTTACAAAAGTTAGTAGCATATTTTTCTTGCATTTGATGTAATTGTTCATCATTAGCAAGAGGACAGATACCACATCTCTTGTCTTTGTATTTGTTAAATTTCAAATGATTAGACAGTTTAAGTTTTTTTAAAAAAAATTTCACTAATTTTAAAATGTTTAGTTATCTGACACGAAACAGCCTCATCTATTTTATCAAAACTAAACCTATACCTCACTCTTAATATGACACTTAATATCACTCTTAATATGACAAGACAACCACACCGGGCTATGATAGAAGGCAAATCACCCTCTCTAAATGTAAAATTTGTAATATGCATAGCTTCAGAGTGTTCTTATATGAAACATTAAACATACAAATCCAATATCATAACAAATATTAAATATATATAACGAACAGTACGATAATCAAGAAACATGTATGCAAAGAATTATGTGTAAACCCTCTTCAGGCAGATGGAGCTGCTCATCTACCGCTTCCTCTGTCTGTCTGTCTGTCTGCACGCACGTACGTACGTACGTATGTGATCTTCAATAACAATGTATGTATGGCAATAGCATGTATGTATGTATGTATGTGTATGTGTGTGCGTGTGCGCACATGCATGCATGTATACATATATACACCCAATATACCCAATACACCCAATCAATGTATAATATGCTAATACACCCCATCACTGTATAATATGTCAATATACCCCATCACTGTATAATATGTCAATATACCCCATCAATGCCTATTATTCCAATACATCCCATCAACGTATAATATGCCAATAATAATAATAAGATTTTCTTCATGGGAACGGATTAACCATTTTCCCTTTTTTTCTTATGGGAAAATCAGCTTGGTATATGTCTTGTTTGGTATAAGTCCAAGGATGTGGAATAGATTAAGGACGTATGCCGAGGTACCACTGTATTGTGTTGCTTTATATCTAGGGAGATTATTTAATAAATGGAAACACTGATTTTATTTGCTTCCGTCGCGGATATAATAATGCGTTTAATAATTTGACTTGGTGAAAAGTCGCCAAGTTAATAAAAGGGTTTTCTTTGGACTCACATTAAAGACATTTAAATATGAATTATTATTAAATTTATCATTTAAAATTATTTGAGTAAATTATTCTGTAAACATTTTTTTGATGAAATCCGTCTATAACGATGCATTCAAGTGCCCGGAAAAACATATTGGTTTAGATAAGGTTGAATATGGTTATATCTGCAAATATACCCTCATGGACAGTATCGTTATACGCAGAGTTTACTCTATTATGAATTAAAAAATTGAAAAAAACACATTTTGTTTTAGAAAAAGAATATTATATGATATTTTTTCAATAACACTAAAAAGTATTTTCTTTCCATTTATTTTTATGAACGCCTAGTATTGTTTAATGAAAATGGCATGCTATATCTGGGATTTTGGCAAGGAAAAAATGCCAGACTTAAAAGCAAATTAAAAAAGAAAATTATAAGACTTTGGATGAAGTATGAGTGTGAGTATTGACCACTAAAAGTAGGGGAGGGGAAAACGCGCCATGTGACGGAATTGTCCATGTTAAGAATATCCCTTGCAGACAAAAAATACAACATAGACGTAAAGAAAGAAATTAAAATTGTAAGTATAATAGCGGAAATCTGCGAAAGAAAAAACCCATGGATGATCTGGCCATGTGTTCTGAGAAGTAAAAAGAATCATCTGTCTCTTTGCAGGGCGGGGGTGGGGTGGGTGGGAATGACGCCAGAGTCGGCAGCATTGTAATCCCAGACAGGACGCTTGAACAGCGTAATCAGCCGCCGAGGCGGCTGAGGGGGAGATGGATTGCCGATCAACACGGCATTCATAGATGCACGTTCACGTAAAGTCGTCATTCAACGCACACCGAAACCAGCTGCCGGGGGGCCGCCACGGGGAACGGCCACGGCCCAGGCAGCAGGACCGGAGACACCCCCATGGGCCAGCCGAGTAACCTACAGGAACCGGCCAAGACCGGAAAGGAAGGTGTTTAGCACAGCCACGGAGGCAGCGCGAAGGCGGGGGGATCCGGTGGGATCCAGGAGGTCGGACAGACCTGGTGGCGAGGCGAGGCCTAAACGGCGGCGGGCGAGAAGGAGCTCCTCCCTGAGGTAGCCGTAGGCCGGACACCGCAAAAGAATGTGTTCCAGTGTTTCGTCAGCACCTTCCTGACACTGGAGACACACAGGCGACGGGAGTTGCCTAATGCGGTGGAGGTACTTGTTGGTGAATGCACAGCCAATTCTGAAACGATGCAGCCTGGTCTGTGCCCCCCTTGGGAGACAATCGGAAAGAAAGTATGGCGACTTTCGCACCTCGAACTTTGATCGGAAGTGCCTCGTAATGTCTCTTATCAAGAGGTTCACCATGTCACTTCGATAGGTGTCCTTCAGACTCCTGATACGGCAGGAAAGGGAGGGGTTGTGCGGGGAGGGTCTGTTACTGCAGGAACCGTTTACGTCCTCTAGGGCTCGACGCGCCCAAGTGTCCGCAATTTCGTTACCACGATTACCGGTGTGGCCAGGAAACCAACAGTATATCACAGACCTCCCCTCATCCGCACATCTAGCCGCCGCGACCACAATGTCCTGGACAATGGGGCAGACCGGCCAAACAGCAGGATCGGCCTGGAGGCCAAGCAAAGCAGCCTGAGAGTCATAGAAGACGGTAGCATCGGAGCTACCGTGGTGAAGGACCCAGTTGGTGGCTTCCCACAGACCGACAAGCTCCGCTTCCGTGGAGGAGGAGCACAGCGGTAAGTGGAAGCATATGGCCAGACCGATGTTCGGGATCGTTAGAGCGAGGCACCCCCCTTCCTGGAGACTGCACAGAAGGACCCATCCGTAAATATTTGGAAGTGGGGCAAGTCCAGGTTGGCGATGGAATCACGTACCAGGTCGCGCAGGACTCCGGCGTCCGACTCCCTGCTTGGCACTCCATGGAGGGAGGGGTGCACTGTCGGAAGTGCAAGAAGCCATAGGACAGCAACAGGGTCCCCGGAAACAGTTCTCATAGAAGGAAATCAACAGGGCTTGACGAATCAGGTTACCTAGCCAGGTGACCGGATTTGTCGAGCCCTTTATGATATGAATAGAAAATAATCCATGAAAAGGGAAATCATGTACAATGAAACCTGTCTAAGGCGGAAACTCACGGGACCGGAAAAAATTCCGTAGTATGCAGGTTTCCGCCTTATGGAGGTTACATGCAAAACAAATACATACATAGTTAAATTCAGTGGTAAGAGATGACTGCATATGCTATTTTTTTCTTTGTCTTATCTTGCGAACTTTAAGACTATATTTTCCTTTTGATAAAAATATTTATTTTATCACTGCATTTTATTTTTATTAATTTTAATTTTTGCACTACTTTGGCGTTTTAGTAGTTACGATCAATATGGTGCAAAATTTCATGCTAACTATACTTGCTTATACCATACAAAAAGTCTATTATGTAAGCTTAAATTGTAACGATAAATTACCTCCCTTGTAAAGATGATAATTCCCTTGTATAAAGATACTCTCCCTTGCGGTGGGTTTATCCATGAATTGATAAAGTCGATGTGAGTGACTTTTCGTTCCGGTTAATAATGAACGCTTTTATTTAAGAAGTGGGTGGCACTGGCATACGTAAGAGGGGTCGATTATGGTTGTAACCCCATTGCGATGAAATTGTGTATAGTATATATGCAAATGCAATGAAGTTGTAGCACTGTAACACCCCCTTAAGAACTTTCTGGGTATGCCTATGGTGGGTGGGTGGTGTGCAAAATGGTGGTCGGACCAGCGTAGGCAGAAAGTTCATAAAGGGGGTTATAGGCTTAATGGGTGGGGTTACAGTGCTACAACTCATATATTCCTATGTTAAATATACAAAATTTCATTGCAATGGGGGGTTTACAACCCCCAAAATCGTCCCCTGGCTACGCCTATGTGGACAAGGGCATTCTATATCTGTAAAATGCCTTTTATTCGTCATCCCCCACTTTGCTATTTGCATTGTATTACAACCCTCATTAGTTCATCATCAGTTGTTTCGTATAAACCGAACCTTGAAACAAAATGAGATTCGAAAATTTTCCATACTTTTACCTGCAATTTTTTTCGATTTTCGAAAAAAATTAAAAGGCCCGTTTTGGGCCAAATAATGCTCCTATCGTTCTGAAATCGATATTTTTGGAACACTCGCACTGAGCTGGTTCGTATAAACCCAACTTTGGAACAAATTGAGGCAAAAGAAATTTTCGAAAATTTTTCATACTTTCACATGCGATTTTTTTCGATTTTTGAAAAAAATTTAAAGGCCCGTTTTGGGCCAAATAATGGTCCGATTCTTCTAAAATCGGTATTTTTGGAACATACACACTTAGTTGTTTCGTATAAACCCAACCTTGGAACAAAATAAGAGATTCGAAATTTTCGAAAATTTTCCATACTTTTACCTGCAATTTTTTTCGATTTTCGAAAAAATTTAAAAGGCCCGTTTTGGGCCAAATAATGGTCCTATCGTTCTGAAATCGATATTTTTGGAACATTCACAATAAGCTGGTTCGTATAAACCCAACTTTGGAACGAAATGAGGGGATCGAAATTTTCCATACATTCATATGCGAGCTTTTGCGATTTTCGAAAGCTATAAAATGGCCCATTTTGGGCCAAATAATGGTCCTATCGTTCTGAAATCGATATTTTTGGAACACTCACAATAAGCTGGTTCGTATACACCGAACTTTGGAACAAAATGAGGTAAAATAAATTTTCGAAAATTTTCCATACTTTTACATGCAATTTTTTTCAATTTTCGAAAAAAATTAAAAGGCCCGTTTTGGGCCAAATAATTCTCCCATTATAGTAAAGATGAAACGACACACTGCGCAAAATATTAAATAAAATAAAACACATTAACACAGTTAAAATAAATACGATGGTTTATAGCTATTTCGGAAGCGCGTTTAGGCTTCCTTCTTCAGAACCCTAGTTACACTAATGTGGCACACGTGCTAGAAAGACTGTCGATGCCAAATTGCTAGTCCAAAATTAGTTCGGGTAAACCAGTTGTGGGTCCGTAGCCGCGTCTTTTGCTATGGGACGAATGAAGTTTCTCCAAATAGAGGACATGGAATTGAACGGAAGCTGATCGTTAACAGTAGAAGAGGAATGCGAAAGAATATGGAAGGCTTCAAAGAAATTGAGGTCGGCTGGTGAAGAAACTTTCTCTATTAGATGGGCCTTGTCGAAAGAAAATTTGTGGCCAGCTTCCCAGGCGTGTTTGGCCAAAGCAGATTTTTCCAGTTGTTGTTTACGCACGTAGGCTTCATGCTCTTTAAGACGAAATCGAAGGGCCCGACGTGTTTGACCAATATAAACACGATTACACTGGCATGGAATGGAGTAAATTCCAAAATAATTGCAATCAGGAATAATATCCTTGAGTTTGGAATAACCGAGTTTATTGATTGGAGTAAAAGTGACCTTGAAATTAAATTTACGGAGGATGGAAGCAATTTTTGAAGAAATTCGTGGAACGAAAGGAATGCTGATAAAATTACAAGGAGAGGAATCAATCAAGAGTGTACTGCACAGCTTAGGTCTAGTGAGTTTCTTCAAAGCGTCGTCAATAATGGTAGGATTGTAACCACGATCTCGAGCGATGTCAAGAATATGGTTAAGTTCAATCTTGAGTAATTCTTCAGATGATGACAATTTTAGAGTACATGAGACCAAACCTGTAGAACGTGCTTATCGTCTAATTTTGTGGATGGGCGGAAGCAGCATGCGGCGTTTGGCTAACAGCAAAATGTTTCCGATATACGCTGGTTTGGAACCCGGACGGCGATCTATGTACCAAAACGTCCAGGAAAGGCAATGAACCGTTGTTTTCTTCTTCCAAAGTGAATTGTATGTGAGGGTTGACGGAATTTAAGGTGGTGAGAATTGTAGAGAGATCTGAACAATCGTTTGGAAGGATAGCGAATGTGTCATCCACATATCTAATCCACAGTTTAAATGGTATGCGATTGAGAATATCCTCTTCGACGTAATATATATAAATATCACATAAAACGGGTGAAAGAGGATTTCCCATGGCAAGGCCATCAGTTTGCGAAAATAATTGATCACGGAAAGAAAAGCAAGTCTGTGTGATACAGATCTCCGTAAATTTGACTAATTCACGGATTTCAGCATCAGCAAAATGAAATTCTTTCATACGAAAGATAAGAGCTTCAAGAGCTCCCTGAACGGGAACATTTGTGAAAAGGCTTTTGACATCGAACGAGACCACCCCCCCACGCCTGGGAAGCTGGCCACAAATTTTCTTTCGACAAGGCCCATCTAATAGAGAAAGTTTCTTCACCAGCCGACCTCAATTTCTTCGAAGCCTTCCATATTCTTTCGCATTCCTCTTCTACTGGTAACGATCAGCTTCCGTTCAATTCCATGTCCTCTATTTGGAGAAACTTCATTCGTCCCATAGCAAAAGACGCGGCTACAGACCCACAACTGGTTTACCCGAACTAATTTTGGACTAGCAATTTGGCATCGATAGTTTTTCTAGCACGTGTGTCACATTAGTGTAACTAGGGTTCTGAAGAAGGAAGCCTAAACGCGCTTCCGAAATAGCTATAAACCATCGTATTTATTTTAACTGTGATAATATGTTTAATTTTATTTAATTCTCCTATTGTTCCATAGTCGATATTTTTGAAGCTTACACTTAGTTGTTTCGTATAAACCGAACCTTGAAACAAAATGAGAGATTCGAAATTTACCATACATTCACATGCAATTTTTTTCGATTTTCGAAAAAAATTAAAAGGCCCGTTTTGGGCCAAATAATGCTCCTATCGTTCTGAAATCGATATTTTTGGAACACTCACAATAAGCTGGTTCGTATACACCCAACTTTGGAACAAATTGAGGCAAAATAAATTTTCGAAAATTTTCCATACTTTCATATGCAATTTTTTTCGATTTTCGAAAAAATTTAAAAGGCCCGTTTTGGGCCAAATAATGCTCCTATCGTTCTGAAAATAAATTCATTACATTTTGAAATTAACCTTATTTACATTTTTTAGTAGTGTATACATATGTACCATTAATTAACAATATAATGTAGTACAATGTATTGATGTTTCACTTTTAAGCTCCCTTTTGTGGTTTTTCGCTTATGCGCGTCTCTCACTTATGCGCATTTTTCGCGCTGTCCCCTGCACCAACACATGAGAGATCACTGTATATATTCCTTTGAGGAACTTGGCACATACACACACAAAAAAAAAAGTGTAACTGTTAATGTCTATAGATCTCCAAAAGCTAAAACAGAAGTTATATGAAACAATTTGCCATTAAAAGAAATAAGCACATTTTCATATAGTATTTTACCACAATAAAAAAAGTTATGATGTGGCGCAATTAACTATTAAGTCATGTAACATGTTGAAAAAAATTGAATCGAAACAATATGATTTAGCCAACATTTTTTATTATGTACATAAGTTACTAAACTAAATTATTTTAACCAAGTTTTTTAAAAGTCCTACAAAACAGTTGCTTTTCAGCTTTGTGGAATTCTCCTTCCAATTTCCTGTAAATGAGAAAAACATTTTATAATGAAACACAAAACACATACTGAATCAGAAACACATACTGCATGGTGATAATTTTTCAAACAGCTAATAGAAAAGTCAAGCTTTAAATTAGTGGTTTCTATATAGTTGGTTATTTCTTAATGATGCTCACTGCATTAGAAAAATAAAACTTAAAATTAATAATTTATATTTCATTAACAAGCTTAATTTTTATTGTGAAACATGGAAAAACAAAGAGCTATAAGTTACACAAGGGGCCGTTCAAGTATTACGTAAGCATCTTTGGGGGAGAAGGTTGACATTTGCTTATTTTTGCTGACAACAGAGAGGGGAGTCTAGACCATGCTTAGGTAAGTTGCAAAAAATAATAGTACTAACACATAATCACAAATTGACAACTGCCCTAACAGAACTGCAATACTTTGATGCATGACACGCTGCAAGTAGAAGATATTAAATATAAAATAAACGTAATCACAGTTAAATATTTAATTATTTAAACCAATGGCTCTCAACCTTCGTAAACTCATGAGCCCATCTATGCTCCCTGTGGCCCCCTAATATTTTTAAATTATCATAAATATTTTTAATAAGTGTACGTTATCAAATCTACCTCTTATATATTACACACTATTTGCTTACAACATAGGAAATATTAACAATAAAAATATAACAAAATACTTTCTTGTGCCAAAAAAATAGCAATTAATAGCGTGTTAAAACTTTTTTTAAACGCGATAATTTGCTGTGATTACTCTCTATTTATAAATAAGCGTTTAATATTATAACAAACTTATAAATAGTTATAACATACTTACAAATAGTTATACTTACAAATAGATATTACAATAAAGTACTATAATTTGCATCACACATTGAAGTCTTATTTCAAAAACTTGTACAAACCGATTAGAGAGCCAAAATCTTAACTATGAACTGGGGAAGGAGAGGGGTCAGGCATTTGCTTATTTTTTCTTACAAGGGGGAGGGGGGAGTATAAAATGGCCAAAAATTTGCTTACATAATAGAACAGCCCCCTAAGTAAAAACGTAAGTTATAACGTTTTTAATTAGAGATGTTTCTCCTATGGTCTTATTGATATCACAACATATTTCATTGTTACCATAGTAGTGTGCGCAGCAGTTATATTTGCTTTCTGATAACAGGGTGTCTATGCAAGTTTTGTTTCAAATTCCCCTGACTTTTCCAGGTTTCCAGACCAAATCTTAATCGATTTCCAGTTGCTATTACAATAAATGCACAATGCACTAAAATTTGCATAATCAAATCTTTAGGGCCATAAAATCCATTAAAGCAAACCCAGAGACCATTTATAACTCAAATACTTACAAATTCTGAAATTGCATTTCTTTACACTAAAAACTTGCACTAATTAAATATTTACAATAACATATCCATTCGGCCCTTTTTGAGTTCATTATAAAAGAGTTTAACTATATAATCGCAAAGCTGATGCTTCATCTTCTATTTCATTTAAAATGTGTATGACTATATATAAGTCAAAGTTGATTGGTATTAGCAAAATCCCTTACAGATTAGATAATTTAGCTAAAAACACTTTTTGTTTTTCAAGTTTTAGTTATATATTTGGCAAACATTTTCTCCTGAGAAATATATAGGCTTAATAATTTTATATAAATTATATTAGTTTTGGTGCAAAATGGTAACTTTTGGAAGAAGTTTAGTCAAAAGTACAAGTTTTTCAAAATTTTCAGTATGCAATGTGGTATGAAAAGCACAGTTCAGGAAAATTATTTTAATAAGTTATTTATTATAACAATGACTTTAAAATTTCCCTGACTTGGGCCTTTGTATTTCCAATTTCCCTGACTTTTCCAGGTATTCCAGATGAGTAGCCACCCTATGATAATAATCCGTTATGCTAAAAAAAGTGCAAGTACCTATACAAAGCTTCATTCTACCCACTGACCCTAACCCACCATAGGTACTTACTGACTCCAGCATCTTATCCATAGTCCCCTCAATTGCTCATCAGCACCTCCAGTGATTCAAGCAACTTCATAAATTACAAGAAGAACTTAGTTTTAATAACAATAGAACATGAACTTCCGTATTAGTCATGAGAACTGGGTCCTTGAGGAGGGAAAGCACATGTGTTTTATTTTGACATATTGCTTGTCGGCACCTCCTATGATTCAACCAACTCCATAAATTACAAGAAGAACTTAGTTTCAATAACAATAAAACATAAACCTCCGTATTAGTCCTTCCAAAAGGAAAGCACCTATGTTTTATTTTGGCTGATGGTTTTTTTCACATATAAGCCATCTTAATATTAACTTTTGAACAATAGAAGCGAATAAAATTATTACTACTATTAGTAATGAACCAATTTAGAACAATTGCAAATGGTTTTCCCATACAGCATAAGAACATAAAAAAGAAATGAAAATGTTGAAAAATTATTCACTTAGATACCAATCCAACCTCTGAAGAAAGGGACACTACTTTTTAATTTTTTTAAAATCTGAGCAACAAAGTCTTAGTGCTATATATTGCCGTGATAAAAAAAAGGGGTGGGGGGTGGGGGCAGGGAAAAGTTTCTATTTTTGTAGGGACACAGGCAGTTTCCTAACTTTTTTACCCAAAAATCTGAAGTTCTTCTATGTAATGACCTAATGTATATCAGGAAAAATAAAAAAAATAATCTTAACACAATATAAATATACAACACAATTCTAGTTGTAAATAAAAAACAATTTTTATGATGCAGTTCTTTGAAACATCTTCAAAGAACTGCACCACAAAAATTGTTTTTTATTTGTTTCTATTGATCAGTGCAGTGTGTCACTATTAAACAATTCTAGTTATCCAGATTAATCGTGATTGAGTAATACATAAATATTTACCAGAATTCTAGTTATCCGGACTAATTATGATTGAGTAATATATAAATATTCAATAGAATTCTAGTTATCCAGATTTATGATTGAGTAATATATAAATATTCAATAGAAATCTAGTTATCTATACTAATTATGGTTGAGTAATATAAGTGTTCAACCGAATTCTAGTTATCCAGACTAATTATAACTGAAGTAATTCCTCTCGAGACAATTGAATGTACCACTGTTACAATAGAGTAGATGGCTACCATAAGGTAAAGTGGTTTTCTAGATCATGAGTTGCCATCAAGTTTCAAAGAAAACATAGTGGATAAAAACACCGGTGGAAAGATTTGGGGGAAAAAAAAGAGTCCAGGGAAAGTTATAATAGGGCAAATTGTTTTATAGTGTTATTGAAAGTTCTGATCTCTGATGCCAAATGTTATGGCATTCTTAATGGTAAGCATTCTATATGAAACCAAGCGTTCCTCAAAAGAGAAGGACAATTCAGTGCTCAAATATTTATTAGTAATACAAGGGTGTTGTTCTCTTAGGTGGGAAAAACATCAATGAACCAAAACCAATTGAAACCAAGTAAACATTCTCTCAAGGAGAAGACAAATAATTATAATGAACTAAGCACCAAACAAAAAATGTTCTACCTAAAGCCCAAGTTCTTTATTTTTGCAAACTGAAGAGAAATGTCCCAAATATTTGCCATTCTCATCCACCATATCAAATACAATAGGTTAGTATCATTGAATAAACAAATTTTATATGAACATAAACACTTATTTTCAAAATAGCAATCTTTTGTGAGTAATAATATTAATGAAGTCCTGGCACTTGTGAATAGCCCAATAATCTATATTTTTAAAAGCACTCTTAAACACAGGAAGGGTGGTAACTCCTCCTCTAAATAAATGACAGAAATCTGAACAATTTGATTTATTTGAGTCACTGGAATTGTACTGTGATTATATTACGTATTCAGATATTACATGTTCATTCAATATTGCTTACATTCACATATCTTTAAAATCAACTCTGCATGTTACACAATCCATTACAAATCCATGACTTTCAACCCACAGGTTATGAACAAATTGCAACAGTATACAAATCATACCATGAAAGAAATATTCAACCGGTGGCAAATGGGGCTGGCCTGACGTCCCTAATATAATGTTGCATTAATGGATCAGCATAAGCATGGGCTCGATATTGTTGCAGCTCGAAAAAGATTCTTTCTTCTAAAGGCGTAAGCTCAACGCCCAAGTCTTCCAAAGTAGGAATATCTTGGTAAACTACATCAGTTGTGTGATCCTAAAAAAGAAAAAAAGTAAAGTCCTAAAATTATTTAAACCAAATTTATTTAAAATTTTGAATAATAAATCGACTATTGCAAAAGTAAATTAGTTAAGCACATACAATTAATTCCATATTAAGCAACGATTAAAAATAAAAACAAAGTTACTGTCATTAAGATTCATATAGAAAAAAATACAAATACAGTACAACCTGGTAAGGTGACCACTTTGGTAAAATGACCATTTGAATAAAGTAACCACATGGCTATGGTGAGCACTGCAGTCCGTGTTAAGAACTCTTTCCTTTTTAACCAATGCCAGAAGTCAGCACTTTTTGTTTCGCACGCAATGTCCGCTCAGTTCTACACGCTCCCTAAAGTACATAAACCTGGCATTCGTTTTTGCCCCATCATTTCTTGCATTGGTTCAGTGCCATACGGACTGGCGAAGTTTCTTGTCACTGTTTTCTCACCGCTTGCCTCGTCTAATTCTTTCACCTGTAAAAACTCCATCCATTTCACTTCGTTTTTCACTCGTTTTCTCCGGATCACTGTACAATGGCTATACTTGTCATTAAGTCTATGTTCACTAACATTCCTGTTGACGGCGTTCTTAATTGTCTACGGTATCGCCTTGTGGAGTTTCATTTTTCTCAACCTGAGATTGATGAATTAATTGCTTTAACTTCCAGGTGTGTCAACTTCATATACTTCATTTACAATGAATCCATTAATATAATGGTGTACATTATCAACAAACAACTGGTATGGGAGTGCGGGAATCCCCTCTGACCTACATTATGCGATATCTACATGCATTATTTTGAACTAAGGTTGTTTACCCAGGTAGATTTCAGACTCTGGATCAGGTATGTCAACGATATTTTTATTATCTGGGATGGCCCCCCGGATCAAATTGTCGCTCTTTTGCCTATCATAAACTCCTTAGACGCTTGTCTTGAGTTTTCTCTTGATTTGAAGGAACACAATACTATCTATTTTCTTGATGTTCTTATTAAAAAAGTCGGCTATCGGTTTGACCTCTGTTTTCCGTAAGCCTTTCGCTGTTTTACTTCCTCCACATTTTAAATCTTGCCATCCTTTTCAACAAAAAATAGCCATTCCTCTCACCCCTAAGATTAGTGTTGCCATAGCAAAAATTCTTCGACGGGCAGGATTCCGAGTTATGTTCTGTCCTGTCAATAAACTTCGTCCATCTTTAAAAACCCCATTCATACGCTTCATCGTTAGGGAATTTATCGGGTTTTTTGCCAATGTGCTCACCTTTGGAATTGGACTGCGCAGAAGCCTATTTTATTCACAAGTTCAGGAATTACTTAGTTGATGATCTTGGATCCTCCTCTGGCTTCAGTTGTGCTTGTAACTCCCTTTTCCAGCCTACACCATCTCAGTTTTCTTCATCAGACCCTCCTCTTGATTTTGATTCACCTCCGCAATTATACTGCCTCTTCTTTTACCATAAAGAAAAGTTGGCCTCCACGCTTCTCATAAGAAAAAAGTTGGCCTTCACACAGCTCTCTTTAACACTTTACGATTAATCGTTTCTATTTTTGTTAATTTTTGTGGCAACTTAACAAGCCCGAAATCGGCAACACGCCCTTGCTATTATTCGACATTTTACAATCCAAGAAGGACAACGATAATTGATGGTCTGAAACGCTCATCGATTTTTTATTTTTTAAGTTGTATTGTGCTAAAAACGTTACTAAATGAACCTTTTACTATCAATTCAATGTCACCTCCAGGCTACAGTGCATTTAAACAAACAAGACTGAGGTGACACAGATTTAAAACCTAATAAGCTCAAAGGTTTAAATATAATAAAAAAGAGTTATACATAATAAAAAATTATAACTTTATTAAAAAAAATTAAGGCTAAAAGTACATATACAGTAGAAATTCAATTATAGGGTCATTCCACAGAATTTCGAGAAATGGGGGTCGCTCGACCATTTTTGATTTCTTTCATACTTTGTATGCTGAAACATATATGCAAAGAAAATCAAAAACCAATTGAAATTTTTTTTTTTTATTTTGGCAACAGGCATCGGAAAAACAAGATTTCCTGCAATTGTGCGAAAATCAAGTACAAGATCGTGTGTATTTTATTAACGAATAAAGATAAACTAAACATTCAAAAAGATTTAAATGTACGTAGTTTGTTTACTTACATCACATCACGTAAGTTTTACAGCTTTAGATTATTTTTTTAAAAAATTCTGAGTAATGTGATAATGACTGAAATATCGCTGAAATCGTCATTTTTTGAAAACGATTTCCCAATGAAAGGGAACAGATATCAATGTTGCGATTTTTTTATATGTTAGTTTTCTGTATTAGGGTGTTACCCCCCAAAAAACTGAAGTTGTTATTTATTTCCATCCCCTTTCAACATACAAGAGTTTGAAAATTTTAAAAAACAGGCATATTCGGCGACTCACAAATCAAAAGAGGGAGCAGCTATCTGTTTGAAATTCGGTAAAGAAGCACCTCTCTGCATTTTGTTTATAACCTGAAAATTTCATTCTGTTACTCGAACTAGTCTATGAGATACAGCCACTTTAAAACTGGAGAAACGGAAGATTGCCTTGAAAAAGATCAGGGTGGGTGGGGGAATTTGCTCACTGTAGTCTGGGGTTTGGTTCCCTGGGCCTTAAGAGGTTTGGATTCCTCAGAAAATTGTAGGTCCAGAGGTTCGGATTCCTCGGAAAACAATAAGTCCCGATGCAGCATGATCATTGTGGTCCTTGAACTGCAAAACCACAAAGGGGAAAAAAAAAAAAGAAAAAAGAAAAAAAGAAGAGAGATAAAGTCTATCTTCCAAGTTCTTGAAAGGTTCACTTTTTGTCTCTTATGGCTTTGCTTTTTTTCACGTTTCATGCTCCTTATTTTAGCGTCTTTTTGGGAAAAAGTTCAGAAATTTCATCACTCATTTCTGGCTTTGCGTTTTCAGTTCTACCAATATGCAGTCATTTTTACAAATTTTGAAACTGGTACACTTGGTCCTGAAGGATGAAAGATACTTATTTTAAAATCTTGTTTAGAAATAGAAATGTCTTTTATAATTCCAAGCCACCAATTTCCTTGATACATGCAAGCAACATTACTGTTATTCTTTACACACCCAAAGGAAACAAAGTCTTGGATATTTTCTTTGAAGATTTTACGATCCATGAAATGTTCTGAGTATCACGGACTCCTATAGTATACATGTTTAAAGGAATGTGGTAGTGGTAAACTTTTAGAATATTTGACACTTAGTGAAATATTAATTTGGCAACACATACAAAATATCGAAACAAGTTCGACTTTTCCCCTCAAATCCTCTCCCCCACCCCCTATCCTTTTCAAGGCAATCTTCCGATTCTCCAGTTTGGAGGTGGCTGTTTCTTATAGACTAGTTTGAATAACAGAATGAAATTTTCAGGTTATAAGCAGCATGCAAAGAAGTACTTTCTTGCCAAATTTCAAACAGATAACAGCTCCCCCTTTTGAGCTGTAAGTCGCCGAAAAGGTGCGTTTTTGAAAATTTTCAAACATTCAAACTCTTGTGTTATAAGGAGAGTGGAAATAACAACTCCAGTTATTTTGAGGTACCACACTGAGACAGAGAACTAACATATAAAAAACGCGACATTGATATCTGTTGCCCTTCAGGAGGAAATCGTTTTCAAAAAATGACGATTTCAGCGATATTTCGGTCATTATCACATTACTCGGAATCTTTTTTAAAAATAATCTAAAGCTGTAAAACTTACGCGATGTAAGTAAACAAACTACGTAGATTTTAAATCTTTTTGAATATTTGATTTATCTTTATTAGTTAATAAAATACATGCGATTTTGTAAGTACTTGATTTTCGCACAATTGCACGAAATCTTATTTTTCCGATGCATGTTGCCAAAAAATTAAAAATAAAAAAAATTTGCAATTGGTTTTTGACTTCTCTTGCATATATGTTTCAGTATACAAAGTATGAATGAAATTAAAAATGGTCGAGCAACCGAAAAAAAAAAATTTCGAAATTCTGTGGAATGACCCTATATCAAACTTCTGCATATTGAAATTCTCTATCTATCGTTAATCCAGTGATTGTAAGTCCACATTCCTTATATACAAAAAAACTGCTTCTATAAACCAAAATTTCTCATGGAACTTTCCACTTCAATATATGGTGTTCCTACTCTAATTGTGCCCATGCTTTGAAAATTAGTATCAGGCTACTTTGAAAATAAAGATTGAATATTGATAAAGATGTGTCACAAATTTCAGAACATGTATATTGTCCTCTTACCCTTTCCAATCTCTCCCATGTGAGAAGCTTAACTTTGGTCCAAAGCTTCTCTGATAAGTAGACTTTGACCCTACAAGATAAGAAAGTAATGCAAAAGAAAAGACCCATTACTTTATAATTTGTA
>QLNU02003225.1:125703600-125715356 GCA_006491805.2 Dysdera silvatica | reverse complement strand
GTACACGTTTTCAGATCCATGGGTACAAAAAAGTTTTTTGTCCAGTGTGTTGTTGTTGGGGTTGGTACCAATGCTTTGACAAAATTTTGAAGTTGTTTTAAGAAATCGTGTTGTTGTGTCTTCTCGGAATCATTGTAAAATTCGCCCGGCAAGTGCAGTGCTGAACCATATACCAGTCGAGCAGATGAACACCCCAAGTCTTCTTTAATGGCGGAATGAAGCCCAAGAAGTACAAATGGGAGAGCATCTACCCATGCAGTTGATTTTTGAAGATGGCTTTTCAGAGCGGTTTTGAGTGTACGATGCTGTCGCTCGATGAGACCCTTTGCCTGTGGGTGACAAGCTGATGTGTGATGTTTTTGAAAACCAGGGTATTTTCCCAAAGAATGAAATAATTCTCTCTCGGATTGGCGACCCTGGTCTGTTGTTATCTTTGCTGGTATGCCAAACCGAGCGAACTATGATCCAATTAGTGCTTTGCTGACAGTATCCACGGACTGATCCTCTAAGGGTATGGCTTCTATCCACCTGGTAAATCGATCTATTGCTGTTAACCCTTTATCTACTGACGGTACTTATAAGTACCAATCACTTTAAAACTTTATAGCACAACAACCATTACTTATATTCTGATGGTACGTTTTAGAAACAGTCTTTTAACTCTACTTTTTCATGATAGATGGCAGTAGTTGTTCTAGGCTGATGAATTTTGCGAGGAAGAAAGCTATTTTCGAACGGACATTGTGTTCTTTTGCTGCCATTTTGTACGGATTGCCGCTCTTATCTTTTCTTTGCTATAAATATATAATATCAAACCAAAGGTAAGTGTTGTATTTTTTTTATTCATTCTGTATTGTCTTAGAATATTATTTGCCCAATCATTATAAGATAACAGATTATGTAATGTGATTAACGGTCGAATTATTCGGTGGTACTTATAAGTACCGCCAGTACTTATAATTAATAGTGTTGGAGAAAAACTTGTTTTCATTTTGTCCATGTAATTATCTATAGTATTTCTGTTTGTTATAATGTAATTATGAAAGTGTAGTGTAGCAATATGTTTTAGTATTTTTTATAGATTTCAATTATAGATTTTTTTTTAATTAATTATTTATTTATTTTTTACTAACACTGTCAAGAGCATTTGAAAATGTTAGTATTGAATGTGAATTTGCTTTTTCATTCCGAATAAAAAAATAAGCTAGATTTTAATTTTTTAGTGTGTGTGGGTAAATGTAATGTACTTCACATAAAAAGTTTTCAAGCAATAGTAAAAAATTCTTTCCTTTTTTTTAGAATGCCCCGAAAGAAAGGTCTCACCATTCAGGAGGCTTTGGATATGTTGAAAGACCTGCCATCAGAAAATAGTGATATCACTGATGATTCATCTGATGAAGAATTTTCAGACAATATATTACAGAAGTTTTCGTCAGATTCTGAAGATGTTGACTCGGTAACGGAAGAAGACCCTGGGTGCAGTGATAAGGAAAATCAGGAGCCAAGTCCTGGAAAAAAAGCAGTCCCTACCTCGAAATGTAAAAGGAAAATTGATAGACGTTGGAAGAAAAGAGATGTTCAGACTCAGGTTCCCATTTTTTCTCTAAAATCTGGATTTGTAGATAATATTTTTGATTCTTTGCTTACTCCAACAGATTTCTTTCTAAAATTTTTTGATGACCTTATTGTTGAAAATATAGTTTTTCAGACGAATCTATATATAAACCAAAATAACAAACAAATTACGCCAATAACTGCCGAAGAGATCTATGGGTTTATAGGATTACAATTTTTATTCGGATACTACAGATTACCTAGAACTCACATGTACTGGCCAAAGGATTACTAACAAAATCAAAACCACAACCAAAACGAAAAGGGAGACCTAAATCTAATGGAGATGAACAAACTTTTTGTGCAAAAAAGAAAAGAAAAGGAAATTTGTCTGTTTCTAATGATGTTCGTTTAGAAAATAGAGGATGCCATTGGCCAACATTCGTGTCGAATCGAGGACGTTGTGAATTCTGTGCACTCAAAAATATTCAATCAAAACCACATTCAAAATGCTCAACTTGTAATATATTTTTGTGCGTAAATGAAAAAAAAAATTGTTTTTATGATTATCATGAAATGTGAATTTCTACCTTTATTATGTATAAAATAAAATTATGTCAATTTGATAATTTCTTTGTTTTCTTATGAGTGTTTTTTGGTTATTTAGCATTTTTAAGAGGTTAAATTTCATTAGAAATATCATCCGTAATTTTTTTCTATTATGAAGAAATTTATACATAGTGTACTGACTGTACTTTTAAGTACCACTTTAATTAATTAGTTCTAACAAATTAAATTTCGCACCGGGGAGATTTTTTTTCTTGTATATTCTTTAATTATCAAAGTTTGATGGCGCTGTAGATTGCCAACAGTTCCCTGTCGTAAGCACTGTATTTCGTTTGGGCTTTTGTGAGTGTTCGTGAGAAGAAACTAAGAGGTTGTTTGATACCATTAATTTCCTGTTGCAACACAGCTCCAATTGCGGTGTCTGACGCGTCTGTTACCAATGAGAGGTTGGCACTGGGTATGGGGTGCGTCAAAAGTGAGGCCCTACACAGTGCATCTTTGAGGTTTTTGAAGGCATCTTTCGATTTCTCAGACCAAATGAGAGGTTTAGTACTGTTTTTCTTATGCCCCGAAAGCATCTGCGTTAGAGGTTGCTGCATGCCAGCACAATACGGTAAAAAACGGTGGTAAAAATTCAGTATACCAAGAAATCGACGCATGGCAGTGGCGGATTGTGGTAATAAAAAATTGTTAATGGCACTAACCTTGGCTGTCAGCGGTTTTATGCCCTTGGCGTTCACCTCATATCCTAGGAATTGTATCTCATTTACACCGAATGCACACTTTGAAGGGTTTATACAAAGTCCATAGGTATCGAGTCTGTTGAAAAGTATCCTCAGATGATCTTGATGCTGCTCCTTATTACGTGATGCAACTAGAATATCATCAAGATAGCAGTAGACAAAATCGAGACCTGAAAGTACATTGTTCATGAACCTTTGGAAAGTTTGGGCTGCGTTCCTGAGTCCGAATGTCATGTAAGGGAATTCAAATAATCCAAATAAAGTCGTTATCGCTGTTTTCGGAATGTCTTCCTTGTGAACGGGTATTTGTTGATAAGCGCGAACGAGATCGATGGATGAGAAAATAGATTTTTTCATGCAGGATCTGCATGCAATCGGTGAGAAAAGGTATAGGGTACCGGTCTGGTACAGTATTCTTGTTGAGAGCGCGATAGTCGCCGCATGGTCTCCAGTCACCTGATTTTTTCATTGTTAAATGAAGAGGGCTAGCCCAACCACTTTTCGAAGGTCTGAACAAACCATGTTCCAACATGAGGTCAAATTCTTTTCGAGCTGCCTTTAGTTTTTCTGTCGAGAGCCTTCTTGGACGGGCACACACTAGTGGTCCATTTGTTTCAATAAAATGTTCGATGTTATGATCTCTAATTTTGGTATTGAGCATTTTTGGTCGCAGGAGATTAGGAAATTGTCACAGGATAGCATGATAAATATTATCGTTGGCAATGAGTTGAATAGAATGTGGTTTTTCACCAGCACGAAATATACCATTGGTTGTTAATGAGGTTACTCCATCGATTAAGCGTTCATGTTTACTATCAGCTAGTAAGTTAAAATTAGAAAGAAAATCTATCCCTATAATAGGTCGTGTGACGTCGAAGATGATGAAGGACCAGTTGAATGCCTTACGTAATCCTAAGTTGATTCGCAACATTTTTTGTCTAAAAGTTTGAATTTTCGTCCCATTTGCCGCGAAAAGTTGAATTTTATTGATGCATTTTCTTTCAGCCGGTGTTAGTGGAATAACAGAAACTTCAGCGTCAGTGTCAATTAGAAAAAGTGTAGCTGTGTCCTTATCGCTGATGTAAAGGCGACTGATCTCTGCCCCACGACTTCCTGTCGAACCCGAAAGTCGGGATCCTAGTTTTCCGCCCCCTCGTTCTCCTGGGCACTTTTCTTATTGAACAATCTGCATGGTGGCTCACATTTCCGTGCGCGTTCGCCGAATTTGAAATGATAGTAACACAGGTTTCGATTGTCCAGCCTTCGGGAAGGAGACTTTGATCGCGATGTTGAACGTTTGCGATAAAATGATCGGTTTCCTATATCACGGTTTTCCAGCTGCTTAGAAAGTTCCAAAATTTGAGTTTGCAGCGATTCCAAGGTGGCCTGCATGGTGGTATTATTAGCAACCGGTGCCATTTGGAAAGATGGCGTAGGTTTTAATTCCCAAATTTTGTCTGCCATTGCGGCTAATTTTGTCAAATCGTCATTGCTAACCGATAAAATGCTGCGCATATCTAGTGGCAGTCTTTGCAAAAACAAAGTTCTCAAAAATTCCGCACCTACCTTGCTGTCTGCGAGGTTTCGCATCTCGGAGAGTAGTTGAGAAGGTTTTCTGTCGTCTAACTGCAAATCAGTCAGTAATTTTTGTGTACGTTAACTTTCATTATCCGCGAATGCTGTGATTAGTCTGTTTTTATTTTCCTCGTATTTTCCTTCTGCTGCGGGATTGATTATAATATCCGAGATTTGGCTTAACACGTCGGTATCAATTGAACTCACAACTATGTCGTATTTCGTCTGGTCCGCAGGAATGCTGTTATTCCGAAACTGCGCTTCCAACTGTAGAAACCATACACGTGGGTCTGGCTTCCAGAAAGGTGGAACTTTTACACTAACTCTAGCAATTTGTGGCTCCTGTGGAGTCGAGCTGCCTGGCACTTCTTCTTTCGGCATTTTATCCAAAGTTGCGGTAAAGTCCGAGAGTCATCACTTATCGCGTTTTCGTGGGTGTACGATAAAATTGGCCGGTTCACAAACAGAATATCAAAACATTATGTCCCGAATAAACTGAACTTTAATTACATACGTACGATAATATGGATTCCGAGATTAACGTAAGCTTGTACAATCGTGAAGAACATACGCATGCAAAGGCGTCGAAGTTACGAGGAAGTCTCTCTCTAATCACTTACTTTGCCGTGAACTTAGCGTCAGTTTTGGTTCTAGTTCGTAGGTGTTGCCATCCCCTGACGGAAAGTGTGCTGATACAAACCGAATGGCTTTATGATTATACTCATGCAACATGTCTTGTGCAAAATGGGAATACTGGTGCAGGAGTTTTTTTAAACCTCTTCACCCATTATATCTCTCTGGGACCAAACTACACCCTCCCCCCCCCTTTGATGGTGAAATTAAAGCCATTTGGTTTGCCTTACACCAACTAACCCGATGATATAATAGTTTCAAAAAAGCTGTCATTCTGTCAGACTCCATTTCTGCAATCCAAGCCAACACCTCTCTCAAACAACCTGACTCACAATGGATTATAAATTGCAGAATTAAATTAAACCTTCTTCAAGTCAATCATAAAACTAACTCTGCACTGGGTTCTGGCACACTGCAATATACATGGCAACGAAATGGCCAATCTTTTAGGAACAGCCATTTCACGATATTCTCCATGCACAATCCCTTATACTTCCATGAGACAAATTATAAAAGAATCCCTACACAAATCTACCAAATCAAACAGATAAATGAAATCAATGCAAAACTTGGCAGAGTACACTTCCTGACATTCCAGCTTTCCCTCATCGACACACTGTTATAGGCTTTTCGTTTAGAGACTGGACATGATTGCCTAGCCAAACATCGACACAGATTTAAAATCCTTACCAACCTGAACTGTACTCTATGTGGGAGTAACAAGAAAATGAATGTGTTTCACCTCAGAGAGTGCCAGATGGTGATGACCAACGATCTACATAAAAGATATTGGCAAGCCAGAAAATGACTCTAAAACGTTCAGACTGTTCGAACTTGTTTAACTCTAGAACTTCAACATCTTTTTTTTTCTTGTTTGTTTCACACACACATTCTGTTTCTTCTATGTGGCATATATTCTTAACACCTTAGCGAATGGTTGGATGGTTGTATTTTTATCGTGCAAGAACAAAGAAAGTCATTCTGCACCAGACAAGGCATGTTAGTGAATGGATTGCTTTCAAGTGCTACTGCTAAAAAAAAAAAAAGACAATTCACCTTCCTAACAAGAGACTACCCAATAGCATCAGTGCTGAGGGTAGTTACCTGAAAAGCTGCAGTTATCGAACTCCTAATACCCTTGTCTCTTGTGTTTTGTGAAACTGAGCACATTGATTGTGTTTTAAAGCATTAAATGGGTTCTCAAGTTAATATCTGTGAAACACATGGGCAGGATCAACATGAATAACCTGAGACTCAGCACTTCCTTTCAATTATTTTATTCACAAGACCATTTAAAACTTGATGGATAAGCCAACGTCATACGAGCATTATCTAGAATTTTACCTTGCATCAATCAAAGGGTATGACACTACGAACAAAAACATAGTAGGCAGGGGCGCTTAGAACCAAAGAGGGCCCCCAAGCTCACTTCGACCGGCCCCATGGAAGCATAGGTCCTTGCCAGCGTAGGCCCCCTAGATTTTATCTGGGCCTGCGGGCTGCAGCTCCTGCTGCCCTCCCTCTTGTCGGCTCTGATAGTAGGCAACTGCAGAATTAAAAGAACAATTATACAGGCTCCACTCATGACAATTACATCACATTACTTTAAGTTGTCAATAGCTTACTTTGTTGACATGACACACAAAAATCGTTCTTCCCATTTACCCTTTCAGTTAAATAACCTTACTAGCCTTAAGCATTCTGCCCTGTACAAGAACCTTTTGATTAGGGAGGGATAACATTACGTAAAAGCTGTATGTATAAAAGCTGTACATACTGCGACCAAGGTTGAGAATCTTCGTTAAACTGTAGGTCCAATTTGCCAACATGTTGTACACAAATAGTATTTTCATGCGAAGAAAAATTATGGTTGTTACTAAAATTCGAGGAGTAGCATACAGCAAAGGTATGTTGAAGTAAATTTATTTGCGAAATTTTATTTAAAAATGTCATTTAAAGTTTATTTATGAAATTTTTAAATGAGAAATCACGTTAGTAGCTACAATTACTTTAGACATTTTATAATGTTCAAATAATAAACATGAACTATTGAGAGAATTTAGACCACAAATAAGTAATCACATTCCAAAAAGAAAAACTCATATACTTTACTGATTAATTGGTGACTTTGAGAGGCAAGTGGTTGCACCACTATGAATAGCTATCAGCAAACTTAATACATTAATGTACTGAGTAGCACAATGCTATATGCACTGGAACTTGTGTCAGGCATGTTTTTGTATCCACGTGTCAGAGTTTGTCTGCAATTTCTAGTAAAATCGTGAAATATATATGCTTTGGATTTGTGTGAAAATTAACAACTAAAACATTTGGAATGCTTCATTATGCTTTTTTTGGTGATCAACCTTTAAGCTGTGTATACAGTTTTGAGCAGCAATCACCAAAAATGAGGCAATCAAATATTGATTTAGGATTACGAGCTTAAGATGATCGAGCATAAGGATGTGTCCTGAAAATGTCAAAACAACTCTACAAATCATTCACGAAAATGGTTAATAAACCATCTATGAAATATATGTGGATATTGTGGGAATTAGTTATGGAGCCTGCCAGACTATCCTTACAGGTGTAAACAACTGAAACTGTGAAGCAACAACAATTGGCTCTTGCATTACAACACTACGCCATACGTGCCTCTCTAAAAAGAAATTAATTTTTGACTGGTAACATGCCAAGCATCCCAGCATACTAGAAATTCCCCCAAGTTTCATGTGAAATTTAATAAACATATTTTGCTACAGTTCGTTAGCCACCACAAAATCACAGATAAGTTCTAACGAATGACCACAAAAACAAGTATGGCACAAATTACTGGTTTGTTTTATGATGTAAAGATAGCAAAGATCAGGTTATACCAGGCATCGCAAATTTAAATGCACACTGACTCATTAAGAGTAACTATCTGGGAGCAATGAACCCTATTGATGTATTCACTAACCTTTCAATGTTTTGAATAAGTCGGTAGAGTCCCAGAACTTTCTGATAACTGCCATATTAATTTTCTTTTCCAACCATAAACCTTAAACTAAACTATTCCTATGTCCTGGGCAGAAAAATTATTTTGGTGCCCTCATGCACAACCCAGGCTTAAAAAATTTGAGTTACTGAAAAGTGGCCCTCTGCATTTCACCTCCAATATGTCACTCTCAATATTTCCCCTCGCGGACATTTTACCCCTACAGATAATGAGCAGGCTACAAAAATGTAACTAATAAACCTAATTTTTTAACGGTAGAAACCTGGTTATCCGATCTTCGCTTAACCAAAATGATCTTCAATGCAATTTTTTTTCAAATTATTTTTTTAAGTGGATACTCGTTTGTTTTTGGTTTTTTTTGGCAAAAACGCTCATACAATGGAAATCATTTATAACAAACACTGGTTATTCAAATGTTGTTAACTGAAATAACCTTCTGTACTATTCTCTTAAGTGCCCACTATAAAAAATAGTACAGGAGGTCATATCGGTTAAGCAAAATTGGGATAATCAGAGTTTGTTAGAAATGATTGTATAAGTATTTTTGCCAAAAGAGCATTGACCGAGCATCCTCTTAAAAAAAATAATAATAAAATTGTACAGAAGATCATTTTTCCAGATCTCAGAAGTTGTTCTGGTCCCAATAAAAATATCATAGGCTTAAGTTTTGAAGGAACAAGCAATTGACAGAAAATTACCTAAGGTTGACATTTAAATTTAGCGGGGTTCAATTAACATTAATTCGCAACTCGCCAATCCGAAACTCTCTAATCTGCAACTCTGTAATACAGAACCCTCTAATCCATAACTTGCTAATATGCAATTCTCTAATCCTCAAGTAACTCGGTAAGCTATCAACATTAACAATAGTTATCATTATTGCATTTACTCATACACTCGATAATCCGCAACTCACTAATCTGAAACTCTCTAACAACCAACGCTAATACAGTTGCCGATAACGGGTGGTCCGCAGAAAAATCTGGACATTATTTGCATTTTAATGTTTTATTAATAATAAAACAAAAATAATATTCTAAGAAATTCTCATATTCTGAATGACAATTTCCACCTTTATATTGCAGTAAATTCACGGAATGTGGTCTGCGGGATTTAAAACCAGGAATTTAGTGGTCTACAAGGTCCGAAAGGCTGGCGACCACTGCTCTAATACACAACTCTTCTAATATTTATTTATTTATAAATTAATTCACAGGGGATAAAATCCTGTAGGATAACGAGGGAAAAAAGCAGATAGAGACTGCTTGATAAGCACCCATCCTCCTATAATTTTACAAACAATTATTATAGGAATTAAAATTCAAAAATGACTGCAGGCAGTAAATTAAAATCTCAAAATTTGTCCGTGAACAAAATTACAAAAACATAGAAAATCAAAATACAATACAAAAACGTTAATTTTGTTAAAAATTTAAATAATAATAAATAAAGTTAAATAAATAATATAAATAAAGTTAAAATAATAATATAAATAAAGTTAAATAAATAATGCTAAATAAAGTTAAATAAATAATATCAATAAAGTTAAATTAAAATAATTTAATCAACGTTAACATTTATTAAAAAAATTAAAATATGTATGTCAACAATGAGAGATCAGCAGATAAAATTTAAAATACAAATCACACATAAATTCCGTAACGTAAAAAAAAATTAAAATATGTATGTCAACAATGAGAGATCAGCAGATAAAATTTAAAATACAAATCACACATAAATTCCGTAACGTAAAATAAAAATTAAAAATATATGTTTACATCTGAATTTTAATACAAATGCTTTATATACACACAAAATAAGCAATCCCAATAAAACAATATATTCAGTAAACAGTGGAGCAGGCAATATAATGAAGCTAGCCTCGCACAATAGTCCAAATGAACCCATCAAGTCTGTTAAACAAAAATTGTCTATCAGCCCTTTTGAAGGTGATAAAGTTCTGCAACAAAGTTAAGCGGATGGGCAGCGAATTGCACACCCTAGGACCACTAGAGTTAATGTGGTTGTACATATAATCATTCCTAGCAAAGACAGGAACATATGTTACACCCAAACGAATATGGTAGTGACTAGATCTTGCAATAAGATCAATCATCAGTCAGTAAGAACACCTTCTTTAAAAACAATAATCACAAGGGCCACCTTGAATGAAGCAGGCACTGTGGCCTCTACAACAATAGCATTAAAAAGTTCCGTCAGAATAGGAGTTAATAGGGCAGAAACATATTTTAAAACACGGGGATGAAGTTCGTCAGGTTCCAGAGCACTTTTAGACTTTCGTCTCTAAAAGCACTCATAAATCTCATGATCATCAAATGGACTACAATACAAAAATTGATCACAGGGAAGACCCATAAAATCAAAATAATTTGTCAATTGTAAATCAAATCCAGAATTTATATCATCAGCTACGTTTATAAAAAACTTAATTATTAAAAATTAATAATTAAAAAAATTGACGTGATTTTGAACGTGGCGTTATAGTCGGCACAAGAGAGATGGGACATAGCATCTCCGAGATAGCGACAAAATTTGGATTTTCGCGTACGACCATTTCACGGGTATACCGTGAATATCAGGAATCCGGTAAAACATCAAATCTCCGACAGCGGTGCGGCCGGAAAAAGACCTTGAAAGAACGGGACCTTCGACGACTGACGAGAATCGTTAAACGAGATAGACGTGCAACACTTCCTCAAATTGCCGCGGATTTCAATGCTGGGGCATCAACAAGTGTCAGCGTGCGAACTGTTCAACGAACCATCATTGATATGGGCTTTCGGAGCCGAAGGCCCACTCGTGTACCATTGTTGACTGCACGGCACAAAGCTTTACGCCTCGTCTGGGTCCGCCAACACCGCCATTGGACTGTTGATGACTGGAAACACGTTGCCTGGTCTGACGAGTCTCGTTTCCAATTGCATCAGGCGGATGGACGTGTACGGGTATGGAGACAACCTCATGAATCCATGGACCCTACATGTCAACAGGGGACTGTTCAAGCTGGTGGAGCTTCTGTTATTGTATGGGGCGTGTGCAGTTGGCGTGATATGGGACCCCTGATACGTCTAGAGACAACTCTGACAGGTGACAGGTACGTAAGCATCATGTCCGATCACCTACACCCATTCATGTCCATTGTGCATTCCGACGGACTTGGACAATTTCAGCATGATAATGCGACACCCCACACATCGAGAGTTGCTACCGAGTGGCTCCAGGAACACTCTTCTGACTTTAGACACTTCCATTGGCCACCTAAATCGCCAGACATGAACATTATCGAGCATATCTGGGATGCCTTGCAACGTGCTGTTCAGAAGAGATCTCCACCACCTCGCACCCCTATGGATTTGTGGACTGCCCTGCAGGATTCCTGGTGTGAATTGTCTCCAGGATGCTGTTGCAGCTGTAGAAAGTACTCATTGCCTTTTAGGTCAGCTCCTTCATTTCTCTGACCTGGAAGCCAGTGTAAGACTTGCCTGAATCCAATAGTAGCTGAAACGAATGAATCATCAAACCAATAACAAATTGCATAATATTAAACATACAATTGGTAACTGGCCCTCCTCATACCGTAAAAATCGGAAAGAAGAGGTTCTCCTTGCTAGACTTTGCATTGGTCATTCCCGTCTCACCCATAGACATCTATTGGAAGGAAAACC
>QLNU02003225.1:125647940-125700267 GCA_006491805.2 Dysdera silvatica | reverse complement strand
AATAAATTTAGAAAATAACCTATTTTTAATATCGATCCTACGACGAATGGCATTTGCCATCCACATCTTATAATCATAAGATGTGGATGACAAATCTTCTTAATGAAAAATATCTCAGATATATCATTTCTCTTTTTTCAGATATCTCAATTTTAAGTGAGGCAATAAGTGTCATAATATGGCTGCAATTTGGCTTGATGTTTTTGCTGTTATCTGTTTACTAATGATGGCAGTCGGGAGATGAAAGTTAAACTAGTAAATCATAAAATCATCAAATGCAGTCATAAAATCACTATTTAAAATCAGATCACAAATCATTAATATGCAACTCTCTAATCTATAATTCCCCAATCTGCAACTCTCCAATGCGCAACTCTGTCATCTAAAAGTCTATAATCCACAACTCTCTAATCCAAAATTCTATAATCTACAACTATCCAGTCTGCATTTTCCTAATTCGCAACTCTGTAATTCCCAACTCTCTAATCCTAAAGTAACTTAGTAGGTTATCGACGTTAACAACAGCCATCATTATTGTGTTTACGGAAGACCTTTACCTTGCCCTTTTTATTGCAGACAGAAAAACCAAAAGCAATAGCGAGTTTAATATCCATTGAAAGCTGCTAAAAAAACTTCTCGTTTAAATTTTTGCGACTTCCATAAAAACAGTCAAAGAGGCAGCTGTCTAATTGATCCTTGCATCTGGTACTAACCTTACAAGGTATATGTACCTATGTAGATGCATATGTACAAGATATATACTGTGGATGAGCCAAATTCTTCACTGAATGAATCAACAAATGATTTTGCCCATATGTCATAAATGAGTGGACACTCATTCAGTGATTTGGCCCTTGAATGATTTGGTACATTGCTAGTATATATGCAGACACTCAGGAAGAGTAAAATTGGTCTGAACACTTCTAAACCTGAAAACTCAATCTAAATATAGTAGAGCACATGCTTCCAGCTAAAAACAGAAAATCTACCTTATTTTCATCACGAACATTATGTTCTTTGAAATAAGGTGAGAATATAAATTAGCAAAATAGAGAAACGCTGTGTAAAAATACAAACAAAATGTAAAACTGTTGCCGCTAAATCATTTATTCAGCTATTGGCAATTACCTTAGAAGAAACGTATCTTCTTTAGAACAAATATATGGATTTGTTCTAAAAAAGTTATATGTGCTTCTATGGAAACAATTATTAATGACTTAACAACTTACATAATTGTGTCAGTTTTGTGCCTATTTTGTTCCAGGTTTCAATATCATTATTACGGGACTTCCAAACTCGAAAATTTCTCCTGAGTGTTCGTGATTTCATCATTCAAATATTAATAATGCACACACAATCTCACATTTGCTGAATGTACAACAGACTATACATACCATGCAATTGGATCATAACGTAAATCAGTCCTATAATAATAATTTTCTTCTGTTTTCATCATCACTCGATGAAACCAATCAACAAGCTCACTAAGTTCATAGCGGTGGGGTCTAAAAGGAAAACCGAAAAAATAAGAACGAATTCATTACTCGAGAATTAATCTACATATATATAACCTAAATGAGTGGTCAACAGTAAGGTCTACTCACCCCACGGCTTGGTATGTCTGACCTGCACACTTGTGGTCTAATACAGCTTTAATAATTCCTTGAGCAAGATCCGACTGAAACACAGGTTGCTTAATGATACCAACACCCTTCTTCCACAAAGGCAAAGTACGGAACGTATGCCTCACTGAAACACATAAAACTAAATTAAAAGGAACATAATGGTACAACAGAACCAAATATATATTTTAAATCTGGGCCCCCCTCACAAAATGTTGACGTTGACTACCATTTTATATAACATATTATGTGAAATGTTTATAATGTGCGATTTATACATTTTTGTATATTTAGAAGCAAGAAGCTGGTGATTATGAGAGGTGATGAAAGCTGTAGGTCAAAAGAGTTTGAAAACCTCTGGATTACAGGCAATGGCATAGGAAAGGGTGGAGCTTGGGGGCTCAAGTCTACCCCCCACTATAGATGTGAAAACACATTGTCTTCCCATGCGCCACATCACAAAATCTTCTTTAAAGGTGCTCCAGTACCCCCACCATGAGTTTTGAAATGCTATGCAACTGATTACAGGATGAATTAGTTTTAATGATGAACACTTACTTTAATTATGGCACACAAAGACAGCTACATCATACTATACCAGAATCTACCATTTTCAGAGGAAATCGAATCTCTGCCACCTAAACCATAATCAACTACTGGACTACAAATCACTAAGACAGGGTAAATGTTCACTAACATTTCAAATCTGAATTTCATGTATAGTAAAAAAAACTTCGACACTATGTAGGGCAGTTCGACCATGTTTAAAGGGATGACTGTTGACGATCTCGGCTGAGGTGAAACTGATACCGTAGAATGACCTAAATTGTGAAAAAATTCATAAATGTGTGAAAATTCATAATGACTAGGTTGACTGGGCATCAAACCTAACCTAGGGAGCCCCGTTTCTTGGTGATTTATGGTGCAAATACAGCTGTGATAATGATGTGTCAGGCCTAAGAGTTTTCTGAACAATACAAACTCTTATGGCTAAGACCAAGGGACTTCAACCCACGGCCTACTTGCGGTCCAGAGACATGTTTCATGTGGCCCGCCAGCTCATGAAAAAATACAAAATTATTTCATACAAAACAACGCCCCTTGCTCTCTGAGTCTTAAGTCCATGTATTTTAGCCTATCCACATTTCGTTATAAATACCTTGAAACGCTACAGAACTAATATAAAGTAACATGGGGTCTTCCCTCAATCTTGTTTTACTTTAGTTTTCTGGCATACATGGACACTATGGGTAGTTTTATTGATTTGCAGTGGCAGTGATTTAAAACAAATTCATCTTAGGATTCATTAAATTCTATCCTAAATATGTCGATAAGAACATCTTCCCAACCATCTGACTGCATGCTCTTAAAATGATGATAATATGTGGGAGCACTTACGTCTGCACATAGGCATATGCAGGCAATTCATAGTGAAGGGTTACAGGCTTACAATGGGGGGGGGGGATTACAGACTAAAAACTCCATATATTCATATGTATATATACAAAATTTCATCGCAATAGAGGTTTCAACACCTCCCCATGTACACCAGTACTTCTGCAAACAGCTCTTTTCAAGAATGATGTTGGCAAAATCAAAGGCGGATCCGAGGTTGCAACCTGCACCCACCCTGGATCTGCCTTTGTTTAGTCTAATATTGCTGGTACAGTAGTGCAGCCTGCAAGCTAGCACGAATAAGCAAAATTGGCCCTTGGACTGAAAAAGGTTGAAGACCCCTAGCCTAAACAATCAAACACAAGAATACAAATCAGAAAAAAATACGGCAAACAATTAGTACAAGACAGGTTCAAACCCAGATTTTCTGCATAACAAACAAACATGTTATTTCTACGATATCATACAACTCACAATGGGCTTGAAACTAGTGGTTGTGATTATTGAGAAACTGTAAAACATCTAAACATCTTAAGGTTCATAAAAGAACCTTATTTGAATAATTTTTTGATTTGGAAAACTTTAACTTTTAGAACAGGAAAATGATGGACCAGGCTTAAATCCGTGATTTTAGGGTTGTGCAACTAAACCTGCATTATCATTTCTGAGGTAGGGTATTCCCTAAAATCTAAGGTTTCAAAAACTAACGAGACACCCACAAATTTTTTCCCTTTACCATAGTAGAAGTCTGTGCAAAATCTAAAAATGATCAGGCAAATTTAACCCATGTCTCAAGCAGATTGAAATTTTCAAATTACGGTAATTTTTTGGTTTTTCAATAATTTTAGATTTTTTTTTGGACGTATGTTAGTAAGCTATTATAATATATAGTTAGAGTTCATAACAAGAATTTGCCAAAGTAAGCGCCAGATTAATAAAATAATGTTTTATACTCCAATCTATCATTTCAAAAAAGCTATTAATTCGGCTGAGAAAAACAGCATGGTTCGAGATGGTTTTGACTGGTGCTAGATATAGTGGTACGTCTTGCTAGAAGTTGGAGGGAGGGAGGGAGGGAAAACAATCAAAGTGATTTGCAGTTGGTGACCTATGCGTTTCTGACGAAAGTACACCAAATAACTAGAGTAACATATATTATGAAACAAAGCAATTTTGCTCATCAAAATGCTTCCAAAAAGTGTTAAGAAGTTTCATATATCTGACTGACCGCATGGACAAAGAAATACAGGGATCAAAACTTCCATTCCACGTTCAATTACTTAGATATCTACTTTTTAGAGTTCGAGTCAAATTAGATACAATAGAAGATGGAAGTAACGTTGTGGCTCTGGCTGTTATAGGCTTATGGGAAAAATCCCACATTTCAATGGAAGAGAAATGTAATGTTGTGAAAAATTTTTTTGATTTGTACAACAAATGGAGAGCTATTCAAAAAGTTCCACATGGCAAACGAATAAACAAATATCCACAGAAAATTAATTTAAAAGAACATCTGGGCCTGATATACCAATTTTCATGTGGTTTCGAGATATTTGGTGAAATACTAACCAGAAAAGTACATGATAGGGATCAACGATAACCAAGCATCACCTCTTGTGAAAGCTTTGTACTGGAAAAACAGGAAGTAAAGTCAAATGAATTTCAACAATTGTTAACCTACCAATTTCATGGCTTGACCACCAACCTAAACCACTTTTTCTTCAACAGGAAAACCATAGCCACGACAATTATAGAGAATTCCCTGAGCTTGTTTGCATATATTTGGGCAAGACTCCATAAAGAGGTGTCAAATTTGCTCTGCACAAAATAATTCACGATGCTTATTTTATGTCCAGAGCGATTTACTACTGAAAGATTTTGCTGTTCAAAAATCAGTTCAATTTTACATGCAGAGAAGAGTCAGGTCTGCAGAATTTCTGTCTTTCCGTTGTCACGGTATATATAAAAGTCTGGTTTTCAACTCCATATGCTTTGCTGACACCTACATACTACAATGATTTGCTGTTCTTTCAAAGTCTGGACTCGTACGAAAAAATTAATCAAAAGGTATCTGAAGTGGCTTTCCAAAAGTTCTCTAATAATTTCTGGTCCTTCTTCACTTACAATTGGATCAAGTTATCTATTAAACGGGTCTGTTCCACTGGATGAAAAATTAAAGATGGTAGTCGCAGTTAGTGGTAACGAAGTTCAGACTGACGGTTTACTAACCTCGAAAACAAAACAGGAAATGCGTCTCACTGTTACTCCCGAAGATAATCCTCAGCTTTTGTTAAAATCCACTAGTAACTTTGCAGATTTGACGTTTTTGAAAATTTTCGAAAAGTATGGATTGCAAGTAGATTTCTTAGATATCGATCCTGTTGGTTGTAGCAGCACAATCCGTTTTAAGCATGCTGAAGAATTTTTTTTCTGACTTTTCAGTAGCGAATGATGCCATGGAGAGAAAGGTCACGATAACTCGGGAATATTTTGGTCAGGTAAAAAAAGAATGTGAATTCCAAAAAATTATTTAGTTTCCCAACATACTCACATAGTGACGTAAATGCATACAAAGAAACCATTGTCTGCAAAGTTGTTTGAGTAATTGCACTAAATTGCCAATTTGATAACCAAATATATATTTACCAAAAAATGTTAAATTTTCTGCATTAGTTTAATACTTTGATTTTTATATTTAATAATGACCCGTGTTGAGGTTTTAGCAGAAAATTGTCATCATTAAACTTGGATTGGCCGTTCGAAAGATAATAAAAAATAATTTTTTTTTTAGAAAATTGTGTAATTTTTAATCCTTTTGAGGCACAAGTTAAGGTTGTCCAATCATTTCAAATTTTGCACGGACTATTACTATAGCAAAAAGGAAAAGAAAAAAATAGGGTAAGAGATGTCTTATATCATAGTCCAAAATTTTGAAATTTGCCCTATATAAGGATCACCCTACCCTGGGGTATAATTTAATTGCACACTTTTAATATAAACTGCTGTGCATTAAAAAAAAGGTAAGAATACTATTTAAAAAATACTCACAGCCCATAGCATAATAAGTGCAAAATTTATCTCCTGTCCCAAATATATCTGATGGCCTAAATATAATTGCATTTGGAAATTCTTCACGCACAGCTTGCTCTCCTCTCCACTGGAAGTATAAAGAAACTAATTTAAACACATAAAAGAATAAACAAAAACTATAACAAAATATGTATTCACATATTTTATTTATATGAATCAATTTTTATATGCCATCTTTCTATTTTGGGTTTCAGCATCATGACTACTTGGCAACCACTTGTGGTGTAAAATTGCGATATTCCCAACAATTATTCACATTTGCTTTATCAAATTTTTGAGCACGTGTTGGGGAATGAATAATTCGATGTTTAGTGCATACAAATGAAAAAAATCACATACAAACATGAGAAAAAAATGGTTAATTCTTCATTATAGCGGCCCCAGAGATTCAATCACCAAACAACCGAGATAAAGGGCTAAAATAGTAGTAAAATATATGCGAGTATTATTTTTATGTTAGTACTTGACTGGCTCTCTTATTAGTATAATAACTAATTAAATATTTTTCATGCAATTAGTACACTTACCTGAATCATAGGAACCGAACTAGGGAGAGACCCCCCAGACCTTTTGAGTAATCCTAAAGTAGCCAAATAAAGTTGGGGGCCACTATACTAAGGAAGCACTAAAAAACGTGTGAAACCACCAAGATACAACTTAGGAACTTTAAATTGAGAAGCCCTAATTGGTTGCTTGTGTTTTTATGGCGCAAGGACAGCTAAAAGCCCTAATGCTTCCATGGAAAGGCCTAGAGTTTGCATTTTGGTAGCCTTGTACTCATTTCTCTCATGTTTGTATATAATTTCCAAATTTAAGCACATCAGAATATCCATATGTTGAAAATCTAGGAATGTAAATTTTTTCCCCCCCCAAGACAAATAAGAATTTTTTACCCACTCTAAAAAAAAGAAAAAAAATTAATGGTGCGGTAAAACAATCTATGGTAAAATTACTATAGTAAAACAGTCTCTTGGTGTTTCAGAAAATGTGGAGTTGTTGAAGAACAGGTACAGAAGAATGTGCAGAAAAGATATTGCACTTAAATTCGGTTTCCTAAATATAGTGTCAACGATTATAAAAAAGAATGCAAGTTTGTTATGAAAATCTATGGAGATATCACACCTGATTGGAAACCTTCTAAAATCTTACGGTTTTCAGCTCACCAGAGGTATTCATGATGATGTATTATGGATTTATTAAGTGTGAATATTTTTATGATAAATTGTCATCAAACTTTGTTGGACAACAAGGCAATAGAAAATTACATAAATACTATGTTTTTCATGCTAAGTGACATACATTCTTTTTCCTCAATAATTTCGTTTTTAATCATGTGAGCATAACTTGTATATAATGTCATTCATATCCACTTATTAAAAGAGAAGAGCAGACTGGTTAAAGAAAATGTGTCTCTAAATACAATATACTCCACCCTGGCGTATGCAGGGCAACATCGATGGGGTCATAACCCACTATTATTGCGATAAATTTTTATGAATGAATATATGGAGTTGTAGCTCTGTAACATCTCACGTTAGAAGCCTATAACACCCTCCACCTTTATGAATTTTCTACGTATGCTAACAATACTACACAATATGTAGGTAAAAAAAGTTTTTCTACATATCTAAAAGTTTCTTTAAGGAATCGATTTTGATATATGGAAAGGTTATACTGTGTGTGTGTGTATATATATATATACAGTAGAACTCCTTTATAACGAAATGGACGGTTCCATAGAAAAAAATAAATTCGTTTAATAGAAAATTCACTAAGTGGAAACGATGTATTCATGAACCAGGGCAGTGCAATATGTAGGGTTCGAGCCAGCATGACGGCAAAGCAACAATTGTTGCCAGTTCATAACCAATCGTCACTAAAATCATGAACAACAAATTTGTCAGCTGAAACATACATGGTCATTTTCAGTTTTTTTCAAATGCAAATCGTGAATTTGATTTTACGGCTACAATTCCATCAGGATAAAAGTTCTCCAGCCAAGGGTCTCACGATGCAAACAATTTAATTATTTTTTTCTTTCAAAAAGAAAAAAATAGCCATTTCATACTTTGTTTAAAATGGCACAGACATTTTGTACAATGCCTGGATTTCACACTTTGCAGGTAAAATATATACTATTTTGAACATCTGACAATTTAAAATGTGAATAATTTATGTTGTGCTGTTTTTGCATAAATGTCTATATATATGGAAAAATAATCGGTAATACATGTTGTAGAAGGATACATATGGTAATTTTAACCTATGTCTAGCAGCTTTGTTTTTTCGACCACCAATTGGTGACCAGGTGGCCTTTTTGGACTATCACATTCCCTTCGCTGGTGACAACCCTAGTAACTAGTAATATGATACCACAATTAAAATTCCCTTTTTCAGTAAATGACGATTTCTCATAAATAACATTCAACCATTTAAAAATAAATGTTTTTAAGTATGCATAGTGTATTCCAACGGTATTAGGGAACCCAAGGTAGCTGACGTGACCACTTAATTTTCTGTTTTGGTCGTTAAAAATTTCGTTATGCAGAAATTGATTTTGTTACATGGAAACACTTTCCAGAGTGGTAACAAAATTCAGGAAAAAAAATTCCCTGATAGATAAAAATTTCCCTGATATTTTTATGTCTGTGTTGCCAGCAAGATGATGAAAAATACCAAATGTACAAATGCTATAATATATGGAAAAAACCTACACAATTATAAAAGAAACACTAAAAAAAATAATGCAACTCATACAGCTCTTGCCTCACTGTATTACCACTGAGTCAGTGGCAATACATTGAGGCGAGGGCACCACACTATGATTTATGACTTTAACCCCTTGGGTACAGATTTATTTGAAAAAATTCTTGCGTTTAGAACGGATTTAATTTGCTGATTCACCACTGGAAGGAATGTCCTCTTACAACTGATACCAATCACTCTTGCCATGAACAAGAATGTACACATTTAATTTTGTCCTAGTTTGAATGAAGAATTAGACTCATTATCCATAACTTAGGCAAGACAAGTGCATGATGAGTCTCAGTCGTCAAATGTACCCAAGGGGTTAATGAGACCTATACAGATTGTCTATGGGCGAACAGAACTGGAGATATTACTATTTTTATCAATTTTTCAAAACCTTATTTTTCTATACTCATTTCACAGATAAGCTCATGCTATGAATGTATGTGTGTGTATAAAAGTAGTGTTGTGGCAGATGTATCATAATCGCAACTGTAGCATACATCATAACCATAACCACAGTTTAAAGCTACAACTATCACTGATGAGTAGTATATAATAGGTGTTTTCACATTTCAGCTTAGTGTACAAGCCACTATACATAAAGTCAGAGGTATGCAATCTAAGCACACCTGTCCAATTTGTGACAACTCTTTCATTCAAAAGAAGGACTTGAATCGGCTTATCAAGACGATTCATGAAAAGAGTGTAGACTACCCATGTAGTGTCTGTGGCAAGGTTTTTAATTGGTCATCCAATTATATGCGACACATGGCAACTCATGTGAAGCGAAAAGCAGAGAACTTGGAAAATTCTCCAATCAAGTTGATCAAGGTGTGTGTATTTTTCTTGAGTAGAATTATTTTCTATATCTAACAATTTTTTACTGGTAAAAATTTTTTATATATATTTTGAAAGCTTAAAAATTCATTTTGGAAATTTTCTCTTTATAGATCAATGATGAGTTTGCAATCCCAGGGCCATCACATCAGGTTATAGACCTATCTGAGTGGGTAACTATTTTCCAAACATGTTTAATAACTTTGTATTTTTTACTGGTGAAATTATCTTTATTTATTTTAAAATATTTAATGAGCAAAATTTTGAGTTTCTGATTAAATAATGTTTTGATTATTTAAATTTACAGTGATATGATGTTTTAAAATTTAAATATATAGTGATTTTTTCTTTATAGGCTTCTACCAGTAAAGTACCAAGAAGAAAAGTACCTCTTGTTTAAAGTGTAAGCTAATTTTCCTTTTTCTGTTTGAAGAAAAAATGTGTTTACGTAAGATGCATTAGCCCTTTTCTTTTTCAAGGAATTCACTTGTGGAAACTGTGGGGAAAAAGTTCATGCATAAACGCAACTTAACACAGAATGCCAAACTTGATACAGAGGAAGTGAAACACACCTGCAAGCAATGTGGCAGACACTTTGCAATACAAAGTAACCTCACTTAACATCAATGACCTTCTCGAAAGAAGGACTCAGCTCACCCTAATTAAAAACCGAGAGTAATTGGTGACAAAAATGCCCTCAACACAATTCGCAACTCATCTTCTCACTCCCACCGATGAGGAGGTTCAAGACTGCTCGTCTTTGAGAAGAGATGTATGTGAGAGTTTACCATTGAAAAACTCAACCTTTCACTCACTTCCGGGGAGCAAGTGAAATGGTATATGGCCTTAAATGTTAATTTCATGCATGTTGGTAGTGATGGGGAGACTCAATACGTCACGCCCCACTTTCGTAGTCTTAATGCCGTAGAGCTAACTGATGAGGTTCTCCACCTCCACATTGACGCTACTACTGAGAAGATTAGAACCACTTTTGATGAATTCATAGAGAGAGGTAGCGGTTGGGTATTAAATATTATCAACTGTGAAGTTACAGTAGGTAAATACCAACCCTTGGCGGCGTCTGACTATATCCCACTCCCCAAAAAGTTGCAAAGTAAAACAACCATTGTGAACATTCAGACTCATGATGATAAATGTTTTTTATGGTCTGTCATTGCATCACAACATCATGTTAGTCGAAAGGATCATCCTGAAAGAGTTAATCACTATGTATAGTATGAAAACACTATCAACACCTCAGGCATCGAGTTTCCAATGGTTCTATCTCAAATCCTAAAATTTGAGAAACAGAATGCAGTCTCTATAAACTTATTTGGGTACGAGGGAGAAATTTTCCCTCTCCACATCACAGACCAGAAGTATACCCACCATATCAATCTACTGCTTGTAGCTGATGGGGAAGAAATATTATTGTCTCATACGTGATTTAAATTGTCTGCTTTCAAGTCTCACAAAGTATAAGGGGCATAAGTTCTATTGTATCTATTGCCTTCAACGCTTCAGCAGTAAAAAAATCTTAAATGATCATCAGGGGGAATGTCAATTGCATGGTCCCCAAAATATCAGACTCCCTTCTATTAGCGAGAAATGGCTCACCTTCAAAAATGTGGAATATCGTCTACCGGTTCTATATGTTATTTATGCATAACCGGTAAGTTTCTCTTATTATGACAGAAGTTAATAAATTAAGAATGTATTTATGGTACATAAAATATTAAGTGTATATATAAGAAGCATATACACAGTAAGAAGTGTATGCAAATGTTTATTTTTAACTTTTACATTAAATTATTTTAAAATATTTAAATTATTTTTATAAACTTTGAATTATTTTCATGAACTTTGAATTATTTTTATAAACTTTGGATTATTTTTTATAAACTTTGAATTATTGTTTTAAATTTTGAATTATTTTTATAAGCTTTAAATTATTTTTTAGGTCAATACAGAGGAGCCGCTCACAATGCTTGCAATTTGAGATATCAGCTTGCTACTGAGATACCAGACACCTCAAAAATTATGATGGGCACCTGATCATTAAGGGTCCTAGTAAATATACAGACCAGAGGATAACTTGCATCCTAACAAATATGGAGCGCTTTATTTCTTTTTCTGTATGGAAATTAAAGTTTCTAGACTCCCTACAGTTTATGCCTTCCTCTCATGAGAAGTTTGTTAGCAACCTTCTGAGGGATGACTTTTTTCTTATGAAGGAGGAATTTTTGTCTGAGGAAATGAAGCTTATACTTTGTAAAGGTGTTTACCCATATGAATATATGGATAGTGCTGCACGGTTTGAGGAAGAGTCTCTCCCACCTAGGGAGAGTTTTTACAGCTCCCTATCAGAGGAAGGTGTATCTGATGATTATGAACATAGACAGAAGGTATGGAATACTTTTAACATTCAAAACATGGGTGAATACCATGACCTCTGTCAAATCGGACACACTGCTTTTAGTAGACGTGTTTCAGGGTTTTAGGCAACTCTGTCTCAACTACTATGAGATAGATCCATGTCATGTCTATACCGCCCCTGGGTTAGCATGACAAAGTTGTCTTAAGATGACTAATGTGCGTCTAGAATTGTTGACAGATCTCGATATGCACCTTTTCATAGAGAAAGGTATTCAAAGTGGTATTAGTACTATCATCAACAACTATGGGTAAGTTTATTTATTTATTTATTTTATGAAATATTTTAAAGTATAGAATGTATTTGTGTACATGTATTTTTATTTTCTAGCAAAGCCAACAATAAGTACATGGGCGAAGAATATGGAAGGTATTATTATACCAGAGATGGTATTAGCATATACAAAAGAATTAGCAGAAGGGATGAATGTGAAACTCTTCACCTCTGAAAAATTAACACCCAACCTTTTCAATAAGACGAATTATGTGGTCCATTATAAAAATTTGAAGATGTACATCAACTTAGGACTTCAATTGAGGATTACACGGAGGTTTATAATTTTCTTTTTAAATAGAATATTTATGTAACTTTTTTTAAACAGGTATATATACGAATAATAAATTTATTTATTTATTAAGAATCCCAGATTTCTTTGTCTCTGCTGTATTATTAGCTCATTTACTTAAATTATGTATCAAAAATTGCATTTAATGCATGTAATTGGCTACGTAGCAACGTGATAGACGTAAACAGTGGTTACGCTCTACAGCCAAACCGGCCCCCTTGCGGACACGGGGATATGGGCAAACATGCCTTATTTGGTGTCCCCTATCACCCCTTAAAGTTTTGCCAGATATTTTCCAAACACCCTGTATATATACACTGTAGAACCTCAATAAAACGAAATGGACTTTTCATGAAAAAAAATTCGCTATGTGGAAACAATGTATACATGAACTAGGACAGGGCAATATGATACCGCAATTAAAATCCTATTTTTCAGTTAACGACTGTTTCTCATAAATGACATTCAACCATTTAAAAATGGACGTTTTAAGTGTCAAATATACATGCGTATAAAAGAGAGTTGAACGATTATTACCTTAAAATGAAAACATATTTAATGCTTCTTTCATACACATTCATGCTTTTGTAGAAAAATTTCTAACATCCTGCTGCACAACAAATGGCGGTGTTGATTCATCATAAAAGTGTTAGCACCCCTGTGGGAAATTTGCAAGGTCTGGATTTCTGGTAATCAACCGAGCAAAAAAGCGCGACAAGTACTACTATTCAAATAATACAGTGTATTCAAGGACAATTGGGGCCTGTTTCTAGCCTAGCAGTTTCCCGCTGTATGGGGCAACCAGACACAGGTGTTTGTGCTTAGGAAAACTCTTTATTAGGGAGTTTAAAGTCCCTTAGGCGTGCCTCATTCTGTTTGTTTGCCACTTACCTTAAAACCATATTGTGTTCTCATGGTATGAGGGAACCCGATGTCGCTGACGTGACCACTCGATTTTCTGTTTTGGTCGTTAAAAATTTCGTTATATAAAAACACTTTCATATGTAATGACCATGGGGATTTACCAAAACTTCGCTATATAGAGAATTTCGCTATACGGAAGTACGTTATATGGAGGTTCTACTATACATACATATTCTTTTGCTGCACCTTTACAATGGGGAAAAGTATTGACCATATACTGAATGTCCATTTCCTACAAGTGTTTTAGAGATTGTATGATTATAGTGGAAAGAGGTGGCTCCTATTTTTGATTATTTTTTCATATTGCTCATATATAATGTGGCTGTATTTAAAAATTACATCAAAATACAAATGATCTATGCCTCATTCCAGTATTTGAAACTGGAGATTGACTCACTGTACCGTATGCTTAAGCAATTAAAAAATGATATTAATAAACACAATTGGCTCAGTTGCGAAAATTTAATATAGCTTTAAACTAGTGTTTCTGAAACTTTGGTCGCTCATGGACCACTTTAAGCCCTCCTTTATTTATCGCGGACGACCGAGGGGGGGGGATTTCTCCTTCGCCCATTAAAAAAAAATATTGCCTGAAATTAAAGTTGCCAACTATGGCTAATAATATTAAGCCCTACTTAGTCACCGTCATACTGATTCACACACCCCTGCCTCTTCCAAGGAAAGACATATCCAAAGTAACCCTCGACTTATGTAATTTATTGGCAGGATTATATGCATATATAAAAAAAGAGCTCCCGTAAGAGAGATTTATTCATCTCTTGAAATACAATTAATATAATAATATCAATTAAATAATATTAAGCAATGTAGACAGCAAGGGTGTATTTAGAGGATTCAAATCTTTCACGAAACACCCGCAAGGTAAGGTTTATAACAAGTAACAGTTATGGGAAATTCTTTAAATCTCACCATAACATAAATTACAGCTAAGCCGGCAATTTGTAGTTCCATTTTTTTCTGAAATTTGGTGGTGATTCTGTGGACCATTTGGTAAGCCGCTGCAGACCACACTTTGAGAAACACTGCTTTAAATGCTTCTCGATGGCTTGCCATCACCTTCGAAGCATTCATAACAATAAGAGTGGAAGCTGGTAGAACAGGGTAAAGGTATGGATGTTATTCAGGAGTTGGTACCCTCTAATGCCAGATAACAGGAATGAAGTTGAGGAAGGAAAACTACACGAATGAGACATGGATAAAATTTTAGAATAAAAAAGTAGGAATTAAATTAGGAAGGAAGAAAATTAATTTGGAGAAAACGAGACCATACCAGATGGATATTGCCCATAGTAACCATGTCACTGGTCAAGTGCACAATGTTTCGATGGATCAGAATTGCTTCAAAGAAATTTATATTTGACGAAGAAGATGGTTTAAAGATTAAGTCAGCTTGATCAAACAGAACATCTACCTTTCCCCAGATCACAATCTGAAATTGGAGACCATCTTTTTGTTTTTATTCCTAATGTCAACTCCAAGGTTGATTCCCTCGCCATTCTTTTGAATTTTAATTTTAAAGACATCATCTCTCTCATCAACAAAATTGGTATTCCAAAACTCAAAGACTCGATTCCAGATCATAATTTATGGGGTATTTATAGAAACCTATGTTCATGCCTAAAATCGTACAGTGGCCATAATTGATGCGAACTCCACTCCTGGGTTAACCTTTACGTAACAGCAAGTACGAGAACTGATTTGCCTTCCACACGGCTGAAATACTCTGAATATTTTCCAACGTCGCGACATGGAGTCATTTGCAGAATTTAGCAAAATGGTTGCTGATAACTGGCTTTCAAAACCTCTTTATTCCCTGAAATTCCCTCTATTATTTATGCCGATGTGGAATCTGCCCCCTCCTCCAGCAATTAACCTGCGGATCTTAAAATAATGAGTCTTTGTCAATTGATGTTGAGGAGGGATGCTTGACTCGGGGGGGGAAGCAGTGTATGGTCATTGTATGGTATATATATCCATGAACCGTGAACTTCAGGCGATAATTTCATGGAAGAAGCCCTGTCCCGCCGTCACTAAAAGGTTCGGGAAGACCAGGTGTATGTGACAAAAAAAAACAAGAACTGTCAAAATCATACATAGTGCATCGTCGTTGGATTTTAAACCACAAATTTAATTTGATCAAACTAAATTAAATTTTAAATCTCCTTCTCCGGCAGAGGCAGACTGAAATTTCTTTGAAGCTTTCTGATCCATAAAAACATTAAGCACTTGGTCAATGACATACCTACTACGGCCAATATTCATCCGCCTCGGTATTGTCTCCTATGTATCAATTTTCTTTCTTAATCTCCTTCATAATTTAATTTACGCCTTTTTATTCTCCCTTTTTTGACCATTTTCCATTCATATAGTTCTCCTTAACTTTCCTTCTGTTATCTGTCACTAGAGGGTCCAAACTCACAGACACCACCCACCCTTATTATAATGAAGACTTCGGGGAAAAGGAGGAAAATGACAACAAAGCCACCGAAAAACGTTTAAAGCTATATTAAATTATTGCAACAGTGTGAATTATGTTTACTGTTGTTATTTTATTATTTCTTAATTCTAGTATTTGTCGATTATATCTAGTCTTACTACGAAGCATAAACCCTTTTTGCTTCTTACACAAATGGTATGCTTGAAACATTACTTTTGTTCATTTGATCTTTAAGTTTTCTATACTCATGTATCGTATATGTTAATTATTAAAATAAAGAATTCAAAGTTATCCTTTAATAATTTACATCGGACCAATTAAGGTGAGTGCTCACTGAAGATATGGACTCCTTGTACACAATATTCCAGAAATTGTGCAATAAATTTATCATTTGTTTAACATGTGTACAATAGAGTTATAATTAGTTTAACATTATATGTACAATAAAGTTATCATTAACTTTAATGGGTATTACACAAACAGATTAAATAGCCACTACTATAAACAGTAACCTTAATATTAATTCATATAATTAATAACTTTAAGTTTTAATAGAGTTTAGAAAAAAATATAATGAATCCCTTAAAAAAAAAAAAAAAAGTCACAACGTATCAATATTTCTAAAACTTTTTCTACAATTCTTCTTGTTAACACAGCCAACTAATTTTATTCTAGTATTCTAGAATCTAAATAATATTCAGAATTCTAGGAATATACAACATTTTTGATTCATAAACCCAGAGATACCTTACATAATGAATATCAATATGAAAAACATATAAATAATAAAATTAAGCATAAAGTAGAAACCTTGGAGGCATAGAATTGGGATCCCTTTTTTAGGATGATAGGATCCGGTTTTTCACAAGCATTCAATGCTGACACATGAATTAACGTTTCCACACCATATTCCCGAGCAATCTTTGCAATATTACGAGGCCCTTTAACATGCACTTCTTCAAAAGGGAAATTGCTATGGAAGGAATGTAAATTTACCATATCATGCAATCAGTAATTTATATAAAATACAGCATACATTATAAAATTTTACAATGAAGAACAAAACAGGCAAGAGCAAGAATTACTATAATCAGCTATTACAATAGACACCTGATTATCCAAAAAAAGGAGGCAAACCTGAATCTGGATAAGCAAAATTTCAAATAATCTGGAAATTCAATTTTCAGTACAAATATACAAAAACTAGCTGCAACATTTATTCAAAAAACAAATTTAGTACATATCACTAAGCTGTTACATTGATAATGAAAAACATTTTAAAACATATGTATGTGTTAATTACGACAGTAACCGCATTGGAAACGGTTTGGTATTTTCGTAAATAATATATACAAATCATTCTTCGTATATAATACCACCATTTGTATTTATTTCTTTTTTAAGGCCAAGGTTAGGCCAAAGTGGACCACGAAACACACAACTATGAGTACTTTCACCAAAAACACCGAACAAATATCCACTGAAAAAAAATAATTAAAAAAATTAGTGTAGCAGGTTATTTTAGTTAAGCAAAGTTTATATATATGTAACCAGGGTTCTACTGTATAAAGTTCTAAGTGTACAGATTCATAAGATAATCAGCTAAAGAACCTATAGCTGAATGTGTCCTCTGCATCAAGTAGGTACCTGCTTTATTTAAATTTGATTATGAGTCTATCAAAAAGAGATGATAAATATTGGAGGTTGCAGCAAATGGAAGAACTGCATTAGCAAAGTTCATAGAAAAAAAAAAATAGTGCAAGCGTTATCCATTAAAGATAAAGATAACTTAGGTGGAAATATCACACATCATCAGATACCTTGTCAAAACAGCTTTTTCATACATCATATTGGGCCTGTGCAAGGCCGGCCTTATGGGGGGAGTCTCCCCCCTCCCCAATCGGGAAAATCAAGTTCCAAGTTGAGAAAATCCAGTTAAACGTGGAAAAAAAAAAAAATAATTAATTCACTGGGTAGCTGGAAATTCATGTAATGTCAATTGTCAACTTGGCAAAACATTTTAGATTTTTGGGGAAAAAAGTGAAACGATTTTTTATTTATTTTTTTTTTTCACCTTTAGACAATTGCAAAATTTTTTGACGTTGGCAAAATCGAGAGTTACTTGGAGAAAAAGACAGACTTTTTTGCTTTCGTTTGTCGGAAAAATTTGCGATTATAACTGCCCATTTTGTTAAGTTATTTCCATTTCCACGTCTGTGGTATATTGTCCAGCCCAGGGTCGGTCTTATAGGGGGATGGTGGGAGTCTCCCATCAATAGAAAAAAGTCAAGTTCCAATTTGAGAAATTCCGGTTAAACTAGAAAAAAAAAAATTGGCAAATAATTAATTCTTTGAACAGTTAGAAATTCACAAAATTTCAACTTGGCCATAATTTAGATTTTCTCGGGGGAAACCGGTAGAATAATTTATTTTGTTTACTCTTCACCAATACACAATTGGAAATTTTTTTGACATTGGCAAAATCGAGAATTGCTTGGAAAAAAAGATTGACTTTTTTGCTTTTGTTGGTCGAAAAATTTTGTGATTATAACTGCCCATTTTGTTAACACTTATTTGTGTTTCTACATCCGTGGTACACTTTCCAGCCGATAAGGCACCAGAACCACAGATTTTGGGACCGCCTCTCCCCCTTTTCATTTAACCCTCATTTTAAGTGCCACAAAGAAGAAACCAGGTCGTATTCCCGGGTGTTTCTTATATTGAATTCAATTTGCAACTGACAATAGTATTCGACTCTCAAACTTGCTGTGGACCTGGAGGGTCTGTCTGTTGTGTAGCTATATCTGTACAGTGGGTAAGCAGAGGTTTCAAATAGTTCCTCTCGCGTCGTAAAACGCTAAATACTTTCAATGTCTATGTTCATGGATTTTTTTGTTTATTTAACAGTAAATGCTAGCTTTAAATACATATACAGTAAAACCTCTCTAAGGCGACCACTTTCGGTTCTGTGGAAAAGCAGTCGCTCAGAGAGGTGGTTTCTGAATGGAGGTAAATTTAGCATTGGGTCTATGGGGAGAGGGACAAAATCCGTTTCAAGAAAAAATGGTTAAGAGAGGTGAATGCTAAATAGAGGTGGTCATTAAGGAAGGTTTACTGATATATATATCTTTTTCAACGCATTTGGGTAATTGGAAAATTTTGCGCTTCTCCCCACTACCAATGGAGGTATGCTTGGGCCGCCCCTGGGCCTGTGCCATGCTTCTGTTTACCATTACTCTAATATAATGACACATACTGAATGAACATATATACCTTGTTTCGTGATTGCGCCCTATAAGATTGATAACGATGTTGGAATATTTCATAGACATGCGTAGCGATTCTTCATCTTTCAAATGGTACGGCTGAAAAAGAAAACAGATTAGTAATTAATATTTATCTAATAAAAAAAACATCCCCTTAAATGAAAAATACTGCATTTATTAAAAAAATCTGGGACAATCTATTGCAAATATGTATCTAACTGACATAGACTCTGCTGCGTGGAATTTCAGATGGGAGAGATTCATTCGCTTGGAATGGGTTGGTAATTTGAAGTCAAAAACTAGTTTTTGACGTGACGGTGGTTTAAACCTGATTTTAACCAATTGAAACCATCAAAAACTCAAAACTTTGGGATAAAAGAATTTAATTTGAAATGAGTGAACCCTAAATGTTGTATTATCGATATCGAGTATCCACATATTATTAGTAGCATATGTTAGGAAAATGTTATATTACAATACAAATATATTTTTTGAAAATATTTCTTTTCTCTAAAAATATTGCAAGAATGGAGAAAAATAAATGCTAGTTACTGTTTTAAATGAATCAAGATACCAAAATTATTATGAATTTATTGAAAATTTTCAAAGCAAATGAAAACAAGGTTTACTGAATTTTTTATTCATTAAGACTGCATATTTTATTTTAATAATCTAGTTTTGTGCAGCTACGCAGCATTCAATAGCATATTACAAGTTCAGAGTTTTCTCAATGCTTAATCGATTCCATCGTTTAGAATGAATAATTCCAAAATTCGAAAATATTCTTTCAACAGAAGCTGAACTGGCAAGTTGAAACAAAAGCTTTATTGTTAGTTCTGAAAATTCAGATGTTGCATTATTCTTTTGAAACCTTCACACTTAAAAATGCTTTTCCACCATGCAACAGAGTTTGAATGATACACACTAGCACTAACGTAAAAGGTGGGGAATTTGATTTTTTGGGTTTCAAATGTTATCAAAAGCGGTAAACGATCATAAACCTTTTCATCAACAAAAACATGAGCAGTTTCCATTTACTTATTCATGCTAGCCTTCATCCATATATTTGGGATTGATAAAGTTGTCACGTTCCTGTAGCATTATGCTCAGGTTGCAAAATACTAGCGCCGGTAAAAATGACCGCTGCTGATATATAAAGCATGGTTAAAGTTTGCTTCTCTATTTCTCTTACCAGCATACCTTACATCAGAACCAAATTCAGTATAGGCTGGTCCTGTTGAATTTTGTCAAAACAGCACATAGCCGTCAGTCAGTTATGTTAGGTTAAAATTTGTGTTAGTTACTGTTACGGTAATCAAATTGCCATTTGTTGATGGATCTGCCAACTGCAATAAACCTTTGTTCTGTTATTCGCTTCTAGGGATGGACTGGGCCACCAGCCAACAGACCTGGTGCACCCTCATGGGGCTATAGGATTTGCGCCCTCCGATAATCAAAGGTATGCGCCCTTTGGGAGGTCCCAGTCCACCCCTGCCTACTTCTTCCTTTGAATGCACCTATGTCGGGACATAACATATGATTTCGCACAAGTCAAAGGTGGAAACAGCTAAATTATGGAGTCAGCATTAAGCTTAAAGCAATAAGATGTGGTGTAACAACTTAATCCTACATTATAAGGTAAACCAACAAGAAATGTATTGGCATCAAAGCTTGCTCCAGTCATTTTTTAAATTTATGGTATGACACTGTAGTGAGTCTTTTATAAGACTCAACTATATATGACATGCATCAGCGATTGTTGCTGTCTCTGTTTGAAGGGCATCTAATACAACACCTATTGAATTTAGCTGTCGTACCAAGTCTTTGCACTGGTTCTATATATATTGTAGCAGTTTACAACAGGGTGTCTACCCAAATTCTATTTCAAACTTCCCTGACTTTTTCAAATTTTCCAGATCAAGTCTTAATCGATTTCCAGCCGCTAATTACAATAAACAAGTCAAAATCTGTAGAATAAAAACAAACTTCATGACTATAAAATCCATTAACGCAAACCCAAAGTCATTTATAACTCAATTACAGTGAATTTACAAATACAAAAACTATATTAAAAAAATGCATTCCTTTATACTAAAAGCACATGTGCGGGTGGCAAAAATTATTGTATAATAAATTCCCCCACGAAAAACTCACAAAAATCTTGCCTCGAAGGCTTTTCTGTGTTGACCATTATTTGGCAATTGTGTTATCCCTGTGAAGGGTAATAATATCTTACAATGAAGTTCAAATTTCTCCAACTTGGACCTTTGTGTTTCAAATTCCCCCGACTTTTCCAGTCAGATAAATTTCTGACTCTTACAGGTTTTTCATGTGTTCCAGATCCATAGACACTCTGTTAAGAACTTAGTAAAATACAATGTGTTTTTATATACTCTTTGAATGTTTTAAGCAGTTTTTGAGACATCATGCATTTAGAGTAGCTTTTGCATAGATATTTCGAATGGCTAAGTAAAGTGAAAATCAAATTTTTTTAGGTAATTTCCCATGTATTGTCTATAATTTATGCACATTTGACTAATGCAAGGTGTTTTCTTATAATTATTAAATTTTGGGTTTTTGACATTATTGACACACAGGGTTTTGATGTGACAGTTTACACCATGGTTAAAACTGTCACACGTCAAAAACTTGCCAACCCTGGTTTGGAATGGTTGAACTTTGATCTTGGTCCCCACACAAGGAAGGGCAAAGAATGACATTTTCCCTATGACAACAAGAGAGAATGTTTCCACACGGTAGAAGCTAAGAAAACCTAAAGTGGGGAGAGATTTCATCAGACTAGATGGGTTGATCCATTCCAAATAGAAACAGCAACCCATTCTAAATTGTAAAACAGTTAATGAACTTGATAAGATAGTTTAGAAAACTAAAAATAATTAGTAAGATAAATCGTTAAAAAACTATACCTGAAAATGAATTTGCCCAAGGTCTCCACATAGTTTAAGCTTGAGTACAAAATGAAGGTCACCCCTATGAGCCACTATAACTTGAGATCCAATTTTACCTTTAAAAAATCATAAAAATATTTTATAAAAGTCACAAATATTTTTGGTTTGACAATCAAATTAAATCTCTAAGTTTATTCGATCAAAACTTACCTAGTTGATTGACAACAGCACGGCCAAGGAAACCTGAAGCACCAAAGACTGTTACTGTTTTCCCGCTGAAAGATGATCTCCCGCCAGTGCCTCTTTTCATCTGAGCCGTATCAGTCTGAACAACGGGTGACATCTTCCTCCTTTCACTATCTGCACTAGCATACCTTTGTATTTGATAACCAGCCCTTACAAAGCGGCTTGGAAGAATGATGAAACCACCTGCAATATCAACAAAATTAACGAATAATATGAATAAAATTTTACACAATCAGTACAATTAGAGATGCAGTAAGTCTCATTTAAAACGGTGTTCAGATACCATGTGAACTATTTCATTTTTTACCTTTCTTTATAAAAAAAATAAAATTTATTTTGATATCATTTATAAAAACGAAATATCTTGTTAGAAGATAAAGGGAATTTCATGTGTGGAAATACTTGAAAAATTATTTCCATTTATATTTGGACATGAACTTAGTTTATATATATATATATATATATATGGCCTGCAAAAGGGTTGCTGGTATCTAACTGGAAGGAGACCCACACGCTGAACGTATGTGACGATGTGTGGAACCGGCCAGGCCAGTAACCTAGTGTCCTACCCCGCCTTCAAGTGGTGCAGGCTGAGCTTTCTATTTATGTGGCAAATTAATATTTGCTGCACGGATAGAAAGGCGGAAGGGGAGGGCTAATTCACCAACCCGTCTAGCCAGCGTGGTGAAATTATGGCTAATTCCTCCATTATGTTGACACACCAGAAACCATGGCCCCTAGTCTCCAGGTGCTGGAGTGCTCCTGATCAAGGCAGCGGTCAGTGTGGCATGAAAGCAGGGGGTGCTAAGAATCACTGGAATGGCCCAGGCTGCCGTTTGTTATTGACCTTGGCTACGTTTAATGGACGATCCCTTGCTTCTGAAGCAAAACTTCAGGAATTGGAAGAGGAACTAGACAAGATCAAATGGGACATTGTAGGACTCAGTGAAGTTAGAAGAAAAGGTGAAGAGTTGGTGGAACTGAAAAGCGGACATTTGTTTTACTATAGAGGAACGGAAACTGGAAGAACAAGTGGTGTTGGCTTCTTAATCAACAAAAGAATTAAAGACTGTCTTCTGGAAGTTGAAAGTACATCAGATCGAGCAGCGAGGCTTGTTGTTCAACTAACCCAGCGATACCAACTTCAAATAGTACAGGTATATGCACCAACATCAAGCCATACCGACGAAGAGGTTGAAGAATTTTATGAAGAAATCAAAGAGTTACACACCAAAGGGAAACAACATATCAAGCTCATCATGGGGGATTTCAATGCAAGAATTGGACAACAGGAACAAGGAGAGACATCGGTTGGTAAATACGGATATGGGGAAAGGAATGAACGTGGCGATCAACTCATCGAATTTGCAGAAGCTGAAAACCTTAGCATCATGAATTCATTTTTTAAGAAGAAACCGCAAAGAAAATGGACATGGAAACACCCAAATGGGGGAACTAGTGAAATTGACTATATCCTGGCAAACAAGAAATCAATTATTGAAGATTGCAGTGTACTGAACAGATTTAATACTGGAAGTGATCATCGAATGGTGAGATGTAAAGTGCACTTAAATACTAAATTAGAACGACAGAAGCTCATTAGGAAACAAGTAAGTAAGAGGGTGGATCTAATGAAACTGAAAGTAAATACCGAGGCATTCAAGTTGGAATTAAAAAATCGCTTTTCTGCACTGGAAGGACTTATTGATGAAAGTGATATCTCAGAAGCAAATGAAAACATTGTTAAGACAATAGTTGAAACTGCTGGGGAAATTGGTGGTGTAACCTGTAAAAAGCACAATAGCAAATTATCTGAGAAGACGAAACAGCTCATGAAAAGGCGAAGAGATATGAAGGTGGACAATCGAAATACCAGTTCCAGGATTGAGTACATAGAACTTTGTAAAACTCTGCGCAAAAGCATGAAAGAAGACATAAGAAAATTCAACTGTGAGCTAGTAAGGAAAGCCATTGAAAATAACAAGAGCCTTAGGGTTGTTAAAGGAAGTTTATCTGTTGGGAAGAAACACATCATTGCATTAAAAGGAGAGGATGGCACCGTAACAAGAAATAGGGAAGAAATACTTAGAAGAGTTGAAGAATTCTACAAAAAACTATATGAAAGTAACAGTGGATTAAACGAAGACACTGAAATAGTCGAAGGAACAGCTCCTAAAATCTTAAAAGAAGAAGTTTCATTTGCAATAAAAAGTATGAAGAAAGGAAGAGCCCCTGGCGATGATGGTATTACATTAGATATCCTAAAAGAAGCTGGAGAATATGTAGAAGACATACTTGCAAAATTCTTTACCAAATGTCTTAACAGCGGTAACATACCAAACCAATGGGATTCTGCAACAGTAATTCTTTTGCATAAAAAAGGTGATAAAGAGGATTTGAAAAATTACCGACCAATTAGCTTGTTACCTGCTATTTATAAAATCTTCACAAAAGTGCTAACACATCGCCTGCAGAAAAAATTAGATGCAGCTCAACCAAGAGAACAAGCTGGATTTCGAAGTGGATTCAGTACAGTGGACCATATTCAAGTATTAAGAGAATTAATTGAAAGAACACATGAATATGAACTTCCATTGTGTGTTGCATTTATTGACTATGAGAAGGCCTTTGACTCTATTAAAACATCAGCAGTCATCAACTCTTTAAGATCAACAGACATTGAGGATGTGTACATTGACATGGTGAAACGTGTGTATAAAAATGCAAGTGCAAAATTTCGGTTACATAAAGATACCAAAACTATCAAAATTGGTAAAGGTGTGAGGCAGGGAGATACCATTTCTCCAAAACTTTTTACTTCAGCTTTACAGATGATTTTTCAGCTGATAAATTGGAATAACAAGGGAATAAAAATAAATGGTGAATATTTAAATCATTTGCGGTTTGCTGATGACATTGTTATTTTTTCAACGAACCCATCAGAACTCCAAGACATGGTACAGGAGCTCTCAACTAGAAGTAAAGAAGTTGGACTCAAGATGAACCTACAAAAAACTAAGATCATGTTCAATAATTTTGTAGAGGAAACAAAAATACAAGTTGACAACATTGAGCTAGAAATTGCTGATTCATATATTTACCTTGGCCAGCTGATTTCAATGGATGGCAACATTATGAAAGAACTCAACAGACGTATTAAACTTGGCTGGAGTGCATTTGGAAGAAACAGTTTTATCCTGAAGGGGAAATTGCCTTTGTGTCTAAAAAGAAAGGTCTTCAACCAGTGTGTATTGCCAGTCCTCTCTTATGGATCAGAGACATGGAGTCTAACAGTTGGAGCAATACGAAAGTTACAGACAACGCAAAGGAGCATGGAGAGGTGCATGCTTGGAATAACTAGGAGAGATCGAAAAAGAAACACTTGGGTGAGAGAGCAAACTAGAGTAGAGGACATCATTGTTAAAGTAAAAGGGCTGAAATGGCGATGGGCTGGGCATATTGCAAGAAGAACTGATCAACGATGGACAACAGAAATTCTGAACTGGATTCCAAGAGACCACCGAAGACCTAGAAAACGTCCTCAAACTAGATGGGTGGATGAAATAAGAAAACAGGTTGGGGTGACGTGGAAACGAATGGCCCAGGATAGACTTGTGTGGAAAGCATTTGGAGAGACCTTCATCCAGCAGTGGATAGATAATGGTTGAATATGATGATGATGATGATGATATATATATATATATTTCTTTTTTTTATTTATTTATTTTTTTTTTAAATGATGTATCTGTGCCTGCTTTCCTCTAAAGCTAGAATTTCTAAACGAACATTGACTACAATTATTTTCTACCAATATATAATATGTAGAATCACCAATGGCCTTACTGCCTTTGCTAGGTTAGAGATACTACTTTGAAAAAACAAGATGACAGTAACATTGAACAGGGTTCCCACTCATATTGCAGAAAACAAATTCCCTGACTTCTCCAAGCTTTTCCCTACTGTTTCCAACAACATCCCCTAACCAATCACAAGTAAGATTTTGAACAGAACTTTGGTACTTCGGTTTTGAGGAAAATAGCTGCATATTCACATAAAATTTAGCTATTCAGAATGGAACTTGGGAAGGTTTTCCCCAACTTTTCCAGGTTTGACCAAAAACCTTGTTTCTCACTAACATTTAAAGAGTAAACAAATTCGCTGACAATTCCAGGTTTTCCAAGTATATGGAAACCCTGCTGAAGTAGCTGCAAAAGGGGTACTTGTACAAAATAAAAATAGTTAAGAAGTCAATAAATGAAATAGAGTCAAGCTTTGCCCATTAGTCCGTTGCTATAAGTTTACACAGTTTTGAATCACCATGCACAGCATTATGCCCCTTAAATTGATCCCTGTACATCCATTTGAAAATACAGACAACTAAATTTTCATTTGCTAAACCCCCATTTCATTTACACAAATGAGGCATCAGGAAGAAGACTCTCCCTCAATAAACAACTCTCCCCACTTACCGTTCACTGATTTAGGAAAATTACAGTGTCAGAAAAATTTCAGAGAATAACTAATCTAACATGGTTAATTTTGTTTTTGAATTTGGTGGGGACCTGGTATGTTTTCGAATTTGGTGGGGACCTGGTATTATGTTTTTGAATTTTACAGAAAAATGCTTACTTTATTCTAATGGGTCTTATGTTGCAAGTGGATAAATGGTGGAAATGCATCTCACGAAGGAAGCAAACATGGCTTTACAGTTGTCTTTATGGAAGCGTCTCCACATGTATTCTGAAAGGTAACTGTCAAATTTGTCATCATAGATTCTGATGATTTGCTCGCATAATTCTTGTTTGATAGCACTCCATGATCCTTCAATTGCATTTGTGATGATGGATTTTTAAAGTGTAGGTTATGGATGACAGTAAAATTACAAATAAATTTGATGCCCACGTATTAGTAGCACAGACTATAGCTCATTTTTTTTTTGTTTAGGAGAAAAAGAGACGCCATTCTCATCCCAGATTCAAACCAAGGTCCCCCTTGAAAAACTCACAAAAATCTCACCTCAGTGGTTTTGTGTGTTGACCATTATTTGGCAATTGTGTTATCCCTGTGAAGGGTAATAATATCTTACATCCTCATATACGGAGAAAAATGCGTTTGTTCTTGTTCTCATTCGTCTAGTAGGTCAAGACACCGCAGGGACCCTGGTTCGAATCCGGGATGAGGACGGCGTCTCTTTTTCTTCTAAACAAAAATAGCTCTAGTTTGAGCTACTAATACGTGGGTGTCAAATTTATTTGTAATAAAAAATCCCCCACGAAAAACTCACAAAAATCTCGCCCCGGTGGCTTTGTGTGTTGACCAATATTTGGCAATTGTGTTATCCATGCGTAGGGTAATAATATATTACATGACAGTAAGATGTTTGTACCCTTCATCAGCTAAGCAATTATAGGAACCCCAGCAGTCGGAAATTACTGTGCTACCAGGCAAAATGAATTTTTTAATAGTATCCAATAAAGTTTCTTTCGTTCTATTCTCTACAACAATGAAAAAACATTTTCGTGACTCTCTTCCAACTCTTCCAAATACCCGTTTTCCAGTTATTCTTTTGCCTCTCTTATACTTTCTTTTTCCAAATTTTCTTCATCAATTTCAACAATTATATCTGGTCCACCAAGTAGACAACTATCGAAACTAACATTTCCACACAAACTTCAGAACAAAAGCTTTTCCAATCAACTACAGTTTGTGAGGATACATTCATTTGGAGTCTTTTTGACCCACAAATACATAATCATTAATACTTCACTTATGCTCAATTTGCTTTCTTCAAATCACAAATTTTTTCTTACAGACCTTTTTATATAATGCTTGATTGTATCTTCTTTCACACGATATGCCCAGTTGAAGTCATAATTTGTCATTTCTTTCAAGTAGTCATATTTGTATTGCATTTTGGACACTTATATTTGCTTGCAATTAAACCTTCATTTGTACAAAAATTAAATCTTTTTTTACATCCATCTCTTAATCTTCCCAAAAAATAAAAATCATATAAACCAGCACGGTAACTAGCTTCAACGTTTGCTATACGGAAACACGCCATTACAACTGTTTGACACTGAGCCGAATGGATCAAAAAAAATTGTGTAATGTTTGCTTCTGCAATGTACACTCACACGCGTATGGTACATTGGTTGTATGAAATAAAGAAATTTGTATGTACAGGATAAAAAGTCTGCAAGTGGCAACCCTAGTATTTATCAATGGGAGTTGCCAAAAAATGAGAAAAACTCGCCAAGTCATTTTATTCACGGTAGTACATTTTCTAATATTTTACCCAACTATAGCTGCACTATTTCACAAGTTCTTTCTTTCTAACCTCTGTTTCTCAAGAGGGAACAAAAAATTTTATATCTACTTCTGCAAAACAGATTTGGAACATGACTATAATAAACATGAGTAATGCTTGGAGGAAAATGATCGAAAACTTACAGAACATTCATAAAAAAAATAACATGGTAGTGTTTCATTGAAGGAAAAACATGCAGTAATGAGAAGAAACGAAACATGCAACAAGAGAGAAAGAGTGGTGTGAGAGTGGAAAAACAAGGAAAGGTGTGTATGGTGAGAAAGATCAAAGACAGGGACATGGCTAGTGAGAATTGAGCAAAAATACTAGAAAGTAAGTGCCACAAATCAGGCAACTAGTATGGCAATGATTTGGTGACCACTGCAAAAAACATTTAAACTGATTAGTTTCTAGCTAGTATAATAGAAACATAACCATAATTTCAGAGAATACTCCTTCATTGGAATGACTTCTTTAAAATAAAATACAGTATGACCCATATATATAATGAGGAGGAGCTTGGGAGCCCAATGAAAATGCTTTCCGCATCTGGTCACTAGCTACATTCATTCGGAATTTAAAATTGTAGGTTTTGAAACTAATGTCTGCATATATAGCATATGTACATGCAAAATGCATATACATACATTATGCACACAGTATTCAGCTTTGAATTCACTTAAAATTAAATGAACAATATATTACATTACCACTTGGATTTCTGTACATTAAGATAAAAAAAAAATGATGTAATTCCATGACTAATCGTAAACAAAACTTTGAATCAAACTTTAGTTTCAAAGAAAATAGTTTCACATTCCCATGAAATTTAGCTATTCAAAACATTAGTTAGATTTTCCCCCGACTCTTCCAGGTTAAACCAAAAAATCTAATTTTTCCTTGCCTTTTAGGGACAATTTCAAATTCCCTGACAATTTCAGAATCTCCAGATGTTTAAAAAAACATGCTTAAATAGTAGGCTATGCACAAATTTAAAAAGAAGGCCAAAAATTATAATAAAGGAATAAGTAGTTGAATTTAATGAAGAAAAATATAATATTATAATAAAATATTCGATAATATAATAAATTATTCAATTATATAATAAAATATTTGATAATACAATGCTCATGCTGAATAAAATAGATGTATCCATCAACTTAGAATTCTCAAAATTAATGGGGGAGGGGACAAGCACATTTTATGTATGCTTGCACATTACAACATATGTAAAATCACAGTTTCAGATTATTGACGGGTTCTGGCCCCAAGGGCCCATACAACTCTACGCCTATGGATGTATCATATCCTCCCACAAGGATAGCAAATTTATACTTATTGTTAAGTCTTAAAGAATAGACCAATATTACCGAAAAGGTGAATCGATGTGCCAAGACTATGATTAGCAATAAAAACATGACCAATACAGTTAAATTTAATATAAAAAGGTTGACAATTGTTTCAGAGGTAATGGTTTTCCTTTCTTAAAACTAACAAAGGTCTGAGTGGAGTACACTATGAGCTTACTCAGGTACAGGCCTGCACAAAAGTTTAGACACAGAGGCAAATTATAAATAAAAGCGAGAATTTGCATTGAACTTCGCCGATATTGTATCTAAATAATCCTAGAACCAATAATAAATTGTGCAACTTAAAAGATTACCAAAAGTACTGAAACAAAATATCCCAACACCGTAATATTGGAATCTGCATGCCACAAATGTTTAGGCACATATGTCAGATTTATGCAAATTAACGGCGCGAAGTTCCCAAGTGATCGAAGGGGCGTTTCCCAGAGTTGTTATATAAGGCCTGAAATAATTTAGAATGCTTAGAACGATGCCGAAGTCAAAGCAATTTACGAATGACGAGATTTTGAAGATTTGGAGGCTGAAAACTAAAGGTAAATCTGTTACTCAAATTTCTGTTGCATTGAACCGTTCAAAGCGAGGCATTTATCGAGTGTTATCCCGGGGTGATCAGTATCAACCAAAATCACGATCTGGGAGGCCTCGAGTGACCAGCATTCGTTTTATTTATGTGGATACATATGTGTTACATGTTCATTTTATGTGGACGAAACTGGGTTTTCCAACAAGATAATGCGTCCATCCACACATCCAGGTCAACAAAAGAATGGATGAGCGCTAAAAATATTACAGTTCTCGATTGGCCTGCTCTTAGTCCTGACTGTAATCCCATCGAAAATGTATGGGGCATACTAACGAATGTTGTGTATGCCAATGGAAAGCAATATCCGTCCGTTTTAGAACTTAAAAAGGCTATAGAAGAAGCGTGGTTTAATTTTGAACCAGAAACCTTTCAAAATCTTGTGCTTTCAATGAACGACCGCGTATTTAATCTAATACGAAGTAATGGTGGCTACATTGATTATTAAAATTGTTCATTTCCTTATGCAAGTGCTAAAATTTATGTTTGTGCCTAAACTTTTGTGCCACATATTTTACTTATTTTAAGTTATATATTGCAGCAAGTTCGCTACTGATGTGATTTCTGTTCTCAAATTTTTAATTTGCATATTACATGTGTTCATACTTCGTAATATTAAAGTTCCTACTTCTTCAGTTTTAATAGTATTTTGTTATACTCAAATTTGTGTTGTGTCTAAACTTTTGTGCAGGCCTGTACTAAACTCAGACAACACTCTGATCTTTGTTAGTTTTGAGAAAGGAAGACTATAACCTCCAAAACAATTGTCAATCTTTTTACATTAAATTTCACTGTGTTAATCATGTCTTTTATTGCTAATCATAGACCTACATTAGTTTGAAAGTTTTGAACCTCCTCGAACAATTGTCAACAAACAATAAGACCTTTCTTCCTTCACGCTGAAATTTTCAGTCAAATTTCAACAGCCAAGGCTCAAAGACTGCACTCGTCATCCATGCCTTTTTTGCTATTTTCGTAATTTACTGGCAAAGATTTAACTCCAGAAAAACATCTCGGTTTCACAGGTTTTCCGATAATCAAAAGCTTCAACTTTTCAGTGCCAGTCACGCTGGCTCCAACCATGACAGTTATCCTTACTTCACTTCTTTTCCACCCTCGATGGCACTTTTCTGCTTTAAAAGCCGGAGTTTTTTCTTGTAAACGTTTGGAAAAAAGTCCAGTTTCGTTGGCATTAAAAAACATCATCAGGATTGTAGCCCGCTAGCAAAGAAGGCAGCACGTTGCGACAATAATCTTCGAAATCAATTTCACCAGACTTCACTAGCACTTTCACCAGACATGACTTTCTGCACAATTCCATAACGAACTTTAAACTTATCGAGCCAGCCGGTACTTGCTTGAAAAGTTTCAATTCCCATTTCTTTTGCAAAATTTTCTGCTTGTTTTCAAATAAGACCACCTTGAAGAGCAACATTTGAATTTCTCATGTTTTTCACCCATGCAAACATGGCATCCTCCAATTTAGGGAAACTTGAAGCTTTTAAACGTTTCCTTTCAGGCGTGTGACGAGACTCTTCCACAGCTTTTCTTATCCTTTTCTTTTAAAATTGTTGATAGAGTGTCTGCAGGAATACCAAATTCGGCAGCGGTATCTTTCTTCTTTCTAGTGCCCTTTTCTACTTTGTCGATGAGTTTCAATTTTTCATGGACAATCAAAGTTTTCTAAACTCCCTTTTTTTCCCATGATGAACACGATCTTATTCGCACAAATCTTAATTTCACTTTAAAAATAAAAAGTGCTCAACAAACAATCTTTGGCGCAGTATAGCCCAGATGCTCTTGCGCCATAAAAAATCCAAACAAACAAACAAGATCGATCCTTATCATACTCTTCAATTCTCAGAACCGAATGTTAAGTCACTTTAAAGACTGGTTTTTCCAAGGTCAACAAATTCCAAGAAAGCATGCGTAAAGCTAGAACTACTTCCAATGTGGTGGAGGATAGACAGGTAGGACTGAGGAACACAGATATCTTCATTGGCATTGTTTTGATAGAATCGAAAGCTTTTTAAGTATAATTTTTTTTCGTGAAAATGAATGAGTGAACTTATGAATGAGATTTGATGTTTGGGAAACGAAAATGTCTTCGAGTTATCAAATAATTCGACGTATCAAACTTCGAATTACAGAACAAAGATTCGATGTTAAAGCCTATGTTCTTAGCCAGGAATGGAAAATTACTTCAAGTTACAGAAAATTTGAGTTATCGAGGTTTACATATGGGTGATTTTCAAAATGACTGCCTGTTTGACGTCCTAATCTTTGAACCCTTACTTCAGATAAATAAAATTACTTTTTTACTATTTTTAATACATATAATGGTACATTATCTTATAGTTGATGAAATGTATCTATTAAATTGCTTGTGTCTTTAAAATTTTTTGCTATTTTCTAATATTTTAGTTATCAAGTAGTAGAAATTTGAATGTCCCAGGTCACAAAACAAAACTCAACCCAGTTTCTTTTTATGCTACAAAATCGATTAGCCACTATATATGAAATAAAAAAAAAATGTAGTAATACATTTTAATTTTATTAAAATTCAAGGGAATTACTTCAAAATATTTATTTAATAATTTAAAATTGAACCTTAATATGTGTCTCTCTTCATCTCATGAGTGTTACTTCAGGAGTGTGACCAGTATTATTTTACAAATGTTTTGGTTTCTGCAGTTGGCAACACAGCTAAAGGAAGCCATTTTGTTTTTCCTTACCTAGTACAAACAAATAGTTGGATAACTACTATATGTCTTTTTCTTCTTGTTTTTCAAAAGTTCATATCAACATGGTAAATATTTTTATTTCTTATCATGAGTGTTACCTACATATTTTTCATTTATTTATTTAACTATAAAGACTTAATTTTAGAATAGTGTATTTGGTGTTAAAGAATCAATAGGCCTAACTTTTTGCTCTTCAGGATGATTTACAGTCTTCTGGGTTAAAATTCTTTCAAAAATCTCATGAGTGTTACTTTTTACAAGTAACACTCATGAGGAAAAAATAATAAATTATTGAATAAACCTACAATTATAGATATAGTATACTACCTGAATCAAACTAATTTTAATATTTATTTGGGGAATATTTTTTGATACATTTTTTGTATAAATATGGATGTCCAAATAAAGTTCTAACTTTAAAATTTGTACTTTTAGAAAGCATCCACAACAAAGACAACTTTTTTTCAATTTTAAAATAAATATTTTAATTTTTGTGATAGCAAACTTATTTCTAAATGGCCACATGTATTACCCAAACGAATTAAAATTCTGAATTTTATGAATTCTTTAATTTTTCTCTTAGTACATCAATTTTTGAAGGAAAAAAACAGTCAATAAGTACTTTTTTCTTTTACTTTTAAGGGAAAATTAACAACAGCGGAAAAACAGCGAGGATACCGTGAAAAAAGAAAGCTTGATGCTGCATGTGAAGAGGTTTATAGAGAAAGTCAAAGGCTAAGAAATGCTAAAAGAAAGAAAATAAATGAAATGAGTAAAAGTGAGCAATGGAAGAGGAAACGTAACTGGCGACAATATGATAGAACCCAACGTCAGAAGCAAGATGCATCGAATTTGGTTTTTTTTAGCAACATCACACCACAAAGAAGCTTTACCATTGCAACCATCTGGCAACCAAAACCGTAAGCGTAGAACTGTACTTCATAATCGTTCAAAATGTGTCTGTGAAAATATTAAACTGAAAACAAAAATCGAATCTCTAAAAAATAAGCTCAAAGAGGAAAAACAGATAAATATAAGACACGCTTCCAAAGGTAAGTAGGAAAGAACGTGGATAAGATAATAAGAACTCCTGATGGACAATTGACACCCAAATCTAAAACAGAAAAACTTTTACATCAAACTTACGGTAGAGAAAAACCAAAAAACAGCAGAATGACATTTGTAAACAACAAAGTTACTTGTACACTTTTATTTCACAATACACTTCTTTCATCAATGAAGCAGAGTTATAAACAATCAAAAAAAAGTGACAAAAGAACTTTCAGCTAAATGCTTTTCTCTTAGAAATTAGTGAAGCGTTATCGTGTGGAAGCAATGACAAGTAGAGCCTTAGGTCTTGCAGACACGAAAAGGTTAGTACTATTAAGGATTAAAAAAGAAATAGAAACAGCTGATTGAATTTTTTTTCTTCATGATGATGTGAGTCGTAGTACTGCAGGAACAAAAGAAGTATAGTAAGTAATAAAAATTAAACAGAAACGTTTCTTAAATGCACCGATGAAAATCCTATACAAAAAATTTCTTGGTGAACATAGTCATGCACACATTTCTTACCCAACCTTCACTAGATACGGGCCATTTTGGGTTCTGAAGCAAACTGATATTGAGCTTAACACCTGCTTGTGTAGGAAGTATGAAAATATTGAATTTAAAGCCAAAAAGTTAAAGCAAGTGCATTTTACTGTCTGATGATAATCCTCACAACTTATGCAAATTTATAGCTTGTGACACCAGCTCAGTAAACTGTATGTACAAGTGTTCCAAATGTTAAGATAAAATAATACCTATATGTAGCGTCGATGATATCAATGAAGAAACAAAAGTGAATTGGAAGGCATGGGAAATAATTAAAAAAAAAAGAAAAAACATGGAGGAGAAAAAATCATAGGGGAAAGTACGAAGTCCAAAAAAAAACTGAAGTATAGGGTACAATTAAAGAACTGGAAGATAGTTTTCCAAAAAGATGTGAAAGATTTTAAAAAATATGTGTTCAATATCAAACAGCAGAACAAGAAGTTTAGTGTGTGCAAAGAAAAATTAAAGGTAGATGAAGCAGCAATTCTTATTGACTTTTCTGAAAACTATTCATGCAAGTTCTCAAGAGAAATCCAATCTTTTCATTTTGGTGCAACTCGTAATCAGGCAACCATTCACATTGGAGTTCTATATGTGACTGGAAAAACAGTTTCATTCGCTTCTATTTCAGATTCTCTGAATCATAGTCCAGGTGCCATCGGGGCACATTTGGATCCTATTTTAAAAATGACCAAAGAAGAGTTCCCACTGGTCAAAACTATTCATTTTTTTTCAGACGGGCCATCTTCTCAGTACCGTCAAAAGAAAAACTTTTTTTGTTTTCCACTATTTTGTTTGATCTGTCATTTGCATGTGGCACTTGGTCATATTTTGAATCATCCCATGGAAAGGAGCTGCAGATGGTGTTGATGGGGGCCCTTAAAAAAAGGCTAATGATTACGTGGCTTATGGAGGCGATATTCCAGATGCGAAAACTTTATATTCTATTTTGAAGAACGATTCCAAAGTAAGACTATATTATGTGTCTCAAAACTAAATTGACATGATTTCTATGCTGATTCCTCAAAATTTAAAGACTGTAATTGGCACTCAAAGGATTCACCAAATTGCAGCCAATGTACAAGGTAGAATCTTACATCAGCCGATTTCTTACTTCTGTACAGAAAATAAGTGGGCAGAAGGGAAAATGTGTAATTATGTTCTTGGATGGAGAACTGAAAACCTTTCAGAGAAGTGTAAGAAGAAAAGTAAATCAAGAATGAAACATATATATAGTTCAGACAGTGAATCGGATGAATCCATAGTTTTTACTGAAACGGATGGTATTGAAAATATTCTCAGCAGTACTAAAGAAGAAATTAATCTTGAAATTCTGTCCGCAATTGACATCAAAAGTGGCACATTTTTGCTTGTGAGGTTTGTAGGTGGAAACAGAAAGAAAACATACTTCAGATATGTTGGAGTGTGCCAGTCACCACTTGATGAAGATACGGAAGTAAAAGTGATGTTTTTAAATATTCCTGGTGAAGATAATACCATATTCAGATTAAATGAAAATGATATTGCATATGTGAAGTTCGAACAAATAATCTCCATACTTCCACAGCCTACTTTAAAACCAAAGGAGATCGTATTTTCTATAAGTTTGATGAAAAAATAGATGTATTTGAGTAAAGTTCATGAAAATGAGTGCAGTTGAGGGGGTTTCAAGTTGTTGAAGAGCTTGTTACAAGTATTGCTTGGTCAGTGCTTTTGATTGCAGTCACCTAAATGTACTCAAAACTGTTTTTCAACATTTTACTCATTTTCTTAATTTTTTAAATAAACATTAAGCTGTTACCTTTCTACTGACTACTGTTTTTATTTTAGGCTTATTAATTCCATTAAGTTCTTGTAATACTGCTCTTTGTATAAATCTTTATAGATACTTCAATATCATAAGTGCTGTTATGACATCCTGAGTGTTACCATAGCTAAAAGTCGGCTTTACAATAATTTATTCGTTAGTTGATTTAATTTGATTGTGTTGTGACTTAAAACTTTCTAATTATTCATAGTAACCACAATGAAAAAATCGGAATTAAAAATAAATATTTTTATTAGAAGTAACCCTCCTTGTTGAAGAAACAAAGGAACACTCATGGGATAAAATGCTATTAAAAAACTCAAAAAGTTTTAAATAAATCAATTATAACAACATTATAACTTAGAATTAAGTGTGTAAGTTAAAATAAAACCAAATTGTGTCGTTCATTATTGACACAAAAAATGTTGGAGAATTCTTTAAAAAAGTAATACTCATGAGAAAAATTATGACTTGCCAAGCTTTCTTGCTAATTTTTTCAAATATTAAGAAAAAACCCCTCATAAATGGTCACTCACTTACAGATCTGTAGAGTACAACAGATTAATAGCTGAGCTATTTATTTTATTATTATTCAAGTTCATTTTTTATGTGAAGGAAAACCTAAAATGGCAATTCATATGAAAAAGACCCATATACATATGAATATACGGGGTGATTCAAAAGTCAGTCCCCCCACTGTTAATTTTTTAGTGGGTTCAGGCAGATAAACGTCGTTTCGGGAAAGTTGCTTGTTGAAAAGGAAATAATTTTTGTTCTGTGTCGCGACTCACCCTCAGCACCAGGGGGCGCCCCACGGGGGCCAACTCCAAAATTTCAAATGGCAAATACGAACGAGTAATACCTTCTTTTGAAGGTCTCGTTGAGAAAAAAATAATGACGTTTACAGTATGGCGCTATGACACCCATAGCACCAACGACGTATCCGCAAAGTTCAAAATCAACCTTTATTCTCTTGGCTTTTGCTCATGCTACTAAGGTCGTAGGCAAATAACGAAAATTGTAGAATGTAAAGCAATGTGTGTTCTATCAGTAACAATTTTAAATTTCGTATTAATCCAATATGTAAAGTTTCAAGGATCGTTTAAAAATATCAATATTTTAATCCTCAAAAACTCAAATAAAAATATTTCCATGGCAATAATAGTTGTTTGAAATAAAAAGTCAGAGAAAGTTTTGAGGTCCGGCTTTGTAACTGACAAGAAATGCAAGGCCTTCAGTTTAAGCAGCTATTTTATTAAAAGGTAACTTTTATCTTTCCTTTTTCTATTTCTTTTATTTTTTAATATTTTACTGCTTTCTTTTTTAATATTTTTATTTGAGGGTTTGAATATTGATATTTTAAGCGATCCTTGAAACTTTTTCCATTAGGTTAATACGAAATCTAAAATTTTTCCTGAGAGAACACACATTGCTTTATATTCTACAGTTTTCGTCATTTGCCTACGACCTTAGTAGCGTGAGCAAAAGCCAGGAGAATAAAGGTCGATTTTGAACTTTGAAGACACATCGTGGGTGCTTTGGGCGTCGTACCGCCATACTGTAAACGTCATTATTTTTTTCTCAACGAGACCTTCAAAACAAGGTATTACTCGATGGGGGGGTTGCTATTTGAAATTTTCGAGTTGCCCCCCCCGTGGGGTGCCCCCTGGTGCTGCGGGTGAACAGCGACACAGGGCAAAAGACAGTTCCTTTTCAACAAGCAACTTTCCTAAAAGGAACTTTCCTGCCTGAACCCACCAACAAATTAACAGTAGGGGGAGCCTGACTTTTGAATCACCCCGTATGGAGTTGTAGCTCCATAACCTCCCCCACAATGAACTTTCCGCGTACACCAGTACATATTAAACAGTTAATTGAAGTGTACAGTGTAACTTCGATAACTCGAAGTTCTCGGTAAGCTGAAGTGAATCTTATTCCCTCGAACCTTGATAACTAGAATTACCCCTCCTCACAATCCCATGTACTCATAAATTTCAAGTTACGAAGATCCAACTGCAGCTTGAAAATCAACATAATTTCTGGAGAAAACAAAAAATTTAAGACATTGCTAGAAAATATTTGCTTAGGTTTGCTTCTATTTATTTTTTAAATATTATACTTAAAAATATAATAACTAGTGGTAAAAATTGGAGGTAAGTACTTACATTTTGAGCCAAGGACAGTCGTAGCCATATTTAATGTTGATATTTACTGATACATACCCAAACTACATTAGAGATGGATCGTTCGTGACCGAACGGGTCTTTTTGAACTATTCACAAAAATGACCCGTTCGTTCAGATAACTTTTTTTGTGAACTACCGTTCTTCGTCATACTTCGCCCGTAATCATCGTTCGCAGTTCGTGATTTTAGTTCTTCGTTCGCGGTTACCTTTCTTCTTTCGTAGTTCGCGATCACCGTTCACAGATAGTGGTTTAAGTTCAAAGTCACCACCAAGCAGTCAAAGATGTATCGTGGAAGGGGTCCGGAGCCCCCCCATCCTTTTTCTAGGCTGCGAGATACGACTACAGTATTTCATATTAAGAGAGTATATGCGGGGGCACTTAAAATGTCGCATGTCAGGGTCGTATCGGAGGTTCCCAGAGCCCCCATCCGTTTTCTAGGCTGCTATTTGAGCTACGGCTACGATAGCCGATATCCAGAGAGTGTACGCGAGGGCACTTGAAATGTCGTAGGTCAGGGCCGTATCGGAGGATCCCGGAGCCCCCATCTTTTTTCTAGGCTGTTATTTGCGTTACGACTCAAGACGAAACAACATTATAACTGGTGGTATCCCTGAGAAACAAGACGAAAATTGTGAAGAAATCGTAAAAAAAAATCGGTAAAGAATTAGACATCGAAGTATGAGATTACGATATACAAAGCGTTCATAGATTATCAGGCAAAAAAAACAAATATAATAGTCAGATACACTAGTGTCAAAAAAAAAATTTTTTTTTGAACAAAAGTAAAAATGGGATTACAATAAACAAACCAGGATACGACGGAAGTGAAAAGATTTTCTTCAATGAATATTCAACCAGTTGGAATAAATATTTACTAAATGAAGTTTAAAATTCAAAAGAGAAAACAACTGAAAATACGTTTGGACCACGAATGGGAAAATAAAATTAAGAGAAAATGAAAACTCAACTATTTATGATATCCAGGGATTACAAGACATAAAAGACTTAAAATGATTAACGGCTATCTAAGAAACAAAAACACAAAAACTGAGAAAAAAGATACAATCAAACAAACGGGAAAACAAAATAAGACAAAAAAAAAACGGACATAATGAGGCGAGAAATAAATGCCAACATAAGGATACTTTACATGAATGCACAGAGGATAAATAATAAAATAGATATAATTGAAAATATCGTCGAACAACAACAGGATCCTGAAATCGTCATAATTACGGAGACCTGGAAAAAAGATGATTGTGAAACAAGTCTAAATAGATATAACGAAAATGCTATATATAGGAAAACTCGAAGAGGGGGAGGTATTACTATGTACTCTAAAATAAATATTACTATAAAATTTCTAGATGCAGTAGAATATTTGGGGGAAAATATTTAAATAATGAGGGCAGAAACAGATGGTAATATAATCATGTCACTATATAGACCACCCTCAGGAGACATAAACTTCTTCTTAAGTATACTAGAGAACAAAATAAATTACATTCAAAACATAAATAAAAAAAATTAATGATAGTTGATGAATTTAATATTAATATAGGTAATGAAAGTCGAGATAAGGATAAGCTATTTGATTTACTGGAATCCATGGGGTATGAAAACAAATTGTTACAACCCACAAGAATAGCATTAAATTCAAGCAGTACTATTCACTTACGTTTTACAAATATACCAATGGACCTAACTATATTGGAGATACATGTAAGTGATCATAAGCCAATATTAATAAGATTAACAAGCAACACTGAAGTTAAACAAACTGCAAGAAAAATTAGAAATTACTCTAAGAAAAATATAGGCAAATTTAAAACAATATTACAGAACACAGATTGGAAAGTCTTGGAGGGTCTCAACACTGATGTGGAAAAAATATATGGTACATTTATAAAAATTATAAAAACTCATTACAACATCTGTTTCAAAGAAGAAGAAAGAGTAATAAAAAAACAAAAAAAGCCGTGGTTTGATAAAATTGTAAAAAAAATGGATAAATAAAAAAATAACGCAAATAAAAAATTTATGAAAAAAAGCACAAAATCAAACTGGAAATTATTTATAAAAAAAAAGAAACAAATTAAATGAAGTAACATTGAACAAAAAAGTGGCTTACTTTTATGATAATCTGTTAAATAAGTATACTAAATCGCAATGGAAAAGCATTAAGAAATTGCTGAATGGGAAAGGACAAAAACAATTTAAATAACAAAATTATTTTACAAATAAACATGGAAGACGTAACGGATGAAACAGAGGTTGCAGATGCATTAAATGATGTTTTGAAAAAAAATTCTGAAGGATATGCAGGACTTAAACCTAAAATAATAAAAAAGTGTGCTAACGAACTGATAAAACCACTATTCGAAATATATCAATCTATAATTAAAACAAGCAATATACCAAAGGAAATGAAAATAGCAAAGATTATACCTATATGCAAGAAGGGGAAAAAAACAGATAAAAATATCTACAGACCAATATCGATCTTACCAATCTTTTCAAAAGTATTTGAAAAATTATTATATAATGAACTAATAAACTTTATAGAAAAGAATAAAATTTTAAATAAAAATCAATATGGATTTAGAAAGGTAAAACCACGTAAGATACATTGATAAAAACTATAAATAAAATACAGGAAAAAAATTGAAAATAAAGAATTTGTAATGGGATTATATTTTGATCTGAGTAAGGCCTTTGATGTCTTAGTTAGAGGGATACTCCTCAATAAACTAGAAGAATATATTATCCGTGGAAATACAGGGTGATTATAATTAAAGTTCAACTTTCAAAAAGCTGTAGAAAAAAGAACCACTGCTCAGAATGACCTGAAATTTGAACTGAATATACTCGAAGGAGGAGGAAATGGTATGGAATTAGAAAAAAAATAGTTCTAAATTTTAGCAATAGATGGCGCTTTAAGGGTCATAACGTAAATGGGTTCGGCTACAAGTGACATTTGAATCGCAATACTACGGCTATGGCATAAGTTGCATGTTAAACCAACTGTACTGTTCAATGTGCATGACTGTATCGTTTTCTTTTTTTTTCACTGAAAAAATGACTTCCAAGTCATTCAACAGTTGTGGCACTGTTAGCGGAAAGTCCATCCACCGTGACAGGGTCGTACCACATCAGATGGGACAAATAAAAAATAACAATGAAATCGGTTTTTAATTGTTCTGAGGCCAAGAACCGCATAAAAAGCAACAATGAAATCGGTTTTTAATTATCGGCAGACTTGCACGAGACATGTTCAATATGCTGTCCACCGTTTTCTCCCACAAGTTGAAGCTGATAAACATCATGTTCCACAACAGATCGGAAACCGCACGACCCATCTCCTCGAAAAAAATGGCCCACGATAAACGATGGCGTCAACCCGCACCACATAGTTACCTTTGCAAAATGAAGAGGTATTGGTTCATGTTAGAACAGGTTTTCCATTACCTATATTCTGCAATTCTGAGTATTGACATGTCCTTGGAGATGGAAATGGGCTTCGTCGATCCACGAAATGTTCCATGGCCATTCATTGTCCAATTCCATGTGAGCAAGAAATTCTAGAGCAAAAGTGTGTCTTACTGGCGGGTCAGCAGGAAGCAAATCCTGAACATGGGTAATTTTGTATGAATAGCAATACAGGATGTTTCGTACAATTTTATGCACCGTGTTCACAGATATGTCCAAAGTTCGGGAAATTCCCCGTGCACTGCACGTTCGCACACCGCTGCTCGTCTTTTCCTGGAATGCTGTGAGCACATCTTCTACTGACGTTGAAGCAATTGGTTTTCTCCCTCTGCCAGATTTCACTTCAAAAGAACCTGTCTCTTCAAATTTCTTAATAATTTTCTCTAGACCCTTGGCAAACATCGGACCACAACCTTTTTTCATACCCTTTACTGTCCTGAACTTCGTTAGAGCTACTGGCGCACAGTCACCGTTCTTGTAAAAGAGCTTCACAATCAGAGCGCGATCCTTCTTTGAGAGAGTCATGACGTGCTTCTCAGATGTCTTATGAGGAAAAAGCCATGTACCCAGCGTTTTTATAACAAATTCAATGTGTAGTGGCATGACACGTCTTTAATTTTGATTATTACGATTCTTAAAGCGCCATCTATTGCTAAAATTTGGAACTAGATTATTTCCTTATGCCATACCATTTCTCCCTCCTTCAAGTATATTCAGTTTAAATTTCAGGTCATTATGAGCAGTTCTTCTTTTTCACAGCTTTTTCTAAAGTTGAACTTAATTATAATCACCCTGTACATATATCGGCGTTAATTATTAATTTATTGTTCCCGAGCCATTGTTCAAATGAAGATAATTTAATCTATTGCTAAAATTTGGAATCTTATGCCATACCATTTCCCTCTTCTTCGCGTATATTCGGTTCAAATTTCAGGTCATTCTGAGCAGTGGTTCTTTTTTTTTTTACAGCTTTTTGAAAGTTTAATTTTAATTATAATAACCCTGTGTATACAAATTAATAGAAAGTTATGTAAAGGATAGAAAACAAATTGGAAAATTATTCATTCTATACGTAAATGACATAAATCTATTGGCTGATGATATTGGATTGATTTTTGGAGAACAAAAAACAGTATTTATATGAAACGGCAAGAAACAAATTACTAAATTTGGGAAAATGGTTTAAGGAAAATGGTCTAATTTTAAATACTGACAAAAATAAATATACTTCATAATATAAACAAAAAATCGTTATCGGGGAAACATTGAAATTAGACAATAAAATTATAGGTAGAATAAATGAAATAAAACTTCTAGAAATTGAATTAACGAGCATTTAACTTGGAATAAACACATAAACGAAATTTGTAAAAAAATGAGAAAAAATGCAGGTATAATTACAAGGTTAAATGACTTAATACCTTACGACTGTAAAAAAAAACCTATACTATTTATTGATACATAGTCACATAATTTATGGAAATAGTGTGTGGAGTAGGGTAAACAAGGTTAATCTAAAAAAATTACAATCAATAATTGATAGATTATTAAAAAGAATAGGATACAATAACAAAGGTATAAAACAAATAAAAATAGAAAATAATATAATGAATATACAAGAAATACACACATATGAAATAATAATAAAGATACATTGAAGAAATAAAACAGGTAAATATGACGAAGCTGTAAATATAGATAAAAATCCAAATACAAACTAAGATAATAATTAAAAACAGAAAAATAAGAACAAACATCGAAAAAAAGAATATAAATTATTATGGAATTGATAAATAGAATAAATTACCAGATCATATAAAAAATTGTGAAAGAGAAAGCGAAGTTAAAAGGAAATTAAGAATTTACTTAGTAGAAAAACAAAAATATAATGGTCATACTGGCCATAACGGGAACTAGAATAACAACACTTACTTTTGCTTTGCTATGCTTCCTCAGTGCACTGAAATATAATTTTAGCATGGAAATAAAATTTGTATTGTATTGATATTCCATATTCAGGGAGTGTATGCGAGGGTACTTGAAATGTTGCATGTCAGGGCCGTATCGGAGGGTCCCGGATCCCCATACTTTTTCTAGGATGCTATTTGAGCTACGACTACGATATTCGATATTCAGAGAGTGTATTCGAGGGATCTTGAAATGTTTCATGTCAGGGCCATATCAGGGGTACCAGAGCCTCCATCCCTTTTCTTGGTTGCTATTGGAGCTACGAGTATAATATTCCGAAATATTACGAGTATAATATTCAGACAGCGTACGCGAGGGCACTTCAAATATCGCATATCAGGGGCGTATCAAGAGAGGAGGTCAAGAACATACTTGGAACGATCGTTTTATATAATTACGGTTACCCAGAGTAAAGTCACGATTACACGCCCTCCGGCCCCTCCCTGATACGGCTCAGACATGCGACATTTTAAGTTCCCTCACGTACGCTCTGTTAATACGGAATATCATACTCGTAGGTCCAATACCAGCCTAGAAAAAGGATGGAGGCTCTGAGATCCCCGATAAGTCCCTGACATGCGACATTTCAAGTGCCCTCGTGTACAGTCTCTGAATACGAAGTATCGTAGTCTCAAAAAATCAACACAAAACTTCTATATTATTGTGAGTAAGAATTAAGCTTTAAGTTTTACATAGAACATATATGTGTTTAATACAATTCATTAGAGTTTATACGTTCGTTTAAAAAAAATGGGGATTTGAAAACTCACTAACAAGTGACTATACTATTATATATATTCATCGGCGCCGACGGCATAAAAATATTGGGGGGGGGGGACAATATACCTTTAAAAGGCATTTTGTTTCAAATTTAAGGGGGATATGGAACCCAAATGTCAACATTGGGGCGATGGGTCCCCCTGCCCCCCCGCTAACGGCGCCCGTGCATATATTAATTATATTGGGTGCCGCCAGAAGTGCGTTCGGTTTTTAAATATACCACCTTACGGAAAAAATTGGCAAAAATCGAAAGAATTTTTTTCTAGAGCAAGCCATTTCCCAGAAAAGAATAAATTGTAAGCACAAATACGAAGGTTAGTACTCACTGTTTTTTTTAGTGTATTTTTCTACCTTTTATGAGGTTATTGTGCGTTCGCGCAGACCTGACGCCTGATACCGTTAGCAGACGGGTTAGTCCATTGCAGTTTAGGGAAGGGCGTCTTGCCGAAACTGGTTTTTCGCGCGGGAAAAACCAGTTCCTCCAAGACGGCCTTCCCTAAACTGCAATGGACTAACCCGTCTGCTAACGGTATCACGCGCCAACTGCACAGTACTATCAGTTTCAGAGAGCTATAAAATATAACAAAATAAGTATGCCATCATACGGAAAAAATCGTTCATTCAAACAAAATTTTTGTTCGACCCAATGCTATATAGATATCACGAATTAAAACAATAAAAGTTAAAAAAAATATTGCATTATATATTGTAGGTGCTTAAAGAGATTTTTGTTTGAGTCAAGTTTCGAAAAGCGGACTGTATTATATTTTACTTAAATTGTACACACTTTGAATTTGGTAACGTTTTTCTTAATCCATAAATTGGCAGAAAAAATAAAAACCAGATTGAGTATCCAATATCGAACCAACACACTAAATTCGAAGTAGCATTTGTAAATAAAAATGGGGTTTAATTTGCACGAATAAAAGTCACAATAACGAAGTATTCATAGAAAAATTATGATTTTTGATTTAATGAAGTAGTCAGACCTCGAATAATTATTCAGGTTAATGAATTACAGTAAAAGATTTAGAGATTTACGCTATCAACCGCTGTGCTCTAGTTTTTCATAAAATAAAGTCAAAACTAAAATATTTATGAAAATACAACAAAAGACAACAACATAAAATGGAAAATATCCAAATTCGTGGCGCCATCTATGATTTTGATAGTGCACTAAAATCAGTTTAAAACGGAACATTCATGTATTTGTAATAGTAGATCGACTCACTGTGCTAAACACTCGATGGATAATATATTACACAATAGGCACAGTTTTTGGAACGAAAATTTATTCGGCTTTAAACGTTTTTCGAAAGCCTTGAGCTTTCATCAAAGAAGCACATCTAAGCGTACATCGCTCATAAGGGCGAGTGTACGATTGTTTACGTACAACTAGATTTACTGCGGCCTGCTCACGAGTCTAACGCTATGTTCCGTTCCCCAAATTTTCGCAGTGGCGATTCTCGCACGTAGTTTTTCTCCGACAGAGGGCGCCTGCTACCTGGGTTAATATTCTCAATTTAACACACTATAAATGCCAATTAATAGCCCAGTTTCTGATTACATACAGAAATATATTGCTTTTTGCTCAAAAAGTTATCGTATTTTATTTTCCAACGACGATGATGATATCGTGATATGATAACCTTTCATAACAAGTTTTTAAACTAAAATTTAAATCTTACATACCTTTTTCTACTCTTTTATTTACACTGAAGACGGTTTATTGGATGAAATGATTTCTCAGGCATGATTAATAACTGATAATGAATTGATAGTTTACACTGAAAGCTAAATTGCAAAATGCATATAAAAGCAGACTTTATTTTAATGGTTAATAAAATAGAATTATATAGAATTTAAATCAACTAATTAATAATTTAATTATAAAATAAAGAATTAATTAGAAGGCTTGACACCTGTTTGGAAAGACTTTAATGGAATGTTAATGAAATTAACACATGAATTTACAATAAACTGATGATATAACTGTATGATGTATAATATTTTATACATTGTATAATATTGTATATATTAAATACAATGTATAATATTGAATACATGATTTCTAATAACTTTTGACACAAGCCAAATTTTTAATACATCACATAATAAAAATAAAGAATCAGGTATTCATGAATAGCAATTCTTTCCAAAATAATTTTACTTGAAAATACAAACTACATAATAGAACAGCATGTCACCGAAAAACAAAATACAGAATAAACACTTACTGTGTCCTTAATACTGCAGATATAAATAGGCTAAATTTTATGAAATTGGGTTGAACGAAAAAATAAACTATTAGTAAAAGAAAATGTTTTTTTTTATACACATTATTTATTTCCATGTCTCAAAAATGCACAATAATAGGAAAACTTATACACAGTAAATAATTATAAAAAACTTATATACAGTTTACATTCTCTGGAATCTTTATTGATATATCAATTATTATTTGATATATCAATTTATAAATATTGATAAAATATTGATATATCAATTATTTATTGATCATCAAACCAATAACAAATTTTATAATATTAAACATACAATTGGTAACTGGCCCTCCTCATACCGTAAAAATCGGAAAGAGGAGGTTCTCCTTGCTAGACTTCGCATTGGGCATTCCCATCTCACCCATAGACATCTGTTGGAAGGAAAACCAGCACCAATTTGCCAAGTGTGCAATGAACCCATGAGTGTTTTACACATTTTAACTCAATGCCCCTATTATAGACTTGCCCGCACTCTTACTTTTAACTCTTCATCACTGTCTGACATTTTAAATGACCATGCTGACCATACGCACGTTTTAAAATTTTTAAAAAGTACTGGTTTTTACTACAGTCTTTGATTTTACCATGTTTGGCGCAGTATAGCCCAGATGCTCTTGCGCCATAAAAAAGCCAAACAAACAAACATTATTGATATATCCCTAATAAAATGTAAAGAGGGCACAATAACGCTATTTCAAAAATGTAGAACTGCTCATCAAAATAAAATAATTTTCACTCTAATACATAGCAAGTAATAAAACAGCATGTCACACGAAAACATTCTGAAATATAAGATGATAAAGAATAAATACCTATTGGTCATATACAGCAGATTATCAATAAATTAAAGCCAAGATTGTTAATTGCCTCCTGAGGCCCTGCGGTGGAGGTGGCGCAGTGTGGTAACGCGTTCTCCTAGTGCGCCGCTAATCCGGGTTCGACTCCCAGCAGTGCAAAAAGAACGCTTACTCAGAGATCTCATAAAGATCGCACTGCTCACTGTAGTCCGGGGTTTGGTTCCCTAGGCCTTAAGAGGTTCGGATTCCTCGGAAAACTGTAGGTCCCGGCGCAGCATGACCACTGTAGTCTTTGAACGCGACTACAAACAGCCGATCAGTCAATCTTGGATGCAGAAATCCTGCATAATACGGGACGTATGACAAGTCTGTCCCCCCCACCTCTACTTAACCGGAAAAAATCTGATTCCTATTGAATGTTTTTTGAATGTAAAATAGCTCTGGAATAATGCTTTGGCATATATGGTGCCTATTCTTCTGCTTTTGTTCTTCTGCAGCGCTTATTTAATCACTTTTAATTTCTCCTCAAAAGAAAATCTGAATACGCCACTGGTTGCGATATTGTTTGGGCTGGCGTAAACCTTATTCAGTAATTTGAAGTTTCTTAAAAAAGAGAAAAAATAAAATCAGCAACTTACGGGCAGTAGCGGATCCAAAAAGAAAATAATTTGTTTTAAAGAAATTAATCTTTTCTAATTTTGGCCTTTAAATTTTTTGATTTTATGTATAGTTAAAAATAAAACCAGTAAGCCACAAAAGTATATTTTTAAGGATATCAGAAATCATCATTATTCTTTTTATTTTAGCTCTGACGTCAATTCAAAATAGATGAATTTGTTCAGTGTCGAAATTTTTTATTTTTAAGCATTTTTAGCTAAGTTTTTACAAGCATATTTTATTAATAATAAAATAGGAAGTGGTTATATTACCTTGTAATAGCAGTAATGTAGAAATTAAATTCAAACTCGTAACTAAAAAGATAGCACATGATCAGTTGAAGGCAGTTTTGAAAGTGTTGCCACATCTTATAAATTAAGCAATACCAGTTATCCAAAATAAATGAGGCCCTGCGGTGGCGCAGTGTGGTAACGCGTTCTCCTATTGCGCGGCTAATCCGGGTTCGACTCCCAGCAGTGCAAAAAGAACGCTTACTCAGAGATCTCATAAAAGATCGCACTGCTCACTGTAGTCCGGGGTTTGGTTCCCCAGGCCTTAAGAGGTTCGGATTCCTCGGAAAACAGTAGGTCCCGGCGCAGCATGACCACTGTAGTCTTTGAGCCGTAAAACCAAAAAACAAACTGAACTAATTGCCTGCTGAAATAGAAATTAACTACAATTTGTACTAACAATTTTGTACAAAATTATAATTTTAAAACCTTTCTAGACACAGGTTTTTTTTTAAGAAATTTTGTTTTGTGTTCATCAGCCAAATTGGTAGTAGTTTTAGCAAAATTACTTAAATATGGTCTTCAAAACTTCGTTAAAATTAAAAACGACAATTCTTTAAGATGGTCAAACATATTTGTACATCGAAGGACTGGATTTTTGCACAATCCTTTGTGTAATAAATTACGTATTTTGGTCAATGTATTTTTTCTATTACAAATGTTTGGAATTATTAATTGCAGAACATTTTCAATACGTAGTAACAAATCGATTAAACATCGTTTGGGGTAAATTAGTCCTCCTCTATCAATATTTAAAATCAATGCTAAAGAAGGTGCTGAAGTAGATGACGAAATAAAAAGGTCTTTGCACGAATCGCAATCCATATTGTCCATGACAGCTCTTATTATGTATCCTGCGATATAGCCCATAGTAACAGAATGCAGACTTGTTGGAAGCGAACCTACCAAAATAAAAAATATGCTCTCTTTACTGTAATTGTCAATGAACAATAAAAGATTTCTTAAAAGGGAACCACTTTTGTGGAAGCTCGTACTTTGAAACAAGACTTATCACAAACGATAGTACCCAAGCTCCTTATTAAGAATATGAAATCAGTTTTTTGTGAATAGCATATAAAATTTTTTTTCATTAATATTCGATGTCCAAAAATCGCACTTTTTAAGTAAAGTGTGATATTTTTTATTCGCACTGTATATGAAGATAATAACTTTTGAACTCAATTTGAATGAAGAGGGTAAATGTATTTAATAGATAAAAGTATAGACTTACACGAATGATCATTCAGTGTATTTTAAACCATAATATAAAACTAAGCTTTTTAATACTAATATTTGGCATGCAAGGGTCGAAATTTGCAACTTGCCCTGGCAATCAAATTTTTAGAAGGGCAAATTAAAAAAATCAGTTGCCCCCTCAGGCAATCAAAAATTATTTTTTAACCTTGATATTTATAATATAATAAATCAAAAATATCGTTAAAAGCAATATATAATCAGATTTTAAACACGTGTTTTTTTATTGTTAATAGACTTGCTTCTCAGTCTTCCAACTCAAAGTGCAGATTAGGTTTTCTGTCATGAAAAGGGTTAACGGTGATTGGCGAAGCAAGCTATGTATTTCCATTACAACAAACTTAAGAATAACATTACCATCTGCAAGTATCGAAGATTTTGAATCAAATGAAGTCATTAACGTGTGGTTAAGTGCAAAACAGAGAAAACCATACCACAAGCTGAAAGCCACAACATGAAAGTTGAAAACAAGCACCCCTTTTGCTAGAAGATTCAGATATATCAGTATAGGTGTACAACTGATGATAATTAAAAATTTGTATCGTGGGTAAATCTTCTATTCCTACTTTCACCCCTTAATATGCAAGTGAATATGGCAATAATTTTATAATTAAATATTTATTATATATGCCCAAGAATGAATTTTTATAATTTCATTTTGATGTGTTACATCAATTTTGATTTCATCCAGAGCAATCCTGATTTTTGGACTTTAAATATTAATAAAAAGATTTATGTGCTATTCACAAAAAACTGATTTCATATTTTTAATAAGGAACTTAGGGACTATCATTTATGATAAGTCTTGTCTCAAAGTGCAAGCTTCCACAAAAGTGGTTCCCTTGTGAGTACTGATAAAATGCAGTCTTTTCATTTTACGTAAATTATAATTAAGAATACAAAATTTTGTTGAAGTAATATAGTAATTATTATTATAATTTTTAAATTATAACGAATTAATGAAAAGCTAACTCAATGAACAAAGCCGCTTTTATTATACTATTAGAACTTACAAAGTAATTTTTCTAGCTTTTTGTGCAGCCAAGTGTCGGAAACCAGGGGTCTCTGCAGTGGTCATATGGCCACCACAATAAACATGATAATCTACATAGGTTACAGATGGTAACGTATTAGACTAATAACATATGTATTTATTTTGACCACCATTTAGAAGCTGCATTATGAGAAGTATGACGTCACACGTAAAAGGTGAATTAACCAAATACTTTGTTGAAAGTATATGGAGCCTCTAAAACCCGATTTCTTGGTACTGACACTACACATTTTAGTGGCCGCACAGCTCACACCCCGTAAGCACACTCCTGATATCAGTACATTGTTTTAAAATACCTTTCTACAGTAGAATGACAAAAGGTTATTAAGAAGTCTTGGAACATCATGTGTTGCAACACTTTTTTATATATTTGTTTATTTTTCTAGTGAGATAGTTATTTTTAGTCAATTGAAACTTTGATTAAATAACAACTGAAATTTTTAATGAAGATATTCTTTTATTAAATTTTTAGCCTTACATATAAAATCAGTTACTATTATTGGAATAAAACATGCACCAATTTAAATCAAAGTTGCCTTTTTTAAATATACATTTTCACTAAGCGATTTATAACTCAATGGGACTAAATAAAATAACTGAATAGACTAAACAGATCTGCAATTTAATGGTAAAAAATAAAGCTATATTTTACCTGTTTCACATTC
>QLNU02003225.1:125628785-125647840 GCA_006491805.2 Dysdera silvatica | reverse complement strand
TATTGCAAATGCTACTTCTTCTTTTAAGATTTTAGGAGCTGTTCCTTCGACTATCTCAGAGTCTTCGTTTAATCCACTGTTTCCCTCATACAGCTTTCTGTAGAATTCTTCAACTCTTCTAAGTATTTCTTCCCTATTTCTTGTTACAGTGCCATCCTCTCCTTTTAATGCAATGATGTGTTTCTTCCCAATAGACAAACTCCCTTTAACAACCCTAAGGCTCTTGTTGCTTTCAATGGCCTTCCTTACTAACTCACAATTGAATTTTCTTATATCTTCTTTCATGTTTTTGCGCAAAGTTTTGCAAAGTTCTACATACTCGATCTTGCGACTGGTATTTTGATTGTCCACCTTCATAAGTCTTCGCCTTTTCATGAGTTGTTTCGTCTTCTCAGATAATTTGCTATTCTGCTTTTTACATATTACACCACCAATTTCCCCAGCAGTTTCAATTATTGTCTTAACAATGTTTTCATTTGCTTCTGAGATGTCAACTTCTTCAATAAGTCCTTCCAGTGCAGAAAAGCGATTTTTTAATTCCAACTTGAATGCCTCGGTATTTTCTTTTAATTTCTTTAAATCCACCCTCTTACATACTTGTTTCCTAATGAGCTTCTGCCTTTCTAGTTTAGTATTTAAGTGCATTTTACATCTCACCATTCGATGATCACTTCCAGTATTAAATCTGTTCAGTACGCTGCAATCTTCAATAATTGATTTCTTGTTTGCCAGTATATAGTCAATTTCGCTGGTTCCTCCATTGGGGTGTTTCCATGTCCATTTTCTTTGTAGTTTCTTCTTAAAAAATGAATTCATGATGCTAAGATTTTCAGCTTCGGCAAATTCTATGAGTTGATCGCCACGTTCATTCCTTTCCCCGTATCCGTATTTACCAACCGATGTCTCTCCTTGTTCCTGTTGTCCAATTCTTGCATTAAAATCTCCCATGATGAGCTTGATGTGTTGTTTCCCCTTGGTATGTAGCTGTTTGATTTCTTCATAGAATTCCTCAACCTCCTCGTCGGTATGGCTTGATGTTGGTGCATATGCCTGTACTATCTGAAGTTGGTATCGCTGGGTTAGTTGAACAACGAGCCTCGCTGCTCGATCTGACGTGCTTTCGACTTCAAGAAGGTAGTCTTTAATTCTTTTGTTGATTAAGAAGCCAACACCACTTGTTCTTCCAGTTTCCGTTCCTCTATAATAAAACAAATGTCCACTTTTAAGTTCCACCAACTCTTCACCTTTTCTTCTAACTTCACTGAGTCCTACAATGTCCCATTTGATCTTGTCAAGTTCTTCTTCTAATTCTTGAAGTTTTGCTTCAGAAGCAAGGGATCGTCCATTATACGTAGCCAAGGTCAATAACAAACGGCAGCCTGGGCCATTCCAGTGATTCTTAGCACCCCCTGCTTTCATGCCACGCTGACCGCTGCCTTGATCAGGAATACTCCAACACCTTGAGATTAGGAGCCATGGTGTTTGGTGTGTAAGTATACTGGAGGAATTAGCCATCATTTCACCACGCTGGTTAGACGGATTGGTGAATTAGCCTTCACCTTCCCCCTTTCTATTCGTGCAGCAAATAATAATTTGCCTCTTGGATAGAAAGCCCGGCCCGCACCACTTGTAGGCGGGGTAGGACACTAGAGGACACACACACACACACACACACACACACATATATAAAAGGAGCAGCTCAGGCCACGAGAGGTGGTTTGGCTCAAGGGGTCAAAGGTCCCCCCCCACCACTTAATAACAAAAGGCATTGTTCTCTGTACGCCTAATCACTTGCTCTCATTTAAAGCTACTTGATCCCCACTCAATTTTTAAATTATTACGCCCCTGCTTTCAACATAATGAGAGAGAGAAAAAATGTTAACTTAAATTCGAAAGTGTAGTCCTACTCAGAGAATGCATTCATAAAATTGAAATGTTTTTATTAACATAATGTTTCTAAGCACTGAAGTGAATATGTTGGGATATCATCGATGGAAACTCATATACTTCATCAGATCAATCCTTCCAAGAAGCAAGGATTTCCATTTTGCAAGGCTTGTAGCAGACGAATCTTAAAATTGGTTACCAAGGTATTGGTTAGTAAACACGTTTTATTTTCATTGCCTTTTTCGTTCGATATCACATTATCGAACGTATTTTAATTTGTATTATTTAACTATTCACGTATTTCATTACTTGCAGATTACCTTATTGAAGCGTTTGTTCTAAGTGATATGGGTGTAGGTTTGTTTTGTCCTTATAATACATAGAATTTAAAGCTAATAAAACGAAATAGCACTACGTAGATTAAGGACGGATTGAGAGATGGGGGGGCTCATTCCCACCTCCAAAAAAAGTGTTTACTACATCCGTCCTTGACGTAAAGTCAATTAAGAAACATGGATTCAATGTTTTAGGCTTTATGATTGAGACGCATCATTTTCTAACAAAAATTTCGAAAATATCCGTCCTTTGTCGGAATACAAGTGTATTTGGAAATTCATGTCCGTGGAAATTTTTGTGTATCAATCATACTAGGCCTAACACGTTGAATTTATGTTTCTTAATTTATATATAATTTAATTTAAGCTGAAAAATAACTAATCAAATTTTTAATATTTATGTAAGCTGGCGCATAATTTAAGAAGTGGATGTAAAGTTTGGTGTAGTAAAAGTGAAAAGAACCGGGAATCCATATCTGCCAAAAGTTTTTTTTTTTTATTAAGTCCTGTAATGACTTCAAAACTTCTCTCAGTTTATGTCCATTAATATATTTGTGAATTTTATGGTAATAATCGTAAGTTATCTTTTCGATTATTTTTCAAATCATATGGTTATGCATTTACTGAATTTGTTTTGTGATCATTTTTCTACAGTGATATTGCCAATAAACATTTTCATCCTAGCCTATTTATTGCCTATAAATTAAAGCTTAAAATTCGGGTATTTGATTAGTGGCAAATTTTCCACAGGGGTGCTAACATGTTTGGGATAATCAACATCACCATTTGTCGTGCAGCAGGATATTAGAATTTTTTTGCACAAAAGCATGAATGTGTTTGAAAGAAACATTAAATACGTTTTCATTTTAAGATAAGAATTTTTCAACTCTCTTTTTTTTTTTTTTATATGCATGTATATTTCAAAATCAAAAACATCTATTTTTAAATGGTTGAATGTTATTTATGAGAAACAGTCGTTTACTGAAAAATGGGATTTTAATTGTGGTATTATATTGTAATACCCTGGTTCATGAATACATCGTTTCCATGTATCAAATTTTCTATATAACGAATTTTTTTTTATGGAACCGTCCATTTCATTATATGGAGGTTCTACTGTATATTTCTTTTTTTAATTCATTGTGTTTTCTATTTTTCTTATTATAAATTTACTATATATACAGTCGAGTTTCTATTTAACGAAGTGCCATCGTTCCTCTGAAAAACTTCGTTATAAGGAAAATTCGTTAAATAGAAATTAACATAAATGATGAAACTTAATTTCGATAAAATGAAAAAAGCTAAATTTGGACAGTAAACATTCATTTTAGTAGACACTTTTTTTTCCAACAAGTTTAAATATTTTTCATATACAAATACGTAAATATTAATAACAAAAAGAAAAGACCGAGGCTTACCTTTCATATGTATGATCCTCATACAACATATTTGAAACAGAGAAATAATCACTAATTTTGCTTTGTACAAGTATCTTATAAAAAACGTTTTATTTATAGAAATTCTCACACTTTTGTAAATATCGGAACACGTCATCTGTAACATTTTCTCCAAACTGTAATCCCTGTCAGATCGTTTCGAATGCTTTTAATCACTTTACCATGTGAAGGTTTTTCAATAGTCTTTTTATCTTCATCATCTCTTACTGTAAATTCTTCATTACATTTTTTAACACTTTGTAAGGTTTTTATTCTCCGTAGGATATTTTTTCAGTCACAACATTTTCATTAGCGTTCAAAAAAATCAGAGAGCTCTGTATGTTCTTCAACACCCCCATTGTCTTTCAGCTTTTGCCATTTTGCATTTAGTAATTCTGCCAAGCCCATATCAGATTCTGATTCATTTTCTTAGATATATTTTCAACTTATTCCAGATGTTCCGCACATGTCCCCCCACTCCATTGAGGTCAACCCCATTTTCAAACAACGTAACACGTGGATGCGAGAAGCAAATTTCGTGGCTTAGCCATGCCTTCACAATGATGACACATTTTAGTAAAACCCCACTGCTTCTAACTGAAGTTCCCAGTTTAGAACAATAGAATTATTTATCACAACTGGTCATATGTCCACAATACAGAAGGCTACCTCAACTCCGTCCGTCCTTGATTAAAATCCTCAACTACCCCTTCTAGCTAACCATCCCGCTGAAAAATTGTAAAAGGTAATTTAAAAATAAAATCAAATTCTTTATAAAAAGAACTTCGTTATATAGAAATTGTTTTTCGTAATATGGAGACAAATTTACATGTTAGTGCCATTCAAAGTCAAGGTTCCGCCGAAAATTTCATTAAATAGAAAACTTTGTTATATGGAAGTTCGTTATATGGAGACTCTACTGTATATATTCATCAATGTAGAGTTCTAAAAGTGATTGGGGGGGCGCATACACATTTTATGTATATTTATACATTATAATATATGTAAAATCGCAATTTATTTCAGATTATTGGGGGAGGGGGCTTGGGCCCCACGGGCCCATATAACTCTACGCCTGTGGTCATTGCATTTCTATGAACTTTTGAGTAACAAACTATGCATTTTTACTAACCATTGTATTGGTCCTAAAACATTTCACATAGAAGAAATGTTAATTTCCGTTTATTGACTTATGGTTTTGTAAACTTTTAATTTTTTTAAGGTATTCAGAGTATTTGTAAAATGAGGAGTTCACTGTATTATGGTTCCATTGACTTTCTTTATAAACAAATGCTTGATTTAAATAATTTAAATTTTCCTTAGTATATTCTTCTAAAACTTATTTTATATTTTTAACAGCCAAAGAAGCAAAAACTAACCAAAGAAGAAAAATTGGCTTTAAAATTGGCTGAAGAAGAAAGAATTCGATTGGAGGAAGGTAAATTATGATTCATTTATATGAATAAAGGAATAAGTAAAGATTAAAACCAATTTAGTCTACTAAATGTATTGACTAGAATATATATACACCGTGACAGATGTAGAAGTCAAACTGAGTAAGATTTGCTATACAAAATGCATTTCAAACATTAGTGTAGCTAATCCCAAGGTCTAAGAGTGGGCCATATAGCCTCAACCCAAGTGCTAGATTATCGTGTACACAAATGTCTAGAGGCCTGGTGTGGTGAAGTATCAATGCTACTTCAAAAATGTTGCCAATCCGACCTTATCACTAGGGTAGTAATTTTATCGCAGTGTGAATTTCAGTGACATTTTCCATGAATTTTAAAATTTTTTATATGTCCGTTGCGTGCAAGTATGTTCCTATACCAACTGCACTTTCAAAGTTTAAAATTTAAATTACAAAATGGATTTAGTGAGCGATTGGATATAACAAGTATTTTTGTTGGTTCCAAGATCCTTGTTATATATAGGTCCTACAGGAATTACACAGGCTTAATTTATACTGCAAGGGGCCTGGAAAAAAAATTGTCTAGGATCCCACAAAACCTTAATCTGACTCTGCCTAACCCCAATGGGTCACATACAGCCATTCATTTGTAATCTTCATTTTTCTAGGGAGGGGGGACTAAGTGAGACCCCTAGCTCCCCATAGTTATGCCAGTTATTTCAAATTACGTTCCATAGAGATATACAGCCAATCTATTTCAAATGTCTGAATATGAAATATGACATCAATAGACATTCTGTGTTACGTACATCAAAATAGTAATAAAAATGAATAAAATGTTCATGTATACGTAAGACACTGGCATGGTTAATGATGTTCACTAGTTTTAATTTAGTGCTCACGAAACGTTAATCTACTTGCTCACTCATTATCATAGATTGTAATATGATGATGATGTACAGAGCGTTTAAAAGAAGATGGGACAAACTTTAAGAGGTGTACACCAAAACAGACAATTTTCGTGATAGAATACATGGTCAGAAATGAAACGCAAACACACTAGAGCATTTGGAAATGCCCATTCCGCCAACATTAAAGCTTCATTATACTTATTATATCTTGCCAATTTAGCATATACGAGCTCATTCTCCCACAAATTAACAGTTACAACTTAACTTTTTCATAAAGCTATATGTGCCAAATTAACGAGATGTAATAAACATAATGATACTTCAACGTTGGTGGAACTGGCATTTCGAAACGTGTTAGCACCTTTGCATTTCATTTCCGACAACGCGTTCTGTGATGAAGATTGTTTGTTTTGGTATATACTATAATCTCTTAAAGTTTGTTCCGTCTTTTTTGAAACACCTTGTATGTAAATGATATTTAAAATATCATGTACAGTGAAATCTCTCTATAAGGATATTTTCTCTCTGGTGCCAATGGATATAATGTATACCACATTCAATCTTGTCTGTAACAATATCTTTTTCCCTTCTGGTCTCTTGAGCATTATTATAGATAGATTTTACTGTATAATGGTGCACATTGATTGCATCAGTCTATGAGTATGGAAAATGCTCCGCGATAGACTACAAAATTTGAACCCTCTGCCATGTTTTAAAAAAAGTATCTCCATAAATATCTATATATCTATAAAGCTCATTTATATCATTTTCCCCACATATAAACCTCACCAGAAACCTTTTTTGTTTTTAATGTTTATACTTCCATTTCATGCAACAATTTTACTTATACATAGGAGCCTCATAGTGGTGTAGAAATACAGAGTTGTATTGGCCTGGTTGATGGTTGTAGTGACAGTGTACTCAAAAGGCATAAAATTAGGTTTTTACCACAACTTCTGTATAAGATCGTTGCAGGTGGATGAGACTTTAATTCTAACGTTGACTCCACAAACAAAGAATTTATCCATTTCAATAAGTCCTTTTTTAATAATATAATTGTAATAACGTTAATAAGATGCAATAGCATTCAGTTTAAAAGTTTGGTCTTTGAGAGGCTTAAAACTAAGCTAGAATCAGATACTGGGATATTTATGTCTGTCTTATCTGAATGCAAATGAGTGAGAGAGTTAATACCTTTGGTAATATTGATCACAAAAGACATTAGGAGTTGCATGTTTTAAAACTTACAGGGAGTGGCAGAAGTACCTGCTTTGGTAAAATGTAAACTCTGGTTAAACTTCATTTATGGAGGGAATAGGCAATGACCAGTTTCGCATATTTGCTTCAGAAAAAATTGAGTATTAGATCAATGTGCATATATTGTCTAAGTCACATTTCTGTGGCTGTGTTTATCAAGTTATGCGGCCTCAGAATACTCCCCTTTTTGAAAAAAATAATGTAATTATTTGTATTTTCTGTGGCCGCATAACTTGTTAAATATAGTCACAGAGGTAACATGTTCGTCTATCATGCCTCTTCCCCACTACTTGGAAAATATTTTTTCCCAAAATAAAGTACTATAAAATTTTATTTTAAATCTTTTGTGTGAAATTGCACATGACAATGGAAATCGTTCTTTGATGTTAAGGGCCCTGCGGTGGCGCAGTGTGGTAACGCGTTCACCTAGTGTACCATTAATCCAGGTTCGACTCCCAGCAGTGCAAAGAACGCTTACTCAGAGATCTCATAAAGATCGCACTGCTCACTGTAGTCCGGGGTTTGGTTCCCTAGGCCTTAAGAGGTTCGGATTCCTCGGAAAACAGTAGGTCCCGGCGCAGCATGACCACTGTAGTCTTTGAGCCGTAAAACCAAAAAGCAACCAATCATCTTTGATGTTAAAAATGCATTCAAAATAGCTTTCTATGGTAGATCTTGTAAATACCTCTCTACAACAATATTATACTGACCGAGAAAAATTATCGTTGTAGAGGGAGTTATTATTAAGGGAGGGTTCATTATACAGTAAAACCTCTCTACAACACTATTATATGGACCTAGAAAAATTATCGCTGTAGAGGGATTTATCGTTATATCGGATATCGTTGTTGAAAGGTTTTGCTGTATAATGCTTTTTTTACAAAGGTTTGAGTCTTCACATACTTTATAATAGGGATAGGGCAACTTTTAGAGAGGTATACTAAAATTTATAAGTTTTTAATGCAAAATTTACGTTAAGAAATTTATTTATTAACATTTTAAATATATTAGTCTGCTTATATATTTAGTATTATTAAATATATTAATAAAATACATCAAAAGGTTTACATATTTTAAGATCCCCTGTAACAAGCGTCTAACTATGGGCTAGATTAAGACATATTTCGTGTATTATAATAATTATTAATTTGATTTTTGTAATTATTATTTTAATATGTGACTTGTGGTTCCTAGAACGGTTACGTAAAGAAGCAGAGGAAGAAGCAAAAAGAAAGGCTGAAGAAGAACGATTACGACAACTAGAATTGGAAAGAATTCGACTTGAGGTAAATTCAATTCATAATAACCTTAATAGATAACATATGCATACCGGCAGATTAAGAACCTCCCTCCCAACACACGCTTCACCATTCCTATTTTATAAAAAAAGGAATTTTTTTAAAAAAATCATTCATATCTTGCATACTCTTAATTTTTTATATGTGAAGGTAATTTTTTCCATGTTTATTCAGACCAATTGTTGGATAAATACCCTGTCCATTTGTCATATGTGCGAAGCGCATGCGCCATTGGGAGCAGCAGCGCAATGCTAGCGCCAGCGTTCTCCCCTGGTGTGATGCCAACGAACTATGTAGTCTTTGGCGAGATGTTAATCTGTGAATATGCAAGTCCACGTGCTGAGTGATGTCAATTATTATACTGTCATTTCTAATAAAGTTAGAACTGTTGAGCTTCTTGGTCATAATTTTGCTAATATCATTCACAACACCAATATTTTAACTCCTAATTTTATGTGATACAGTAGACTGCCTCTTAATCAGCCTCCATTTCACCAGATCTCAGCATAAACCGGTCAAAAAATTAAAAACTGGGCAAAATTTTTTAAGTGCGAAATGTAAAAAAAAGCACCACCAGATATAGAAATTGCATGGTCCCGGAATGTGGGGTGGGAGGAGGAGCAGGGGTTGCCTAGAATGAAAGTGACCAGTATCAAAAACGCTGTGTACATGATAACTGAGTCATAGTCAGAGGTACCTGAACCCACACTGGTGAAATCTTGATGGAAACTTTGGTTATCACATCAAAGCTGTGCAGAAGAAGAATAAAGAGGCAGACATTTCCACAAACCTTTTAGAGCTTTCTATAGGCAAATTTGAATTAGCATTGAAAGGTCTTAATTTCCCAATCTTTATCAGGCCACAGTCCACTTTTATAGTAGCCAAGTAATCCGCGACCCCCTTTTTATAGTAACCAAAAGATCCATGACCCCTCCCTCTCTGTCCACTGCTGCCACATTTAACCCTTTGCACTCCGTTGTCACGACATGGCAAGGTAAGTGAATAACTCTGTTGTCGCTGCTGCGGCGACATGGTAAGGTAAGTGAATAACTCTGTTGTCGCCGCTGCGGCGACAACGGAGTGCAAAGGGTTAAAATGTATACAAGCTCTTTTTAATGACCTTTCTCAGAAACGTACTTGCAACATTGTAAATACTCCCAGAGTGGTTGGTAGCCCATAGTTAAAATGACTCGGAGTGCAAAGGGTTAATAATAATAATAAATTTTTATTCAACCCGATATACAATATTTCGTGATACATAGCTTGAGCAGTATAAAAATTATAGAAATGTAAGAGAAGATCTATATTAAATTATAATAACAAAAGCATTTTTAACAGAGTAAAGAAAACACATTAAATACAAAATTATATTACATTAATTATGTATATTATATTAATTATATATATATATTATAGAGATATAAAGTTCAATTCAATTTTTATTCAGCACACTCACAAAATATTACATATATTTTACATAGTTGACATTTAGTATAACAATAATATGCCTGGATGACACAAGAAAAAACCTAAGGTTTGGCAAAGCCCATTTCACCCATAGTTATGTCAAAATTAGAAATATCTGAATGAAATTAAATTAATACAGCATAAAACACTCGGCTAAGGGCCTAATAAAAAGTTTCCAAACTCCTTTTTAAACATTAAAATATAATATTCCAAATAATATCCGGTGACAAGTTCCACAATTTAGAACCAATGTGGCCTATATGCCTTTGACCAAGCTCAATGCGACATGCTACCGGAAGAAGACAGGAACTTCCAGAAGTTGGATAATGGTGATTAGTGGTATGGATGGGTATGAAATCAGTAAATTTGTTAAATTTGATATGACTGAACATCCATAAAAGAATTCTATATTTTTCAATTTGATCAAAAATAAATAAATTAACTCTTTAAGTTCGATTAGGTTAACAACCATTAGTAGAATATTGCAATATGTGTAGCCACGTTGAAATATAAAAGCCTTGGAAACATTTGGTATGTGAAATTTTGTGTAAAAATAATTACAAATGAAAATTGTTGCGGCGACCCCACAGAAACCTTTTCACAATATCCTTGCGGGTCGCAACCCTCAGGTTGGGAACCACTGTCTTAGTGGATGCTAAGATGTCGATGCTGAAGCTGTGGATGGTGCTGACAAGGATCTCCAGTAAGAGATTTTATCGGCTGATGATATTATCAGGGCCTTCACTGATGTGGTTCAAGATGATGATGACACTGACATCGATGGCAATGCCACATCCCTCATATCACATATGGATGGGACAAAAACATTGGAAACGGCTCTATACTATGTGGAGCAGCAGGCATCGTCTTCCTCCATTGATGTGATGTTTCTAAAAAAATGGCGAAGCTATGCTGCAAGTTAACAAACTTCCTTCCTTCAGCTGAAAAAAGTCACTGATTTCTTTAAAGATTCCTCTTAATGGTATGATCTTTAATAGCAAAATTCATGCAATAAATTGGCACATTTGTTAAACTTTTTATTTAATTATCCAAAAAAAATGCATCCCTATCAAATAAATTTAATATTTTTTCACTTCTCCACGCTTTAACTAGAATTTTGAACTGGCTTATCCTTAGTCCCATTTAATCCGATTGAAAGGGAGTCCACTGTAACTAATACTGTACTTTTTGGGTTCTTAACTGCCATCCCTACAACAAGTACCATCTTTAACCATGTGCCTTGTTTGTCTATTTAGAAATCCATTACTACATATAAGTAGCATACATCGGGGTGATTTTGTTCCATGATTTCCGTAAGTTCCGGGAATTTCAACTTGCCCCTTCTGGGATTTTTTTTTTAAAAATTACAAAAATTTCGTTTTGTTTCCTATCATTTTTTGTGTTCCTTTAGAAATCAGTGTTTTTACCAAAAATATTACGCAACTTTTTAGGGAATTTTCTGGTATGTTCAGGGAATCTGGTTTGGACTGACAATCACACCTGATACATGCAATCGAGTTTATTTTCCATATTTACTCAATTGTATGTACAATATTTAGGCTAATTCATTTTTCTTTCTCCAGTTTTAAAGGACAAAATACCAGACATCCACATTTAGAAATCCCTGTTTATTGACATAATCTTCCCACATTTAATTTTATTTAACATGATGATTTTCTGTAAGATATACTCAATAGATCTGTGGTAACCACATATGGGCTGTGGATGTATACCACAGGTAAAGGAGTACGCAGTACAGTTACAATATGACAAATGGCTATATACAAATGAATAGTATAAATTAAGCATGATTATTTATTAGAACACTATGTGATAATCTTTTAATTAATCTGTTTTTTTTACTAATATTTTACTAATTTTATTTATATATTTATTTTAAGATCTAATTGTAAAAATAATTAAGCTGGTGCAGTATGACCCTTGCTGTCGTTGTGCCATACAATAAACAAAGAACAGAAAAATTAATAAAGATCTATCAGTGTAGTACCTAAAAAATCAATATATTTAATAATTTCCATTTCCTGACCATTCATATATAATTTATCTAAACGTTTATTTTTTGTTTTATATAATTATATATGGATAATATTTTTGACATCCATGTTATAATGTGGTACACGCTCATATGCAGATAACCCTGTTGATAAGCTTCACATGTATACATAGAAATTAAAAATTTGGTTTTTATTTAATTTTTGAAAATTTTAACTAGTCCAGACATATGTTTAAAATTATTTGCATTATTTTGTAGCTTGTTGCAAACAAAGTGTTAAAAAAATTACTTCTTCCGATATAAACTCTCACGATAAGTTATCTATATTTTATTAGCTGAAGGGAATAATCGATTTATTATTAAAAAATTGTTTTCTATTTCAAGTACTAATTTTTTAGGAAGAAAGTGTTAGAAAAGAAGAGTATAGAAAATTAAGTGAAGTCTTTGCCATAGTTGCTGAAGCTTATAAAAAAGACTTAGAGGTGCAATGGAAAAAATCACAGGTTTTTAAATATTTTTTTTTCTTTTTATAATCCATTATTAACTTTTAAGATATAATAATAATGAAATATACTAAATGATATTATTATTAATAAATTGCTTGCAAAATAAAAAGTGATTTCTCGGTGCCTAGCAGGACCCAACCCACAACTTCATGATATCCAATCAAGTGCTGTTACCCATTGAGCTACAAGTATTGATCAAACTCCTCTGTGTGAGTGAATATAAAGTTTCACTACGGACATGTTCTCATTTAATTAGGAAGTGCTTGGACTGCTTTTTAAACCAAAGTGACGACAAAAAGGCCAAAGATCTGATGGGCAAAACTTGCATTGATATTTATTGAAGTCAACAATTTGAATTGTTGACTTTAACAAATTATTATTACTCTACTAAATATTAAATATATATGGGTGAGCTAAAAATTGTTTATTTGTGCATTTATCTTTCCCAAATGCTATCAATGGAATGTAACATTATGAAGGAATTCCACAGATGTATTAAACTTACCTAGAATGTATTTGGACAACATACTTTTATGCTGAAGGAGAAATCGCCTTCGAATCTGAAAAAAAGTCTTCAACCAGTCTGTATTACCAGTTTTCTCTTATGAATAAGTGGCATGAAGTTAAATGAAAACAACAACATAGAAATTGCAAACCACCCAAAGAAGCATTGAGGAGTGCATATATGCTGGAAATAACTAGGAGAGATCATAAAAGAAATACTTGGAGTAATGAAGAAAGCTACTTTCCTTATTTAATACCACCAAAGTGCCAACTGCGAAACTTACTTTTCCCTCCTTTCAGTGTTTTGCTTCGTTTGGCGGTGCTATAACTTTTTACTTAAAAAAAAACAAAACACCCTTCCTATAGTTGGTATCAATCTTAGAATTTTGAACTCCAAAGAAAGCTACCTTCTTATCATGACTGTCAAACTGCTAACTGTGAGACTTTTTTCCTTCATATTTTGGTTTTGATTTTCCTCAGGTGTCAGTAGTATAGCAATTCAAAAATTATGAGGGAGACTCAAGTGGCTTTAAGAAAGATCATATGATGAAATGTGAGAAAATAATGTGTTTTGATATCCAATAAGCTTCAGCTTGAATGCCCCCTTTTCCTATGTGGCCCTGCTGTGGCACAGCGTGGTAACACATTCACCTAGTGCGCTGTTAACCCAGGTTTGACTCCTAATAGGGCAAAGAACGCTTACTCAGAGATCTCATAAAGATTGCACTGCTCACTGTAGTCTGGGGTTTGGTTCTCTAGGCCTTACGAGATTCGGATTCCTCTGGAAAACAGTAGGTCACAGTGCAGCATCATTATTGTAGTCCTTGAGCCATAAAACCACAAACAAACAAACCCTTTTCCTGTATTACTCTGATAATACACACTTTTTTTTACAGCGAATGGTTTAGTTTTCCTTAGCAAAAGTATGTGTAATAAGAAAAAAAACCTTAGTTTTCAAGTCTAATATCAAACCAATGTCACTTCAGGTTCAGTAATGTATCGTCCAAAATGACAGTTTTGCTTCTTATTGATCATCTTGTATTTTGTGTCACTAGAGCCTTGTTTTCAGGTGAAAATTAACCATTTGTACTGTAGTTATTTGTCGATCTATGTGTGCAGTTTAGCCTGTTTTTGAGCAGACTTTATGGTTAAAGCATTTTCTTTGTCAGCCAGTGTATGTTTGGTATCTTAAGTAAGAGGCATTTAATTAAAAGTACATTAAAAGCTATGTGAATTTTTTTACTTTCTGGAAGTAGGGATTTGTATGGCTGCAAGGGTCCAGATAGGCTTGTTGGTAATAGGTGCAAAAGATTAATTACAAAGTATATAAAAAAATTCATGCACCCTTTATGTTACAGTCATCGGCTGATTTATGTTGATAACAGGGCTGGATTTAGCGTATGAGGCACCCTGGGTACAATGGTGTTTGGTGTCTCCTCTATTGTTGTAACTTGGGGGGCTAACCCTCTAGAAAATTTCTTCTAAGCATTGAGGTATACGGTTCAGCCGCCACCTAGAAAAAAGTTAGCCGCCTAGACTTCGAAGCTAGTTACGCCCATAACCCCCTCCCCCCTCCCGGCCGTTCCAGCAGAAATAAATAAAATTTTGTCGTTCCGCCCCCTCAAATGCAACGAAAAATCTCGGAGGATAGGGAAAGAGCAACGTTTATGATTAGTCTACTTTTTGTTTTCCTTTTTTTGCATTATTATAAGATATAATAAGGATATTTTTATAAACAAATGTAGTGTATTTGACGACGATTTTTTTGGATATTGGGGGAAGGGGCAAGGGCAGACGCAGAATAAAATTTCAGGGAAGGCGTGAAGCTTGAAAATTTCAGGGAAGGCGTGAAGCTTGAAAACTTCAGTTGTAAGTTTAAAGTATTTGTTACTTGAAAATAATAATTTTTAATGTAAACTTATTATTCTCAAGGGGCAATGTGCCCCCTGCCTGGATCCTGGTGGGAGGCAGCAGGGCTGGGCTTACGGTGTTAGCAGCCCTAGGCAAAGCAGATTTTAGCGACCCCGAAAAATGCTTTGACAAAACAAAACTAATTTCTTGCTATTTACACTACAGTTTTTTGGTAGCCCTACATTTTAGCCACCCAACTTGCACCCCCATAAGTACGGCTCTGGGAGGCAGGGTTTGTTTCACACAGTTTTTCTGAATTTCAGATTTATAAAGAAAGGGTGGAGGGTGCCTTCTTGGGGATAGTTGATTGACAGAATTCAACAGTATATAATTTGCAATTAAAAAAATCTGCAGCTTCTTGCACCCCTAGAAAATGTGCACCCTGGGTAAGTGCCCAACATGTCCATTTATAAATCCGGCATTGGTTGCTAGTGATTTTTCAGCTAAATTCAGCTTCTTTTCACACTTCTAAAATCACTACCAGATGGCTTAAAGGGAGGCAAACTCTCCAGCTTTAAACCCCATTGAGAATTTGTGTAAACTTATCAGGAAATGTCTTCGAAAGCTTACCCCAAGGTACAAAAATGAACTTACTTGTTTAATATCTGATGGCTCTTTTGACAGGTTTTGAAGAGAAAGACTGAATTGCTAACAAATACTGTACTAAACTGTTTAGGAGCTGTAACGAAAGCTACGGTGGATATAATAAAGTATTAATTATCATGCTGTTACCCCCATATTTTGAATTTTGTGCATTTATTTTCCCATCGTTCTGATCTTTTACACCATGTTAAAAATTAATCTAATTTTGTAATTTTTTTAAAAAAAATCACTGCCTTCTTATAAATTTCAGTATATATTTATGTATGTGCATAGTTATATAATCTGCAATATGCAAAAATTTAGGCGATGCTAATTCATATTTGATAATAATTATTTTCTATGCAATAAATTAAAGTTGTAAATAATTTGGCACATTTTCTTTGATTATTTTATTTTTTTAATTGGAGTAGTATATATATGTGCTTGTGTGTGTCACATAACCGATCCCTACTGGAAATGCCAAATTCTGATCAGTCATCAAAATAACAGCATCTAACAAAAGGGTTGTATGGTAACATAAAGGTTGTTGTATGGGAGGTATGGGGAAGTAGTCTTTATAGGAGGGTAACATGATGAATCCTACCCTAGTGTGGGATGATATTGGTTGTGGGAACAAGATTTGAATTCTTCATTAAACTGTAGGTCTAGTGTATCAATATATCCAGCCAATGCAGTTAGCTTAAGGCCAAATCACCTCTATTGCATTCACCATACTATGTGTATGTATAATAACAGCAAGATCTCCATCCTGCAGTGGATTAGTAATAGTTGATGACCATATATATATATCACCATCATATTTAACCAATTTATGTCTACTCATAGATTGTGATCTCCCAATGTGCTCTCCTCACCTTGTTTGTCACAGAATGACCCTTGCTATTCTTGCCCCATAAAAATACAACCAACCAACCTCAATGTGTCCTTCTTACATGTTTATTCTGAGCAAGTTATTTCTACCTATGCTATCTCAACCTGTTTTTTTATTTCCTCCATCTTTTCTGAACCTTTGTGATAGTTTTTTGGAATCCAGATGAAAAACTAGGTTGTCCATCCGTTCTTAGTTATTCTTATGATATGCCCAGTTCATTGCCATTTGAGCTTCTTTACTTTGTTAATAGAGTCTGCAGCTCTTATTTGCCCTCTCATCCAACTTTTTTTTATGATCAGGCCTAGTTATTGGAAGACTACACCTTTCAATGCTCCTTTAAGTTATTTACAATTTCTATGTTGATTTTTTAGTCATTTTGTGCGTCCGATCCACCAAATGGAAGTGATAATTTATGCAAATTGAAGCTTTTTCTTTTTGGAAATCAGTCTCACAATTTTCTTTTCAGAAATATTGTTTCCTCCAAATGCACTTTACTTAAGTTTATTATGCCTGTGGTATTCCTTGTGATATATAGCGTCGACCACTGCCACCAAAAGGATCTTCATCTCCTGAGCCATTCCATAGAAAGGTCAACTACAGCACCAAAATTTCAAAATTAGTTTTAACTATTTTTTTTGCTATTTATTGATAGCTAATAGTTTAATTTTTATGTTTATTTTAAAACTAAAAACTTCTTTTTACTGAAGTAGCAACACAGCACTTACAAAATCGCTACCTTCCATAGCCACATGTTTTGAATTTTATGTTAAACTCTTAGTGATCATCAAACAACAATATAAATCAACGTTTATTGGCGTAGTGATACCAGCCAATAAACGTTGATTTATATTGTTGTTTGATTTAATCTGCGTAGTGTTCGATTTATATAAATAAAAAATCTTAGTGATCATGTTAGCAGCCAGAAAAGCATAGAAATTAACAAATTTTACATCAAAGTCTTAAAAAAAATTATTATGCAAAAACATTGATTAAAAGTAATACGATTATGTATAATCTTTGACATAAACAGTTAGTATAAAAAAATATACATAATTTCCAAAGTTACAATATGTGACTTCGGCATAACTATTTAACTTAAAATTGTGAGTCCAAATGTCCTGCATGTGACTACGGAATGGCCCTCCTGTATATTCACTACAAAAGATGAAGATTCTTCGAAGTGTCATCATACATATGTAACGACTGCCATAGTCACGTTCAGGTAGGAGACGTACGTCTCTTACCCACAAGGTAAAGGTCCTGGTTGAAACAGAACGCAGAAGAAGGGATCAGTGGACAAGAACTGTAGCTGGTCACTTCGAGCGTGATAATCAGACTGTAAACATGTTAGCGAGAATGCTAGTGCTGTAGTTTATTCATCATGTAAATATATCTTAATTGTTAACATTATAAATAAATGTGTTAAGGATTAATTAGTGTCATTCAGTGTGATCAATGGACGAATGTATATATCTGTAAATATTATTTTGTAACACGCACATGTCACCGCCAAACATACATGTAATATAATGAAAGCATCTTAGCTGGATTAGCCTTAAACTCACCTTGGTATTTTTAGCAAGGAAATAGGCTCTTCCTATACATACACAGTGGAATTTTAATAAATCAAGACTCTGTGGTGATCCAGTAGTAATGTGTTTACTTAACGTGTGGTTATCCAGGTGCAACTCCTGACTCTGGCAAAAAATTCATGCTTACCAACTAACTGCTCACCATAGTCCGTGGGTTGGGTCCTTAGTTCTTCAGAGGTGTGGATTCCTCGAAAAACTGTAGGTTTCAGCGCAGCATGATTCATACAAATTGCACCATAAAACTCACAGAAATAAACAATTTGATAAATCAAAACCAAAAGGGGTAATAAAAGTTTTCGAAATATGGAAAATTCAAAGTCATCAAAATACATATATAATACGTTTTTATGTGCATCATTCCTTATTACTTCAGCTTATAGAAAATGTCGATTCATTGAAGTTATATTTTTCAAAATTCCACTATAGTTGCATGTGTTTTATTAGTTAAAAAAAAAATCCCTTTCCCCCCCCCATATTTTTCATTTCTTTCTCTCTTTAGTGGAATCAGTATGTGAATGTGTGGAAAGTAATGAATCCATTTTCTTTACCGATGGTTAATACCTTCTTATCAAAATGGGATGAAGAAGAAAGCTGCGATCTTAAAAAATTCTTCGCTTCTTATAAACAATGCATGGAGGTAAAGCATACTAAAATATTTTGTGATATATAAGTGTTCTATTCATATTTATCAGTATCTATTACTTTCTATAATGAATGTTTCTGGAATAGATAATCCGAGAATTGGAAGCTGCTCTGCTGAACAGCCCCGAATTGACTCAGAATACTATGAAATTGTGGAATGAAGTAATGTATTATATGTTTGATAATTTGTTTTTTCATAAACATAAATATGTGTTTCATTATATTCAAATCATGTACATCATCAACATCGTCTATAAATCTAAGTTTTAGAATAAAACTTTCCTACCTAGACTTTTCATAATAGTTCATATGTAAGTATCACTCCTAAACTGTCACACTTTCATCATACAGTTTTCAAAAGTTCAATTTTTATATATACATGCATTTTTCCTAATATATATATACATATA
>QLNU02003225.1:125603182-125628685 GCA_006491805.2 Dysdera silvatica | reverse complement strand
TCTCCAAATGCTTTCCACACAAGTCTATCCTGAGCAATTCGCTTCCACGTCACCCCAACCTGTTTTCTTATTTCATCCACCCATCTAGTTTGAGGACGTTTTCTAGGTCTTCGGTGGTCTCTTGGAATCCAGTTCAGAATTTCTGTTGTCCATCGTTGATCAGTTCTTCTTGCAATATGCCCAGCCCATCGCCATTTCAGCCCTTTTACTTTAACAATGATGTCCTCTACTCTAGTTTGCTCTCTCACCCAAGTGTTCCTTTTCCGATCTCTCCTAGTTATTCCAAGCATGCACCTCTCCATGCTCCTTTGCGTTGTCTGTAACTTTCGTATTGCTCCAACTGTTAGACTCCATGTCTCTGATCCATAAGAGAGGACTGGCAATACACACTGGTTGAAGACCTTTCTTTTTAGACACAAAGGCAATTTCCCCTTCAGGATAAAACTGTTTCTTCCAAATGCACTCCAGCCAAGTTTAATACGTCTGTTGAGTTCTTTCATAATATTGCCATCCATTGAAATCAGCTGGCCAAGGTAAATATATGAATCAGCAATTTCTAGCTCAATGTTGTCAACTTGTATTTTTGTTTCCTCTACAAAATTATTGAACATGATCTTAGTTTTTTGTAGGTTCATCTTGAGTCCAACTTCTTTACTTCTAGTTGAGAGCTCCTGTACCATGTCTTGGAGTTCTGATGGGTTCGTTGAAAAAATAACAATGTCATCAGCAAACCGCAAATGATTTAAATATTCACCATTTATTTTTATTCCCTTGTTATTCCAATTTATCTGCTGAAAAATCATCTGTAAAGCTGAAGTAAAAAGTTTAGGAGAAATGGTATCTCCCTGCAGCACGCCTTTAATAATTTTGATAGTTTTGGTATCTTTATGTAACCGAAATTTTGACCTTGCATTTTTATACACACATTTTACCATATTTAAAACAAATTACACACAAACGCAGTTTAATTTGAGCAGGAGATACATTTTACAATTGTTTCGGTGGAAAATCAAGCGTCCACCATCGTCAGAAAATTCTTGTGCCGTTTCTTGGCACAAAGTGGATGTGAACTTGGGAACTCTGGATAGTTTCTTTACTGCGAGGTCGATCACCGACGGATGATATCCCCGGTGTTACCCAACTAAAAGACCAGATTCCTGACCACAATAATTTTGGCATTTATAAAATAGACTGTGAATGCGGATTGTCCTACGTTGGCCAAACACGTAGAGCCCTGCGTTTCAGACTCAAAGAGCACCAATCGTACGTTCACAAACAAGATTTTGAAAAATCGGCCATTGCAAAACACTCATGGAAACATGGCCATCGTTTCTGTTTTGCCGATGCAAAAATAATTGAAAAAGTCCGTTCACCCTCAGATCTCAATTTTTTCGAGGCCTTTCATATCTTCAGTAATTCCTGTACAATAGTCAACGAGCCGGTTGAGAACAATTTTTCCCCCCTCTTATTACAAACCTCTCTTTCAATCAACATAATTTCTTCTTCCAACAATAATTGTTCCTTTTCCTTTTACTTAGCATTCTGCACAATAGATGGCGACACAAATCAGGCTTTTTGTTATGTTACCTGTTTCGCCTTTTTCACTTTTTCGTTTTTGATTTAGTGGCAACAAATCAGTTTGGACGAATTTTCTGACGATGGTGGACGCTTGATTTTCCACCGAAACAATTGTAAAATGTTTCTCCTGCTCAAATTAAACTGCGTTTGTGTGTAATTTGTTTTAAATATTATTTTTGCGCAGTGTATCGCTCATATTTCTCTCACATTTTACCATGTCAATGTACACATCCTCGATGTCTTCTGAGTTTAAAGAGTTGATGACTGCTGACGTTTTAATAAAGTCAAAGGCTTTCTCATAATCAATAAATGCCACACATAATGGAAGTTTATATTCATGTTTTATTTCAATTAATTCTCTTAATACTTGAATATGGCCCACTGTACAGAATCCAGTTCGAAATCCAGCTTGTTCCCGTGGTTGAGCTGCATCTAATTTTTTCTGCAGGCGATGTGTTAGTACTTTTGTGAAGATTTTATAAATAGCAGGTAATAAGCTAATTGGTCGGTAATTTTTCAAATCCTCTTTATCACCTTTTTTATGCAAAAGAATTACTGTTGCAGAATCCCATTGGTTTGGTATGTTACCACTGTTAAAGCATTTGGTAAAGAATTTTGCAAGTATGTCTTCTACATGTTCTCCAGCTTCTTTTAAGATATCTAATGTAATGCCATCATCGCCAGGGGATCTTCCTTTCTTCATACTTTTTATTGCAAATGCTACTTCTTCTTTTAAGATTTTAGGAGCTATTCCTTCGACTATCTCAGAGTCTTCGTTTAATCCACTGTTTCCTTCATATAGTTTTCTGTAGAATTCTTCAACTCTTCTAAGTATTTCTTCCCTATTTCTTGTTATGGTACTATTATCCCCTTTAAATGCAATGATGTGTTTTTCCAACAGACAAACTTCATTTAACAACGCTAAGGTTTGTTCTGTTTTCAATGGCCTTCCTTACTAGCTCCCAGTTGAATTTTCTTATGTCTTTTTTCATGAATTTGCGCAAAGTTTTACAAAGTTCTACATATTCGATCTTGCAACTGGTATTTTCATTGTCCACCTTCATAAGTCAGGAAAACAAAAAGAAGATAATATATCACAACAAAATACTTAACATAACTAATATACATAACTTAAAATTAGCAACCTACATATATGAATGATTAAATGAAAATAAGTACTTAGACTCGATCTCAATTAATGAAAATGTTCACAATTGCAACACAAGAGACAGGAAAGAACTTAACAAAATTAAAATCAGTACAAATATGGGTAAAAACAGTACTAATTACTATGGAATCGCGTGCATTGTGGAATAACATACCAACATCAATAAAAGAAACTAAGTCAAAAAATAAATTTAAGACTGAAATAATAAAATACTTTCTGGAGCATCAAAGAATTTGTTTGTTTTTTGGTTTTACGGCTCAAAGACTACAGTGGTCATGCTGCGCCGGTCAAAGAATTTAAATCACCTCGTTTACAAGAACTCTAAATGTGTATATTTTATCTTTTATCCGTTGTAAACCTTAATTCATATGATTTGCATAAAGAAAAATATGATTGATTGATTGAACTAAATGTGCTTAAACAATTGATGTAAAATACATTATCATCAAAAGGGACATATATATCATGCATAAATGGTAGGAAAGATTGCTGCAAGCGATCTATGGTTTTCAGGGGTTAATATAACATATTCTATATTAACATTTTAAAATCATTTTTTGAAACACTTTGCTTTATGCTCCTCTTACTTCCATCAGCATAATTCATGCAAGCCATGTGTTAAGGGTTGTATAGTCCTCTCAGTTTTTTTTTTCTGAAATTGTTTAATGCAATTTGGAATAAGTCTTTAAGAACTTCTATGAGGTATGTAACAATTTGCAATAAGCCTTGTGACAACTTGTACTAAGTCTTATAATAACTTGCACTAAGCCTTATAATAACTTCTAAAAAGCCTTATAACAAATTATGATAAGTCAGTTCAACTGACAATACTGTGTTTCCACAGCAATACTGTGGGTTATTTTGACCTTTGTAGATTATCTTTTAATTTGGATACATGTATACCTTATTTTTGTTTTAGAATGGTGCCGATTATCTGAGTCCAGATTCTTACAATATGGAACACTGCATTACTGACGCCCACTATGATGACATTGAAACTGGCACTCCTTTAACATTGGGCATTTGTGTGTGGGTCAATTTTGCTAAAAATGTTCGTTACAAAGGCATGGAATTTCCTGATTTGGGATTCCGCTTTCAGCTTCCAAATTCCCTGGTCACACAGCCTTGTGCTGTGAGAATCCTTTATACTTTATTTGATGATTTGATGAGCAATGGAACAGATACTAAAACACGACTGCCTAAAGAACAAGAGCAAAATAGGGATACTGAACAGCCAACAGTCATTGATGAGGAATCTTCTACTTTAGGTACTGAAATGAAGTTCATATTTCAAACTATATAAAAATTTAAGTTCAGTATTTGCATTAGTTATCATTGTTGTAATTATAGTAAATATTGTTGTAATTAGTTAATATAAATATTGTTGTAAGTAGTTAATATTGTTGTAATTGTTACAGATTACATAACCTTTTTTTGTACAATTATATCTACTTTAGCATCAGATGAATTATATGATGAAAGTTACTAAAGATAGATAATATTCAACTTGTTTTAATCTAATTTTTTCATTACATTTATTCATTATATTTAACCATTTATTGCCTGATAGTAAATCATGGTTTCATTAATTGTCTTTCACAAAAGCTCTGGGAGATATTAACCATACACTCACTGGAATTAAGGCTTGATTAGGATCCATGCCACAGGCCAAAATGTATTTTGGCACCCTATATCATGTACTAGGTTCAGGTTTTATGGAAAAATAATAAATTTTTGACTCTTTAGTTTCTGGTTCCTATGTCCGAGTTATTCTCCAAACTGCTGCCCCATTTTTTCATATTTTAATCTGGCACTGACTATTATGTGCCAGTGGGTGAATGAGTTATTGGTTCTCTCTTCCTTCTCCCTTTCATTCATGATTCAACCATAAAATGTATTTCACAGAGCACTTCAACTTCTAACCAACTTGGAGACACAAGTGCTAGCTTGAACAATTCCATTAGTCTTCAGTAATGTTTGCCTCTTTTCATTTAAAACAAATTACCCTTTATAATATAGGACTCTCATTTCACAATGCAGAATATGTTTCACCTTTCATGAGAACTTCGCCCTTTTAGGTAAAATTTTCATTTTTAGGCAAAAAGGGATAAATTAGCATTCCTTAAACCGATAGAAAATCCTGTGCATAAATGTCAATAGGTGTATTTTTACAGACATATCTATGTTGTTTATCCCTTACTTTTAACCAGAATTTTTGTTGTTTTCCACTTCAATAATATTTGTCTTCACTTAGTTATTGGCATATTCAGCTTTAAGGTTTGGGGATTGGGGGGGACTTTGGCCCCCATCTCAATGCTTCATGCATATTCATTTATAATTTCCATATTTATATGAGGGGCTGGGCTACTTCTAAGTCCCCCCACTTCTCCCATAATTATGCTAATACACTTAATAGGCATTATTTCATTATTATCTTGGGTAGTTACATAGTGTAGCTATAATAATTGTTACAAAAAATAAAGAGTTTCAACCTACTGTGAGTGTATGTATGTATGTATGTACTCTAAGCACAGCCACATAGAGCTCTAAAATTATTTAGAGGGAAGCACACATTGTATACATTTATACTTTGAAAAATATACAAAGTTACAATTTATTTTAAATTATTGGGGGCTCAGGGCCCCACTGAACCGGCCTGCATAACTCAACTGCCTATACCGAAGCACGGAATAACTAGGACCATGTGTGAAATCATCCATTTGACTTAGAGAAGTATAGAGTAATATTGACAGAATGCAATAGCTGCTAGAATGATGGAATAAGTTTTAATAGCAAAAGTAATTGTTGAAAGAGCATAGACTATTTACATATATTATTGAAAATGAAATTCTTATGCAAAAAATTATTTCATTCTGTAAAACAGTATTCAATAATAAGTTCTATCATTTCACTTTTGCTGAACTTATTAAAGTTAATTTTTTAAAGAATAAGGCTTGCTGCTTTCAGTACATTGTTTTTTCCCCTCCAAATTTAGTAAATGACTCAGCTGCAGCTATAGAAAACAAGATATCACTAGGAGTTGAATTAAACTCAGTGAAATCAATTGAATCTGAGCCACCAACTTCAGAAGCTGATGAAACATCACCATCTTTTAGTTCCTCTGAGGCAAGTTTTGACACCACTGTTGAAATTATTTCAAATTTGTATTTAAATTGCAATTAATGCATATTTATTTTAGTTCCCCCCTTCTTAATATACCGTTAATTTGTCACTAATAAATTAACTTGCTGCTATAACTTAATTTTGTCATTAACTTTTATAATGCACAAAAATCCCAATTATTTGTTAACTATTATCATGTTGGCTTCATTACTGGTTACCTCTTTCTGTCTTTCTTTTTGGTTTTACGGCTCAAAGACTACAGTGGTCATGCTGCGCCGGGACCTACTGTTTTCCGAGGAATCCGAACCTCTTAAGGCCTAGGGAACCAAACCCCGGACTACAGTGAGCAGTGCGATCTTTATGAGATCTCTGAGTAAGCGTTCTTTGCACTGCTGGGAGTCGAACCCGGATTAGCGGCGCACTAGGAGAACGCGTTACCACACTGCGCCACCGCAGGGCTCCATTACTGGTTACAATCCTGAAGTAATTTTTAAATTTGAAATATTATAATGTATTAATGTAAATATATAAATTTTTGTTAAAAAGGGTTCTACGGGAGAAAAAGTTTACGAACCACTGCCCTACCCATTAAGCTACAGATGACGATCATTCTCCCATCTGTGAGTGCATATAAGACTTTTTTTCTTTTTTTGCAAGTTATGTTTCTCTGGGCTCCACGGTAAAAACCTTATAATCCCTATCCTAGAATATTTGTGTAGAAAAGATAGTTTAACATGAAGCATTAGAAATAGCTCAATAAAAGTTATAAAAATTTAGAAAACATATTCACAGTTCTGAATATAAAGTACAATATCTTGTATGATAAAAATTACTGCCCTGCATTACCATCATATACCGTCGAACATACTTCGTAGTAGAGAAGGTTGTAAAATAAGATTGATAAGGTGTTATGGTCTAAAAGCAAAAAATTTACTTATAGAGAGCATTTCCGAAAACATGGTAAGATTTGGATGGTTATCAATTCTGGTAAATGTACTGTTTTGAAGCGTAGTAAGGTATTCTTCAAAGGGTATAATTTTGCTATCACTGTAAATAGCATTTTTCGATATGAACCATTGCGCTAGAGTAAATCTTCTGAGTAATTTGCTTTCAAATCGTGCCAATTTTTTTATATTGGTATTGGAGGTGGTACCCCAGGCCCCACCTGCATAGGTTAGGATTGGCCTAATGACCGTTTTGTAGATCGTTAATTTGTTTAGAAAGGTCAGTTTGCTTTTCTTGTGGAGAATTGAGTTCATTGAGGGAACAGATTTTTGTGCTTTTTTTATAGTTTGAATAATATACTTGTTCCAATTTAGTTTTTGATCCAAAGTAACTCCAAGGTACTTTGTTTGTTTCCTCCATTTGATAACTTCGTCAACCCAGTAAATAAGGGCTTCCTCTGGTTTATATTTTGTCGGACATTTACATTTGTTAGAAAAGAGTGTGGCTTCTGTTTTAGGGGGATGGATTTTAATATCCTATTCAATAGTCCACTTGTAAATTTTATTTAGATAGATTTGTAAACTAGTTATTACTATTTTATGGTAATGATTGGCCACTCCAACTGTGGTGTCATCTGCGAATAAAGCTGTTAAGTGGTTATCCTTATTAATTTTTGGTATATCGTTAACCGTATAAATAAATAATGTTGGACTTATGATGCTTCCTTGTGGGACCGATGTTTTCATTGTTCTGATGCTGGAAATAGTTTTTCCAACTCTCACCTGTGATTTCCTGTCTTTAAAGTAAGAGTTGATTAAATAAATCAAATGCTTGAGAAGACCACATTTGATTAATTTATTTAACAGGGCATCTTTCCAAATTTTATCGAAAACCTGCACATCCAGAAACGCCAATGCAGCATATTTTTTTTCATTAAGATTATTTCTAATAAAGTCAGTCAGTCAGTAACCCTAATCAATTGCTGCCCAGTGGAGTATATCCGTCTAAACCCGAATTGGTGATTTTCGAGGATATCGTTTTCTTTAATGAATGCATTCAATCTGTTTTTGATTATTCTTTCCATCAGCTTTCCAATCATGGGGAGAAGACTGATGAGTCTGTTATTTTGTGGAGCTGACGGCTCTTTTCCTGGTTTCAAAATTGTAATGACTGTGGTAATTTTTCTTCATTTTGGAAAATGGTTTAGCGTAAGTACCCCGTTATATATATGCTTAAAAGCCATTCAAATGCTTTTTGTGGAAACGCTTTGATTGCTTTACTGTTAATTCCATCATGGCCAGGTGCTTTTCGGTTTTGTAGGTTTTTAATAATTAGTTTAAGTTCAGCAAGTGTGATGTCAGGATCTCGATCTTCAACGGGATCCTGGAGAAATTTCTTTGTTTCTTTCTTGATTTTATGATATTTGTTCTCTTCCATATTATTTTGTTTTCTGAAACTGAAGTTTCAGTGAGTCAACAAGCACTTCTGCCTTTTCATTGTTGGTGTAAATAATTCCTCTGGTTCCTTGGAGTGAAGCTAATGGAGTTTTCTTGTTGCAAAGATTCTTTTTTAACTTCCAGAGGGGGTTGTCTGTAGTATCATGATTTTTAATTGTTTCATTCTATTTATTATTTTTCTATTCTCTGATTTCTTTTTCCGTTTTGTTTTTAATTAAATTATACTCCAATTTATGTTCAGGGTTGCATGTTTTCTGGTATTTTCTTTTTTAATACCACTTTTTCCTAATAAGTTCTTTAAGATATTATGGCTGTTTACAGAAATTTTTAGGAGGAGATATTTTTGATGCAAGTTCAAGCGCTTCCTGTATAGTTTCAGTAAAACATATTGTTTTTCTAGATCATTTTTATTATTAGTAATTACTGATGTAGAAGGGCGACTTCTACAATTTCAGTGAAATTTTCCCAATTTGTAGTTTTGATAGTGTACGGTTTGTATATGTTGAAGTGCAGATTAAAGGTGTATTTAACTGGGAGATAATCAGAGTTTCCTGGATGACTTCTACTTCGTATTACAATGAATCATTGATGTTATTGCAAAGTCTATTATACTGTCTTTGTCAAAACCTCTGTGAGTGATGTGGGTGGGAGAAGGTGGAGCAATGACCTTCAGTTGCTTTAAAATCTGTAGCTGTAGAGAGTTCTTCCATACCCCTGGAAGTTAAGTTAATATAATAATAAGCACATAAGACTTTCACTACGGACAAATTCGTAAAGAATGGTGCAGTGCTTTGACTGCTTTTTAAACCAAGGCAACAAGTCAAAGGAGCCAAAAGTCCAAAAAGATCTTTTTGGCTTGTTTGACTTGTTGCCTTGGTTGATGTGTTGATAACAACGATCATTTTTTATCTGTTCATAGTATTTATTTCTTCCTTGTAAATTATTTCATTGTTTTATAATCAAGGCTAATTAAAAAAAAATTCATATGAAAAATCTAATTATTGAGGCTCTCAATTCAATTCCCATTACTTTTTTAAAACAAAATATTCATAAAAAAAAATAAAACACATTAACACAGTTAAAATAAATACGATGGTTTATAGCTATTTCGGAAGCGCGTTTAGGCTTCCATGTATTTATTTAAACTATTTGTTTTTTGGTTTTACGGCTCAAAGACTACAGTGGTCATGCTGCGCCGGGACCTACAGTTTTCCGAGGAATCCGAACCTCTTAAGGCCTGGGGAACCAAACCCCGGACTACAGTGAGCAGTGCGATCTTTTATGAGATCTCTGAGTAAGCGTTCTTTTTGCACTGCTGGGAGTCGAACCCGGATTAGCCGCGCAATAGGAGAACGCGTTACCACACTGCGCCACCGCAGGGCCTCATTTATTTAAACTGTGTTAATGTGTTTTATTTTATTTAATATTTTGCGCAGTGTGTCGTTTCATCTTTACTATAAAAATTTTTATATTTAAGCTACATAGAATGCAGTACATGAAATTATATCTGTCTGTATCCTTTTTATTTATGTAATTAAAACAATTTTTATTGGGAAAACTTCAGCATTTGCCAGCTACTGATACATCAACAATTGTTTCGAAAAATGAGACTGTTGCAAGTATTTCAGCCATTTCAGTGCATGTTACACCTAGTGTTTCGGAATCTGGAAAAACTGCAGTAATTAAATTCCGTAAGTTTAAACAAATTATTTCCATTAAAGTTATAAATTTGATATTACATGCAATAAACGATTCTCTGTCATTACTGCATGTTTTTAAAATTTCATGTTTTTATAGCTATTCCTGAAGAACCAGAATTAACGTTTGCAGACAAAAGCCTCTATTTTCATTCTGGAGATACGTTTCACATAGATTTAATGGAAGTTCCGATACAGCCAGTCGTTGTCGGAGCTTGGTGCATGATGGTGTGTAAGTTCAGGCCACTTTGCAATTTCATGTTCGAAGACACATCTAAGTGAACTACTTCCCTAATTTTCAAACTTAGCTATACACAAGTAATACAGATATATATATAGTTGCTTCCTCATTGTGTAATAAACTTCAATGTTAACTTATCTATTCCTTTGTATAGCACAAGACACAGTTTTAAAAAAAATTCCATACAAAGCCTTCATTGTTCCTACTCGTAAATCTCGCTCTGATATGTCTGCTCTTGTAGCAGCCGAATTTGCTCACTTTGAGATCTCACGGTATGAAAAGGAAATCACACAGGCTATTTCCATTTCCTTAAGGTAATTTCAAATTATGAATTTAATGTTTTCAAAGCAATTGCTTATTTAAAATACAGTGAAAATCGGTTATAACGACCTCCAAGGGACCGTGCAAATTCGGTCGTTATAACCGATAGTCGTTATGAACGATATGTTTTAAAATCGCTGTACAGTAATACATTTTAGAATTCCATAGATCGTTTTGATAGAAAAGAGTATAAAAACGTGTTGATTTTAAAATAAAATTATACTTAATTATAATAAATTTAATTACTGTATAAAAATATATTGATAGCCACATCAAATATACAATGAATTTTTTTAAATGAAAAAATTGAAGAAAATATAACAGTATATATTATAAAAAACAAATGACCAATAAAACATTACGTAAACTTTCTTTCAGAGCAATAAGCATAGTATTATCTTCATAATTTTAATGACTTCTGAAAAAATGGGTGATATTTGTTTTCTTTCTCACGTACTTTTTTAAAAATTGGGTTTTCCATCGTTTTCAATAGAATTTAAAGAAACCTCCAGCTGTGCAGTCCTAAAAAAAAGTAGCTCAGTACCCTTCTAAATTATGAGTGGATCCATGGGGGGGAGGGGGAAATCAGGGAACCCCCAACCAGTCACTAGCCCATTTAAATCAGATAGGCTTAGAAACTATCATCATGTATGGGTTGTTGAGCCGGCATTGCAAGACCCCCAAATGCCCCTCTGGATCCGACACTGCCTACAGCATATAGCTTCGGGGCATATAAGCATAAAATAATAATAGTATGATACAAACACATGTGTGCAGATGAACTAATCTGAAATGCACCTCTGAAGTGAGCTAATAAAATAAAGAAAACAATTGAAAATGATAGAAAAAAGTCCGCCTTTTCTACCTTGTTGCCTTTGTTGTGTTAAACAACAGATTGGGGCTTTTTTTTTTACTTTTGGAACACTGTTTATGATACTTATTCTAAGCTGTCATTTTGTTTAAATTCCCACGATTCTTAGTTGATTTATTCAAAATTTTAGGGTCATTGCTCTAAAAAATTTTTTTTCTTAACAGAATTGTAGAATCCACATATTTTTTATTTACAGCTTGAACAGAATTTTGTTTTTAAAATGTATGATTTCCTAAAAATTTTGCTCTAGCACTGCTAGGCCTCCAAAAGAAGTGCCCTAGTGTCGCTATGCTGCGCTAGGCCTAACTATGACGCTGGAAGCCTCGAAACATTATTGGCATCTCATCGTGCAAACATAATGAACGAACGACTGCTATTGCAATAATGCTTCTGAAATTATTGGCTGTGTGAAGGAAATTTGTAGTTTCCTTCCTCCTCTTTTTTTCTTTCTTTTTTTTTAAATATAGAAACGGTGTTAATGTAGTCTTGGGCAGCCAATTTCTGTCTATTCATCTATTTGGCGTGTGTATATAGTTTTATTTTATGGGTTTATAAATGTGTTGCAATAGGGGCAATCTAGCACTGCAACTTCACGTCGTTTTGGTTGCTATGTGAAAAGCAAAGGAACGTGTTCTAATTGATAATTTGTGTAAGCAATAGCTCTTGCGCTTGCATTGCAAATGATACACCCCCCCCTTTGCTATGCACTTAGCATTGGCAGTTTGAAGAAAAACGAAATTAGGGTCAACTTGGATCGAACAATGTGTTTGACCTCTCCTTTTGTTTGAATAGAACAGTGTGATCCCAACTTTGTTTCGAACTCACGTTGTTCCAATGAATGATTGTCAAGTCGCGTCATTATATCCAATACAGATTTCCCTACTTGGGACAAAATTGCCTTCATTATAACCGATATATATTTAGTTAAGAATAGAATAGGAAACCAAACTTCTTGCAAAAATTTTGTCGTTATATGTAGTTGGTTGTTGTAACCGATTTTCACCGTATATGCATTTTTTGTTGATTGGACTTTCATTTAGAGTATGATCAGTACCATATACAGAGGCAGGGTTGGAGGGAGTCATTGCCTCCTGTGAAGTTTTGACTTCAGAAGACTACAATAATGCACATATAAAATTGCAGCCCTGTAATCCCCCTTATTAATTTTCTGTATATGACATTGGTTATGATAAATTTAATTAGAAAGTATGCAATTTATATATTACACATAAATTCTCTAAATGTTTCAGGAAAGGTGGTACTCATGTAAAAGTAACAAAAAGAACAGAAAGCATGCTAGATTCCTTTGAATAATTGAAATATAACAGCATTTTCTTTGCTGTTAAATTTTGTGCTTTTATATGGAGTATAAATTAAAAGTTGTCATTGATTGATTGCTTCAGTATAATTTTGAACACATCTATGCCATTTGTTATAAATTTATTTATATGCACTTTCCAGATTACCAGAAACTGTTGTTTATGTTGAAAGACCTTTACCAGCATTTTGGTTAGAAGAAGAGAAAGCATTTGTAATGAATGGAATCTTCGATGTGCGGTTAGATGACGGTAAATCAGTTCATAAAATTTTTTCAAATGTCACAATGTCTTTAAACATCTGGTTACCCGTTGTAACTTTATGGCGTCTTTTTAGATGTTGGGTAAAATAGTTTGCATTTTTTGTTCGGAGCTAACATATGGGTGGATTTTTTTTATAGCCAATGAAATGCTCTCCTTCAAGACAAATCAATTTGGAAAATTTGCATTACTTCAAAGAATACATTCAAATCTTCCATATAGGGTATGTTTTGTCAGGTAACTTATATGATAAAATATAATTCTGATGCATGGCGAATAAAGATAATTTTATTCTCAAAAAGTATAAATGACGCATTTTTTTTAGATTCCACCTTGCCACTGGCAGATTTCTAAGTAGGTACACGAGGCACAGGCCTGGGGCGGCACTTCTCGGGGGGGTATCATCAAAGAGCTTAAAATTTTCCGAACTCAACAATGTTGAAAAAATAATGTTTCTTTTAATTATTGCCCTGTTTCCCCAATAGCGATGACATATAAGCGACTACTTTAACTTGCCTGCAAATACAAACTAGCACAGGTGCCGTTAGCAGGGGGGGACCCATCCCGCAATGTTGGTATTAGGGTTCCATATCACCCTCCAATTTCAAACAAAATGCCTTTTACTGGTATATTGTCCCTCACCCCCAATAATTTCATGCCGTCAGCACCCATGTTACAGAATCGAAAGACAAAGGGCAGTAGGGGGAAAGTAGGGGTTCTACAATAATGATGGGCCTGGTGTCGTGTGAGGACCATGGGATTATGGGAGGAGGTTGCAGTCTCCGTGCAAACCCGTTGGCGCGTTTTTTATTTGGTGGTTTTTTTAACTATACATTTTTTTTAAGTTTTTAAAATTTTTTAATCAAAAGTTTTTAAATTTTTATTTTAATCAAAAGATTTTTTTTTAACTTTTATAATTTTTTTCAACTTTTGTAATATTTTCTTTTTAAACTTTGTGTTTTTTTCTTTTTTAAACTTTGTTTTTTTTCTTTTCTTTTGTAAACTTTTTGCAATTTTTTTTCAATATTTGTTTAACTTTATAATTTTATTTAAATTCTTATCCTTTTTTTCAAACATCGTATAATTTTCTTTAAATTTTTATATTTTTCTTAAAGTTCACGGTGTTAAATTCATGATTACCCATCGTCTAATATAATTAAATTTAATGCGGAATTAAATCCGCTAGATTAATTTTAAGATTTTGAGACTAAATACATGGCAAAAGCGGCTAAACGTTATTGTCTTATTATGATTTTTAAATAATTACAAGTTTGTAATTAGATAATTTCAATCACATTCAAATTCTTATTTTAAAGTATACTATATGATTGGTGATTTCATTTCAACCCTAGCTCTCACTATTCTTCTTAACAATTATCAGCGTTTTCCAACCAAGTTTAGCATGAATTTTCATGTTAGGTTTGGTTCCAGACATTCTGTCAGCAAATAAATAGGGGTCCCCCACCTCCAAGACCAGATTCGAAGAGATGCAGAACTTCCCCACCACCAAGACGGGGTTTGAAGAGATGATGTTTATTGAGATTTTATAATATAGGAAGGCATATTATTCAAAGAGATAAAGTTTGCAGGTTGTAAGCATGAAAAATTTTAGTGGCAAAGTATATTTGACATTTCTCCATCTATTGAATAAACCTGATGTTTTCAGAAACATAATACACATTATTAATTCGATCACTATTTTATACATTGAAAAAATACTAAACAAAAACGAGATTTTACAAACGGTTTTTCACATAGTAAATAAATTGTATAAATCTACAAAGTGCATGGCATGCATTATTTTCGTGACAAAATACGATTTTCTACCAATTGGGTGACGCTGATATTTTCAGAAATGTAATACATGTTATTTATGCTTACACCTTTTTTCCCTAGTTGAATAAATAGTGATTAGGATCAAGATTTTACGTATGTTTCCCCACACACAGGAAGAAAACCTTATAAGTACATGAAACGAGATTTTCGCATAAAGTTTTCCCACACTGAATATATATCTTATATACTTCAAAAACAGATTTTAAATTACAGGAATGGTGCTGATATATCTTTCTCGTTAAAATTCATCTCCAGAAGTCTTAGAATTATATCAACAATTTTCGGGAAAGGATGGGGATTCACACATAGATTCTTTCTCCATAAGAACTTTCTCCAAGATACCAATATTAAATAACACACTTTCGGATACAAAACAATTCAGGTGCATATCGCTCCCAAATACTGCGGTTATTGATAACACTTGAAAAAAATTATGAGCTAAATCTGTAACATTAAAATTCTGTAATTCCCGATAAAACAAAATTTCAGACATTTTATCATAACCGCCCTCTTCTTCATATAAATTGAAGTTGGAATAAACAACCTCTTCCATTTGAGAAGAAAATACCTTGTCGAAAGCAGAATTAACCTCTTTATCCATCTCGTAGTCGTACAAACTCTCCTGTTTTGACTGATTCAGAGATTTTTCCATATCGCGGTAGACAGATATAAAGGAAATAGCAGCAAACTTAGATTCTACAATACAGTGGGCAACCCCACCTTTCATCTGTAACTGTTTCTTCCATTGGGGGGGGGGGGGATTTAGCTTATTGACTTCTCGTTTACTTCACCCTCATTTAGGAATTTCCTATGAAACTTTATATGATCCTTAGGACTTTGAATGGTGAGGTTGCCTTTGAAATGATAGGACGAAGAGGGAAATGTATCCTCGAAGTTTAACCACTGCTTTTCATTGTAGAGAATCTGAAAGAATTGGTCAGGTTTCAGAACAACGCCTTGATGATTTGGGTAGCACCATCGATCGTAAATGTCCTACTGTCGAAGGTGGATATAAATCTCTAGGAAAAACATAAAAAAATATATATAAAAGTTAAAAAGTATGGAAATTAAAAAAAAATAAAAATATAAAAGTTAAAACAATTAGAAAAATGTAAAAGAAGAAAAAAAACATAAAACTTAGAAAAATAAAAAGTGAAAAGTGAAAAATAAAAGTGAATAAAAAAGAGCAGAACCATTAATTGTGTTAGAACCAGTTCTGCATCTCTTCAAATCCGTTCTTGGAGATGGGGGACTCCTCTATTGATTTGCTGACAATGTCTGGAACCAAACCTAACGTGAAAATTCACGTTAGACTTGGTTGGGAAACGCTGATAATTGTTAGGAACGAAAAGGATAGCTGGGGTTGAAATGAAATCACCAGTCATAGAGTATAGTTTAAAATAAGAATTTGAATGTGATTGAAAGTATCTAATTACAAATTTGTGATTAGATAACAATCATAACAACACAATAACGTTTAGCTACTTTTGCCTTATAATTAATCTCAAAATCTTAAAATTAATCTGGCGGATTTAATTCCGTGTTAAATTTAATTATATTAGACAACGTGTAATCATGAATTTAACACTCGTGAACTTTAAGAAAAATATAAAATTTAAAGACAATTATACAATGTTTAAAAAAAAAGGATACAAATTTAAATAAAATTAAATAAAAAAGTTAAACAAATATTGAAAAAAAAAATGCAAAAAGTTAAACAAATATTGAAAAAAAAAATGCAAAAAGTTTAAAAAAGAAAAGAAAAAAAATCCAACATAAAGTTTAAAAAGAAAATATTATAAAAGTTGGAAAAAAATTATAAAGGTTAAAAAACTTCTGATTAAAATTTTTTTTTAAAATCTTTTGATTAAAAAATTTTAAACACTTAAAAAAAAAATGTATAGTTAAAAAAAACACCAAATAAAAAAACACGCCAAATAAAGAAAGCACCAACGAGATTGCACAGAGACTGCGACCCCCGTCCATAATTCCATGGTCCCCACCCCACACCAGCACCACCAAGCCCGCCATTTATGCGGAACCAATACTTTCACCCTACTAAGAGCACTAAAAATTTTGCGCCCTGGGCATTTGCCCAGCGTGCCCATTTATAAATCCAGGCTTAACACACTTTATATATATATATATAATATACTAATATAATGTACTAATAGTAAACGAATGAATAATGAAAAATTTGAACTGATAACGAAAAAATTCATACAAGGATGCGTACGTGTTTTTTTCCCCAAATACGCGAAATACACGCAAAAATATCAGAGGCTCCAGGATTCCAAACTAAAATTATTGTGGATTCAAAAAGTGCCTCAAATCCACCAAGTCGGAGACAATGGTAGCAATAATTTCGAATTGTATCTTATTAGTTTGAATAATTATATGAAAAATCTCCTTTACATATCAAATGTTAAGAGTATGATATGCGTTTTTTTTAAACAAATATTCCTTTCTTTGTAAACAAGTGGGCGGCAGTACAGGCTGTGCCTAAGGGCGGCGATCTTATGAATCCGTCATTTGCACCTTGCTCGTATTTATTTGTTATAAAATTTCTAATGATAAAATATATGTATGCATATAGCAGTGGCACAACATGCCTTCAAAAGTTGGCCATCTCCAAATGCTCAGTATCAGTAAATTGCGCAGTATGCTCAGTATCAGTATTCCAGTAAATAAAAAAGTCACAGTTTATATATATGTTTTCATGATGATTATAATAAAGATGATGTATGTATAAATTGTGGCTTTATTTAAGTAAAGGTAGGGATAATGAACAACTGGAGATGGCCCACTATGAAGTCACGTTATGCCACTGATATATACATTAGATTTTCAAAAAGTTTGTAGAAGTTATCTTTCTAAGTAAGCCATTACTACATATTGCCAGTGTCTGATATATAAATACCTGTAGTGTAGAGGTAATATGTTTATCAGATATTACAAAACTCATGTTTTAATTTCACTGGTACAAGATGTTTTGTCAATTTCTTACTGATTTCCAAGGTTTTCCTAAGTATTCCATGTTTTTCTTATGTATCTTAAAGTTTGGTTACCTAGGTATGCTCATCAGTGGTAACGCATTTACTCAGCGGGCCATTGACCCAGGTTTAACACCCAACAGTCCAGAAAAGAATGGTTACCGATTAACTGCTCACTGTAGTCCAAGAGTTGGTTCCTTAGGCTTTAAAAGAGCTGGATTCCTCCGAAAGCTGTAGGTCATGGTGCAGCATGACTTTTGCAGTCCCTACACCATAGGAACACAGACTGATTGGTTCTCTAGACAAACAAATCTTCAGAAAACTATAGATCAACTAACCAATCCACTTGATGAATATGGTAAGCTTACAACCAACTTCTCTAAGATTCATGATACATGTACTATATGGGACAATTAGAAGGCTTGAAGACTGTAGGGGGATGATGAAAATCATATATAAACATTTCTTCGGTTATATCATTATAGTGATGGAATACTAAGCAGTTAATTCACATATATCCGTATTGCTATTAAAACTTGCTAATCATACTGTTTTAAAATGGCTAAGTGCTTAGAAAAATATTGCTAATGTGGTTAGGCATTTTCTTCTCACATAGGTTGAATTAGATTGTAAATGAATTGTTTTTATCTATTTCATAGCCATGAGATTCAGAAAAGTCTACTCATCTGTTTATTTGCAGTTATGGCAACTAGTTGTAGACGAAGATAAAAAATCAGCCATTTTAGCTATTAAGGGAGCCATGCTTGATATTAAACTACAAATTTCAGAGAAAGGATGCTGTATCTTTATGATATGCTCAAATGGAAAGAAAGTTCTTGAAGATTTATATCTTCATTTTATGACTCCAGTGGAACTTATTGAAGTATACCATTGTTTAGTTATTAGTTTTGTGTTTCAGTATATAACATCTTGCTTTCATATGCTTTCCACACAAGTCTATCCTGTGCCATTCGTTTCCACGTCACCCCAACCTCTTTTCTTATTTCATCCACCCATCTAGTTTGAGGACGTTTTCTAGGTCTTCGGTGGTCTCTTGGAATCCAGTTGAGAATTTGCGTTGTCCATCGTTGATCAGTTCTTCTTGCGATATGCCCAGCCCATCGCCATTTCAGTCTTTTTACTTTAACAATGATGTCCTCTACTCTAGTTTGCTCTCTCACCCAAGTGTTTCTTTTTCGATCTCTCCTAGTTATTCCAAGCATGCACCTCTCCATGCTCCTTTGGGTTGTCTGTAACTTTCGTATTGCTGCAATTGTTTGACTCCATGTCTCTGATCCATAAGAGAGGACTGGCAATACACACTGGTTGAAGACCTTTCTTTTTAGACACAAAAGCAATTTTCCCTTCAGGATAAAACTGTTTGGTCCGAATGCACTCCAGCCAAGTTTAACACGTCTGTTGAGTTCTTTCATAATGTTACCTTTCATTGAAATCAGTTGTCCAAGGTAAATATATGAATCAGTAACTTCTAGCTCAATGTTGTCAACTTGTATTTTTGTTTTGTTTACGAAATTGTTGAACATGATTTTAGTTTTTTTCAAGTTCATCTTGAGTCCAACTTCTCTACTTCTAGTTGAGAGCTCCTGTACTGTAGTGTTGAGAGCTCCATGTCTTGGAGTTCTGATGGGTTCGTTGAAAAAATAACAATGTCATCAGCAAACCGCAGATGATTTAAATATTCACCATTTATTTTTATTCCCTTGTTATTCCAATTTATCAGCTGAAAAATCATCTGTAAAGCAGAAGTAAAAAGTTTTGGAGAAATGGTATCTCCCTGCCATACACCTTTACCAAGTTTGATAGTTTTGGTATCTTTATGTAACCGAAATTTTGCACTAGCATTTTTATACACAAGTTTCACCATGTTAATGTAAACATCCTCAAGGTCTGTTGAACTTAAAGAGTTGATGACTGCTGATGTTTTAATAGAGTCAAAGGCCTTCTCATAGTCAATAAATGCAACACACAATGGAAGTTCATATTCATGTGTTCTTTCAATTAATTCTCTTAATACTTGAATATGGTCCACTGTACTGAATCCACTTCGAAATCCAGCTTGTTCTCTTGGTTGAGCTGCATCTAATTTTTTCTGCAGGCGATGTGTTAGAACTTTTGTGAAGATTTTATAAATAGCAGGTAACAAGCTAATTGGTCGGTAATTTTTCAAATCCTCTTTATCACCTTTTTTATGCAAAAGAATTACTGTTGCAGAATCCCATTGGTTTGGTATGTTACCGCTGTTAAGACATTTGGTAAAGAATTTTGCAAGTATGTCTTCTACATATTCTCCAGCTTCTTTTAGGATATCTAATGTAATACCATCATCACCAGGGGCTCTTCCTTTCTTCATATTTTTTATTGCAAATGAAACTTCTTCTTTTAAGATTTTAGGAGCTATTCCTTCGACTATTGCGGCGTCTTCGTTTAATCCACTGTTACTTTCATATAGTTTTTTGTAGAATTCTTCAACTCTTCTAAGTATTTCTTCCCTATTTCTTGTTACGGTGCCATCCTCTCCTTTTAATGCAATGATGTGTTTCTTCCCAACAGATAAACTTCCTTTAACAACCCTAAGGCTCTTGTTATTTTCAATGGCTTTCCTTACTAGCTCACAGTTGAATTTTCTTATGTCTTCTTTCATGCTTTTGCGCAGAGTTTTACAAAGTTCTATGTACTCAATCCTGGAACTGGTATTTCGATTGTCCACCTTCATATCTCTTCGCCTTTTCATGAGCTGTTTCGTCTTCTCAGATAATTTGCTATTGTGCTTTTTACAGGTTACACCACCAATTTCCCCAGCAGTTTCAACTATTGTCTTAACAATGTTTTCATTTGCTTCTGAGATATCACTTTCATCAATAAGTCCTTCCAGTGCAGAAAAGCGATTTTTTAATTCCAACTTGAATGCCTCGGTATTTGCTTTCTTCCTTACTTGTTTCCTAATGAGCTTCTGTCTTTCTAATTTAGTATTTAAGTGCATTTTACATCTCACCATTCGATGATCACTTCCAGTATTAAATCTGTTCAGTACGCTGCAATCTTCAATAATTGATTTCTTGTTTGCCAGTATATAGTCAATTTCGCTGGTTCCTCCATTGGGGTGTTTCCATGTCCATTTTCTTTGTAGTTTCTTCTTAAAAAATGAATTCATGATGCTAAGATTTTCAGCTTCGGCAAATTCTATGAGTTGATCGCCACGTTCATTCCTTTCCCCGTATCCTTATTTACCAATCAATGTCTCTCCCTGTTCCTGTTGTTCAATTCTTGCATTGAAATCCCCCATGATGAGCTTGATATGTTGTTTCCCTTTAGTATGCAACTGTTTGATTTCTTCATAGAATTCTTCAATCTCTTCGTCAGTATGGCTTGATGTTGGTGTATATACCTGTACTATTTGAAGTTGGTATCGTTGGGTCAACAACGAGGGTTGAACAACGAACCTCGCTACTCGATCTGATGTACTTTCAACTTCCAGAATACAGTCTGTAAACAACAGTTTAAGATAACAGTTAAAAGACAGTCTTTCAAAAAACGAATTAAAGACAGTCTTTAATTCTTTTGTTGATTAAGAAGCCAACACCACTTGTTCTTCCAGTTTCCGTTCCTCTATAATAAAACAAATGTCCGCTTTTAAGTTCCACCAATTCTTCACCTTTTCTTCTGACTTCACTGAGTCCTATAATGTCCCAATTGATCTTTTCAAGTTCCTCTTCCAATTCCTGAAGTTTTGCTTCAGAAGCAAGGGATCATCCATTATACGTTGCCAAGGTCAATAACAAACGACAGCCTGCACCATTGCAGTGATTCTTTACACCTCCTGCTTTCATGCCACACTCACCGCTGCCTTGATCAGGAGCATTCCAGCACCTGGAGACTAGGGGACATGGTTTCTGATGTGTCAACGTAATGGGGGAATAAGCCATAATTTCACCATGCTGGCTAGACGGGTTGGTGAATTAGCCCTCCCCTTCCGCCTTTCTATCCGTGCAGCAAATATTAATTTGCCTCATAAATAGAAAGCCCAGCCTGCACCACTTGAAGGCGGGGTAGGACACTAGGTTACTGACCTGGCCGGGTCCACACATCGTCACATACGTTCAGCGTGTGGGTCTCCTTCCAGTTAGATACCAGCAACCCTTTTGCAGACCTTTCACTGTATATATATATATATATACACTTACAACAATTGAGATTGTTCTCAGTATTAATAAAGAGACCCTTCTAAATTACTAAAATATTGTTAAACTAATTATATTCTGGGTTTATACTGTTTTTAGCTAAGTTTTGGTCAATGCTGGTTTATTCAGTATTGATCACAAATCTCAATTATTGTAGTCAGAAAAAGCAAACCAATAACAGGGATTTTGTGCGGTCCCTGATGAAGAACAAAATTCTTGGTATTGTTTAATCTTTTACTCCTCTTCACCTTTTACTACTACAATTTCAATTTTTATTCTGAGATGTTTCTACTACTTAAATTTACTTGGTTTTACTACCTTGTGTGATATTACTTTACAACTTTAACTTTGTCTAAATTAATATACATTTAAGTGTAGTGTATTCATGTATATTACATTAGAAGGTACTACATGTCACAATCATACTACAATTTTGCTATATATATATATATATGGCCTGCAAAAGGGTTGCTGGTATCTAACTGGAAGGAGACCCACACGCTGAACGTATGTGACGATGTGTGGAACCGGCCAGGCCAGTAACCTAGTGTCCTACCCCGCCTTCAAGTGGTGCAGGCTGAGCTTTCTATTTATGTGGCAAATTAATATTTGCTACACGGATAGAAAGGCGGAAGGGGAGGGCTAATTCACCAACCCGTTTAGCCAGCGTGGTGAAATTATGGCTAATTCCTCCATTATGTTGACACACCAGAAACCATGGCCCCTAGTCTCCAGGTGCTGGAGTGCTCCTGATCAAGGCAGCGGTCAGTGTGGCATGAAAGCAGGGGGTGCTAAGAATCACTGGAATGGCCCAGGCTGCCGTTTGTTATTGACCTTGGCTACGTTTAATGGACGATCCCTTGCTTCTGAAGCAAAACTTCAGGAATTGGAAGAGGAACTAGACAAGATCAAATGGGACATTGTAGGACTCAGTGAAATTAGAAGAAAAGGTGAAGAGTTGGTGGAACTGAAAAGCGGACATTTGTTTTACTATAGAGGAACGGAAACTGGAAGAACAAGTGGTGTTGGCTTCTTAATCAACAAAAGAATTAAAGACTGTCTTCTGGAAGTTGAAAGTACATCAGATCGAGCAGCGAGGCTTGTTGTTCAACTAACCCAGCGATACCAACTTCAAATAGTACAGGTATATGCACCAACATCAAGCCATACCGACGAAGAGGTTGAAGAATTTTATGAAGAAATCAAAGAGTTACACACCAAAGGGAAACAACATATCAAGCTCATCATGGGGGATTTCAATGCAAGAATTGGACAACAGGAACAAGGAGAGACATCGGTTGGTAAATACGGATATGGGGAAAGGAATGAACGTGGCGATCAACTCATCGAATTTGCAGAAGCTGAAAACCTTAGCATCATGAATTCATTTTTTAAGAAGAAACTACAAAGAAAATGGACATGGAAACACCCCAATGGAGGAACCAGCGAAATTGACTATATCCTGGCAAACAAGAAATCAATTATTGAAGATTGCAGCGTACTGAACAGATTTAATACTGGAAGTGATCATCGAATGGTGAGATGTAAAATGCACTTAAATACTAAATTAGAAAGACAGAAGCTCATTAGGAAACAAGTATGTAAGAGGGTGGATTTAAAGAAATTAAAAGAAAATACCGAGGCATTCAAGTTGGAATTAAAAAATCGCTTTTCTGCACTGGAAGGACTTATTGAAGAAGTTGACATCTCAGAAGCAAATGAAAACATTGTTAAGACAACAATTGAAACTGCTGGTGATATTGGAGGTGTAACGTATAAAAACCACAATAACAAATTATCTGAGAAGACGAAACAACTCATGAAAAGGCGAAGAGCTATGAAGGTGGACAATCAAAATACCAGTTCCAGGATCGAGTATGTAGAACTTTGTAAAACTTTGCGCAAAAACATGAAAGAAGACATAAGAAAATTCAACTGTGAGTTAGTAAGGAAGGCCATTGAAAACAGCAAGAGCCTTAGGGTTGTTAAAGGAAGTTTGTCTGTTGGGAAGAAACACATCATTGCATTAAAAGGAGAGGATGGCACCGTAACAAGAAATAGGGAAGAAATACTTAGAAGAGTTGAAGAATTCTACAAAAATCTATACGAAAGTAACAGTGAATTAAACGAAGACATTGAAATAGTCGAAGGAACAGCTCCTAAAATCTTAAAAGAAGAAGTTTCATTTGCAATAAAAAGCATGAAGAAAGGAAGAGCCCCTGGTGATGATGGTATTACATTAGATATCCTAAAAGAAGCTGGAGAATATGTAGAAGACATACTTGCAAAATTCTTTACCAAATGTCTTAACAGCGGTAACATACCAAACCAATGGGATTCTGCAACAGTAATTCTTTTGCATAAAAAAGGTGATAAAGAGGATTTGAAAAATTACCGACCAATTAGCTTGTTACCTGCTATTTATAAAATCTTCACAAAAGTGCTAACACATCGCCTGCAGAAAAAATTAGATGCAGCTCAACCAAGAGAACAAGCTGGATTTCGAAGTGGATTCAGTACAGTGGACCATATTCAAGTATTAAGAGAATTAATTGAAAGAACACATGAATATGAACTTCCATTGTGTGTGGCATTTATTGACTATGAGAAGGCCTTTGACTCTATTAAAACATCAGCAGTCATCAACTCTTTAAGATCAGCAGACATCGAGGATGTGTACATTGACATGGTGAAATGTGTGTATAAAAATGCAAGTGCAAAATTTCGGTTACATAAAGATACCAAAACTATCAAACTTGGCAAAGGTGTGAGGCAGGGAGATACCATTTCTCCAAAACTTTTTACTTCAGCTTTACAGATGATTTTTCAGCAGATAAATTGGAATAACAAGGGAATAAAAATAAATGGTGAATATTTAAATCATTTGCGGTTTGCTGATGACATTGTTATTTTTTCAACGAACCCATCAGAACTCCAAGACATGGTACAGGAGCTCTCAACTAGAAGTAAAGAAGTTGGACTCAAGATGAACCTACAAAAAACTAAGATCATGTTCAATAATTTCGTAGAGGAAACAAAAATACAAGTTGACAACATTGAGCTAGAAATTGCTGATTCATATATTTACCTTGGCCAGCTGATTTCAATGGATGGCAACATTATGAAAGAACTCAACAGACGTATTAAACTTGGCTGGAGTGCATTTGGAAGAAACAGTTTTATCCTGAAGGGGAAATTGCCTTTGTGTCTAAAAAGAAAGGTCTTCAACCAGTGTGTATTGCCAGTCCTCTCTTATGGATCAGAGACATGGAGTCTAACAGTTGGAGCAATACGAAAGTTACAGACAACGCAAAGGAGCATGGAGAGGTGCATGCTTGGAATAACTAGGAGAGATCGAAAAAGAAACACTTGGGTGAGAGAGCAAACTAGAGTAGAGGACATCATTGTTAAAGTAAAAGGGCTGAAATGGCAATGGGCTAGGCATATCGCAAGAAGAACTGGTCAACGATGGACAACGCAATTTCTCAACTGGATTC
>QLNU02003225.1:125570467-125603082 GCA_006491805.2 Dysdera silvatica | reverse complement strand
GGAAAGCATTTGGAGAGACCTTCATGCACCAGTGGATAGATAATGGTTGAATATAATGATAATGATTATGATATATATATAATTTTCAACGCTTTTGTGTAGTTGGAAAATTTTATACTTCTCCTCACCCCAATGGAGATAGGCTGAAGCTATGGAGGCTGAGCCCCCCTGGAAATGTAGTTAGCCCCTCCCACCCGTGGAAAATATTTTTTCTCAAAAATCAAATATTGTAGAATTTTATTTAATTTTTTTTTGTTTTTGTACGAAATTGTACATAACAATGGAAATTGTTTGACGTTAAAAATGTATTCGAAATAGCTTTCTACGGTAGATTTTGTGTATGTAATTTTTTTTACATAGGTTTGAGTCTTCATATACTTTATAATAAGGATTGGGGAAATTATAGAGAGGTATACTAAAATTTATAAGTTTTTAATGCAAAATTTATTTTAAGAAATTTATTAATTTTAAATATATTAGTCTACTTATATATTTAGTGTTATTAAATATATTAATAAAATACATCAAAACATTTACGAATTTTAAGCCCCCTGTATTGTTCTAAGCCCCCTCGCCACCTGTAACAATCGTCTAGTTACTGGCCTGGGAGGTGGGGAGTATAAAAGGGCCAGAAAGTTGCTCATGTAACATGGGTGCCCATACGAGCATTTCTTTGTGGGGGGCTGAGAAACATTAAGAGTACTTCTAGGGGGCTGAGAAAAATTATTACCTCCTTCTCAAAGCTGTCGATTTTAATGAATATACAAGATACCAAAACGCTACAAAAATAATTGATACTGCTTGACAATTAGTAATGAGCTAAAAAGTACCTTATTTTAAAATGTGACTGAAATTTTTTTAAAGTAAATGCATATCGGAATCGGGCAAATCAAATTTTTGAATGTCTAGTGGGGGCTCAAACCCACCCCATCCCCCTTATATGGGTCCCATGTTATGTAATACTTGAACGACCCCATAAAGGTGCAAAAAAATTACAATATTTATCTGAAACACGTTTATATATAATTGCATATTATTAACTACTATATTGATAGTCAAAAACATCACAAAATATATGCATGTGCTCAATAGAATATTCACTACTTTGGAAGTGATCCAATATCTTTGTATATACCACATACACAAAGTACACAATACATTTCTATATTTTCAATATCTACCATTCGTATTGATTGATATCGGAAGAGATTTTAAGATTGTGGCGCACTAAAAAATAATGTTTGTTTGTTTTGTGGTTTTACGGCTCAAAGACTACAATGGTCATGCTGCGCCGGGACCTACTGTTTTCCGAGGAATCCGAACCTCTTATGGCCTAGGGAACCAAACCCCGGACTACAGTGAGCAGTGCGATCTTTTTATGAGATCTCTGAGTAAGCGTTCTGTGTACACTGTTGGGAGTCGAACCCGGATTAACGGCGTACTAGGAGAACGCGTTACCACACTGCGCCACTGCTAAAAAATAAACATGAGCACTTTTTCCAAAACTATTGAGCAAAGGTATATAAAATAAATAACTGAAAATAATAAGTCTAATACAATAACTTTAAACTGAATAGTTCCAATTCGCAGAGCAAAACCTTAGATTTTACTGGTGCTTTATGCTCAGAAACACAATACAATAAACACAAGCAGTGGTTGATAAATTTAAATAATTATAATAGTTACATGTATATATAAATTATATATAACATATGTTTAGAAGTCTGTCTAAAGAACTGCATTAAATGAAACCGATATCATTAAGATTAGCATGTTCTTGATGTGCATGGCTTAGAATTGGAAAAATGTTCATCAAGCTGTGCCTCTGAGTAAACAGGGGGAAGTGGGGTTCTATCGTTTTTAAAATCTTTATTGTGCTTTTGTTTCTTTGCAAAAAATGAAAAAGTCTTTCCTTCCTTTTGGTTTCTTCCATCGCAAAGAAAACTCTAGCGACGTTTCTTGTTTATTGCCTCGAAGAAATTGAGTACGTGTGGTGGAAAAACTTTTTCAATTAATCCGCCTTCGTAAATAAGAATTTGTAGACAACTTCTCACACGTTGACATTCTGGAGGGAAACACTTGTGTGACTTCGCAAATTTCAATATGTGGGAACCCTCTTCATTCCTCACACTTTTATTGAGAACTTAATAAAAGTGTGGGGGAGGGTCATGTTTTTTTTTTTTTTAAGGGAAGAAAATGGCAATTTAGTAGTAAAACTTTCCAACACCTCATCCCATCGCACTTAAGGCCCTCTGCAACTTGACTGAGAATTAATGTGACAGACCGCATTCGGCCCTGCAAATCTCATGAAGCAACCGGTTGCAGCTGCACCATGTATTGACAGGGCTTTTTCTATTTCACATACATGGATGTTAGGATGGGACGTCAATTTTCAGCTTCAGTATTGGAGTGGAAGAAGAGACTCAAGAAAAGAACTTTGCTTTTTCGGATGTTTTGTTTTTGTTACTTTCTTCCTGCCTGTAGGAAGTCGGTGGGTTTACAACTTTTGACGCAACAAGCAGCGTCTGTACATTTTGTAGATTTCCGTGAGAGTTGCAAAAACCCCTCTAGACGTTTCAAGCGTGATTGCACTGTCCATTAATTTTATAATTGAAATGATTTTTGTTTATACATTTTTTTTAGCAATAAAATTCAATGGGGGTTATAACCCCTATCAACCTCCCTGCATATGCCAATGTTTACAACCCTTTGCCAATCAGCGGGAGTCTAATTTCAGTACTGGCATGCAAATTCCATCTTTTTCTCCTTATGCACCTTTGTTAGCATAGGTGCAGTGATCATGTGTCTCAGTAAAAGCCCCATACACAGCTAGGTTTGCTGAACTCTCACTTTAAACGCGTGCAGGGTGTTCAAAAACAGTGACTGCAGCTGTAATTCTTTAAGTATCGATTCTAGACATATGTACTAAATTGGAAAGTGGCGTAAAAAAAAGGTGCAGAATTTTATAAAATTTATTAAAGTTGCAGAGGATTATTTTTTGAAGAAATACGAAATTTAAATTTTTATACAGTCCCTGTACACAAAAATTTCCAATGAGTAAAATGTGCCCCATACTCCAATAGGTCAATATACAAAATTTCAGCATTCTAGTGGATAAAAGAACCAGAGATATGAAGACCCAAAATAATGTGGCTTAGCAGAATGAATTTCCCCCTCTTCCTGGCATGTACCTATTGCCATCCCTTCAAAAAGCAGTCTTTTTCCACTAGAATGCGGAAATTTTGTATATTGACCTACTGAAGTATGGTGCACATTTGACTCATTGGGAATTTTTGTGTACAGGGACTGTATAAGAATTTAAGTTTTGCGTTTCTTAAAAAAATAGTCCTCTGCAATTTTAATCAATTTCATAGAATTCAGCACATTTTTTCATGTCATTTTACAATTTAAAACATTTACCTAGGATCAATATTTAAGGAATTAGAGCTGCGGTCAATGTTTTTGGGGCACCCTTGGCTCATTTTAGTGGTGTGTTACTCCATTGTAGCATATTAGTCGGCCCTCATGTACCTTATTACCTTATGTTCATCATATCAATAGCACATGTTGCTCCACAGTTTTCATGTCATGTAAACTCATGTTTGTAAAAATTGCAACACCATGAAGGAATCACTTGATTGACCTGAAAATTTCAGGAAATGCAAATTAGGGTATGCTATTCAAATGACAAGAATTTCAGAGTCATCGCCTCTGCGTGGGCTGAGCAGCGCCCTCTGAACTGCTGATGGATCCGTATAAATAGAGGGCTGTAGCGGGGCGTGTATGGTTATCTGCTAGTGGTAAACGTTACATGAGACGTCACTATGCCTCTACGACGAAAGAGGGCGACATTTCAGCAAGTTACGGAGTTTGAACGGGGACGAATGATCGGCCTTCGTGAAGGAGGGTTTTCTTATCGTGCAATAGCAGCTCGTATGGGGCGTAACAGCAGCACAGTGATGCGAGTGTGGAAGCAGTGGGTTCAAGAGAACCAGACAACTCAGAAATCCGGGAGTGGACGCCGAAAGGTGACGTCAGCACGGGATGATAGACACCTGGTCCGCATGGCGGTGACGGACCGTTTTGCTTCATCTGGACAGTTGGCAGAACGTTGGTGCACTGCTACAGGTGTATCATTGTGTGCTTCATCAATTCGTCGGCGTCTACTGCACCGTGGACTGCGTGCAAGAGTTCCTTTATACAGGATCCTCCTGACGCAAAACCATCGGCGCCTGCGGCTACAATGGGCTCATGGACATAGAGACTGGCGTGCTGATTGGCAACAAGTGGTGTTTTCTGATGAATCCCGCTTTAATTTGGGGTACAGTGATGGCCGCATCCGTGTTAGACGCTATACCGGTGAACGCCACCTTCCGGAGTGCGTTATCCAACGTCATAGTGGACGAATCCCCAGCGTTATGGTCTGGGGTGCGATTGCGTATCATGGACGATCTCAGCTGCTACGAATTGTGGGTAATCTTAACAGCAACCGGTACATCAATGAAGTTCTGGAGCCCGAAGTTGTTCCCTTCCTTCAAGGCATTCCCGGAGCTGTATTTCAACAGGACAATGCCCGCCCACATATTGCCAGGAATGTTCAAGACTTCTTTTCATCACAACAGATACAGCTTCTTCCTTGGCCTGCCTATTCGCCGGATATGTCGCCGATTGAACATGTGTGGGATTTCGTTGGTCGGCGTCTCGCTCGTGATCCTCGTCCCATAGCTACTACAGATGAACTTTGGGGTCGCATACAAGCAATCTGGAATGCTCTTCCTCAGGCACACATTCAACATCTGTTTGATTCCATGCCACGTCGTATAGCATCACTTATTGCAGCGCGTGGTGGCTTCACCAAATACTGATTTTCGACATGTAATATTGTTTTTTTGCTTTGTAATTTTAATCGTTTATTTGTATCGATACAGGTCGTTTGTGCATTAAATTTCATTCAATTCGGACGAGTCCTTCATGGTGTTGCAATTTTTACAAACATAAGTATATTTACAATAGAAATAAAATACAGGGTACCAGGGAGGAAATTACATAAAAAGGTTAAACACTGGTAAAATAGCAATGAAAAAGATCACTCAAGCTTTCGGACGCATCAGCAGCAGTCCTTCATCAGGAGTAATGACGATGTTATGTTTCTGTCTCTTTTTTATACTTGAAATTTCTGGAAAACCCTTCATCAGAGTAGTCCCGCAGAATGGGAAAACCCAATGAGAACCAATGGGAGGCCTCCAATAGAATCATGGAAGAACCCCAATAGGGACCAATGAGAAACCCACACTGCGGGTTACCTAATTTGGGGATGTCTCATACATTTCAGAGTAAGAGTTGTTTATAAGTTTCTGGAAGTGGTTGTGATGTATTAATGGCTTTCCCGTGTAGTTTGTAAGTTTCCCAAGATTCTAAGAAGAGTCTACTATTCTTGTTTGTGATGTGACGGTGTAGTATTTTTGTTGAGTCCCAGTCGGGTTCGTGTCCGTGTTGTAAAGCGTGTTCTGCCAGACGTGAGGCTATGTCTCCTTTCGCGAGTGCTTGTTTGTGTTCTTTTTTTCTTGTTTTGATCATTCTTTTTGTTTGTCCTATGTAATGTTTGTTGCAGTCTTTGCATGGTATTTGGTATATGGCGCCTGTGAGATCTTCTGGTGGAACTGGGTCTTTAACTTTTGTAAGTTGTTTGCGAAGTGTTGTGACAGGGGAATAGAATGTTTTGATATTTGCCTCTTTAAGGATGCGAGAGATTGTTTCGGAAATGCCGTGAATATATGGAATAGATATGCGGGTGTGAGATGTATTGTTTAAAGATGTACTATTGGGTCTACAGTTTCTGAGAATGAATCGTTTAGGGTATCCATTATTTTTAAGTGCCGTGTGTATGTGTTTTGTTTCTGTGTTTGAAAGTGTTTCATTACTGCAGTGAGAATTCGCTCTAAGACTTAATGTTTTAACAACGGAAGCTTTGTGGCATGTTGGATGATGCGATTTAAAATCGAGATATCTGTCTGTATGTGTGGGTTTACGGTAAACTGAGGTGAAGATTGAGTTATCGTGAGATCTGTGTACAAGAACGTCTAGGAAAGGGAGTTTATTGTTCTGTTCTGTTTCGTATGTGAATTTTATATGTGAGTTTAAGTTATTAAGGTAATGGAAGAAGCTTTGGAGTGTATTAGTTTTAAGTACAACAAACGTGTCGTCGACGTATCTTTTCCAGAATTTAATGTTAAAATTCAGTGAAGACAAAGCAGTTTCCTCAAATGACTCCATAACCAAGTTAGCTACAACACTTGAGACCGGAGATCCCATGGCAGTGCCAAAAACTTGTCTATAGATAGAACCATTTGAGGAGAACACAGCAGAGTCCAGACAAAATTTCAACAATGTGCAGATGTCGTGAGGTGTTAGTGAAGTGCGTTCATGTAGTGTTGTGTCATTTTGGAGGCGTGTAAGTGCGGTGTCGATTGCAAGTGATGTGGGAATGCAAGTGAAGAGAGAAATTACATCGAATGAGACCATGAGGTCGTCGTCGTCAAGTTGTAGGTTATTTAAAGAGGTGCAGAAGGATTGGCTAGTAGAAACAGTGTAGTCGTTATTACCGATTATAGGAGAGAGTAGACGTGAGAGGTGTTGTGATAGGTTATATGTAGGAGAGCTGCAAAAACTAACTATAGTTTTAAGAGGAATATTTTGTTTATGAATTTTAGGTAATCCGTAGAAGGATGGTAAGCGGCCGGAAGTGCATTTTAAAGAGTCGTAGAGATTAAATGTAAGTTTTTTAGATTTATAGAGTTTTAGAAGGAGAGAGTTCATTTTGGATTGAATTGTTTGTGTAGGGTCTTTTGTGATGCGGGTGTATGTATTTGTATCAGATAAGAGTGTAGAGACTTTATGTAAGTAGTCTGGACGATTTAAGACGACTGTAGTACGGCCTTTATCAGCTGGCAGTATGACAAGGTCCTTGTCGTTCCGTAGCTCCCGGAGGGCAACCCTTTGCATAGGCGTTAGGTTGTCCTCAGGAAGTTTTGGACGCCGAAGGAGTCCTGCCACTCTGCAGCGGATATCAGCTGCAACACGTTCGTCAGTGTGATTATTTTGTAGAGCATTTTCTATGGAAGCGAGAATCTGTGGTGTAGGAATTTTAAGTGGAGCCTTTTTCATTGCTATTTTACCAGTGTTTAACCTTTTTATGTATATTTACAATGGTGTACCATTTGTCCAATCACAATATACTTTCACAACAGAAGCATGTGAACAGTTCACAAAATAATCTGTTTTGCAAATAGTGCTACTCTTGATGTGAAAGCTGATAATGATCCTTTTTTTTTTGCAACTCTGATAAATTGCTCCTTTCATGACAGCAATGAGCGATACATTTACAGCTTGCTTACGGCTTACCTTATATACTCACCAGTGGTGTACTATGACTTCAAAAATGGGCAATCTTCAATTGTTCACCCCACCCACCATCAAATAATAAGTCATAATTCATACATACAAGGTTTCCATCATAGACGTACACAGAAAGTTCATAAGTAGGGGTTATAGGCTCAGTGTGTGTGTGTGGCGGGGGTTTACAGAGCTACAACTAACATATTCCTATGTTAAATGTACAAAATCTCATAGTAATGGGGGTTACAACCCATATCAACACCCCCTGCATATGCCAATGCTTTCCATGCATCTGGAATTGTCAGATAATTTGAATTTGTCCCTAAAGATTGGGGAAAAATTAGATTTTTTTGGTTAAACCTGGAAAATTAAAAAAAAAAAAAAATCCTCATAATTTCTATTTTAAATAGCTAAATCTCCCATTAACATGAAGCCATTTTCCCTGCAACTGAAGCTCAGTTGGAAGTTTTGTTTACGATTGGTCATGGAATTTTGCCAAAAAAGTTAGGAGGGAAACCCTGGAAAAGTTAGGGATTTTTTTCCTCCAATGTGGGTGGAAGCTCTATACATATATCATCATCATGGTGATATATATATAAAAATTGTGACTTTTTTATTCAAGGGGAGGATGATTAAAATTATTACTAAGGATGCTTAAAATTTATAAGATTAAATTTTATGAAGCTATCAATTTGGGGAAATTTTGTATCCACATATTTATTATAGCTCAGATTATAGCTTTATTTGATTTGGAGAAAAAGACGCTTTCCCCATCCTGGATTCGAACCAGGGTCCCTCCGTTTAGCCCGGAGTGTCTTGGACCGCTAGACGAATGAGGACAGGAAACAACGCTCTCTTTCTCCGTATGTAAAGATGTTAAGGTATTATTACCCTCCGCAGGGATAACACAATTGCCAAATATGGTCAACACAAGAAAGCCTCCGGGGCGAGATTTTTGTGAGTTTTCGTGGGGGAATTTATTATACTATAATTTTTGCCACCCACGTTTTAATTACAGCTCAAACTAGAGCTTGTGTAATTTTGGAGAAAAAGAGACGCTTTCCCCATCCTGGATTCGAACCAGGGTCCCTCCGTTTAGCCCGGAGTGTCTTGGACCGCTAGACGAATGAGGACAGGTAATAACGCTCTCTTTCTCCGTATGTAAAGATGTTAAGGTATTATTACCCTCCGCAGGGATAACACAATTGCCAAATATGGTCAACACAAGAAAGCCTCCGGGGCAAGATTCTTGCGAGAAAAAGATTGAGTCATCGTCAGCAAGTGAGATTTTCGATTATAAAATTGCAATCAGTACACGGTTGATTTCAAACGAAAACAAGTAACTTGATTTCTGAAGTGACCATAAATTTACTCGAATCTGCACATTTACACTCATGTAAGAAACATTCGTTGCATTATTGTTATTGCATTTTCATTAAAATGCTGCAGTCATAATTTAAAAAGGCCATAGTTTGGAATATATTTTTCTACTGAGCTTACAATAATGAACCTGCAATCGAGAACCAGTTCCACACACAAGGTGATGCGATGCATCAAGTCCTGTCAGTCGAGTCAGGTTTAAAACCATCAAGAGGTTTTAATATGTTCAAATAATTCAGACAATTGATTAAAATATCATGTATCACTAACTGCGACATGTACCATTCCGAGAAATTCATACCTATGTTACCCAAGAGACCAAACCCAGACTACTGTGGATAGAAAAAATAGCACCTGCTCTATGATAATATTGGAATCAAGCCTGGGTTAAGGGCATGATAAACAAATATGTTACCACTATACTAGTGTAGGACTCTTAGGAAGCTAAACCTGGACAGTGTTGAGCCAAACAAAGAAGGGGAAAAAAAAGAAAAATGGTGCATGTTCTATCTTAATCATTCTTGGAATTAAATCCAGGTGAATGGCATGATAAATAAAAATGTTGCCACTATAGAGTTCTAAAAGAAAGAACACAGTGTATGTGTTGGATTGTTATTTTTTTATTTAATGTTGATCATTTAGAATTGTGTGATTGAATTCATTTATATTTTGTATTTTCAGAAATTGCTTTCTGTTGGCATCAACATTAAATTTGATGAAACTGGGTTACAAAATGCAGGGTTTCAGCCAAAGGTTTTGATGTGATAATTTCTAATATATTTCTTCCTTGTTACTTGCACTGAAATACTTCTTTTCTTTTACCAGAAACAGTATAATGAATGCTCCTATCTCTTTAAATTGTGTTTTCATTTCTTCCGGTTTGCATAGTATAAGAACATTTTATATGTAAAGTTAAACTGGATTTTTCCTTAGAATCAACTTGTTGAACAATGGATTTATGCTTGCATGTCGATTTTAACTAACACCTTCAGCTTTTCCTCAAGTCCATGGAACTCATCTTCAGAAAAATGTATTTTCAGATGCACTAAAATTAATGACACGTTAAAAGAGGTTTGTTGGTTTTAATAGAAATAAAGTTTTCAAATACTTAATTTTAAAAAGAGCTTTTAAATGCATTTCACTCTTAATTCTGTTGAATTTTATTACAATTTCGTAACATGTTGACTAAACTCGTTAATCAGGCTTATTGAGTTATTCATAACTGTGAAGGGAAAGAGACCCATACACATTCTGCACCTTAATACAGACATGCGGAATCCATCAGGCCACTAGCCTAATGCCCTATACCATCTCCAAGTTCATCCACCCTGAAATCTTTATGTCAATGAAAAAAGTTTTACTTGATCGTGAATACGCAAAAGGAATAAACTTATTGATCCATTTAGTCAGTGCAGTGAATACGAATATACTATGTGTTGTATTGGCTGGCACAGTAGTGACATGTCGGCTTCCACACAAATGATCTAGGTTTAATTCAATAAGCTATCCAACCCCTCCCCCCTGCCATATTGACAGTCTAGGTTTAACTCCCTAAGAAAAAGAAGTTTGGATTCCTCAGAGAAACTTAAAAATGTAGATTCTTGTATTATAGAACACAAAGTATAGTGAATACATATAGCTAATATTGCCAAAATAGCTTGCGAAACTCGGAAATAATTTTACTTAGTAACAAATCGATAATGGGCAAATATGATGGCACAATGGTTATCCAAAACTTATTACCAAATTCTATTTCCAATACTGTTTATTTCAATTATTTGGCCTTCAGGCAAGAGGCAATGATTGCTTGAGAATTTATTAAAACTAACAAGTGAACCTCGTGGACTGCAACGCAGGGATTTTGATAAGAGCTGTACCATTGGATAAGCCTTGTTGTGAGAAACAAAAAATCCAATGGAACTACCCACCCGAATCCAACTACTCAGGAGCTACAAGGTGATTCGTACAATCCATCCATCATACAATCATTCCACTAACAAAAAAAAAAAATCCTTGAAATGTTATTGTATTTCGTAAGATTTTGCTATATATATATGTTGACTGGAGATGTGTTTTAAAATGAATCAGGAACTAACTCCTCACCTGATCCTATGGGATGAATAAAGGGCATGGGCAGAGCCTAAGGAGGCAGTTTTCTCAGGTACTCAACCATGGAGAATTATAGCAGTACCTGTAGCTCGTGTTCCAGGCACGCTGGTTTAGGGGAGGCATACACCCCTGTGACATGCGAACTCAGGCCCAATCATGAAGGTATCATCAGTGAGCCTTCTGACTGTAATGCGATCATTGACAAAGCAATTATCAGCAAACTTTTTTGTGGTTTCCTTGTATCCCATTATGGACATCCCAGTTACATAAATATAGTTACTACAAGGGAATCTATCTTAAAATTGCATCACTTGGTTCATAACCAACTCTTCGACCCTGCATTTGAAGACATGTGCCGATATGCTTTCTAGAAAGTGTTAATACAAATTGAAATTCCTACCTTCAGATCTGTTTCAAACTAACACAGAAAACTTGTAATAAATGTGAAACCCAGCCATTTATAAAATGTGCCTGGTGTGAAAAGTTCCTCTGTTTCAAGCACTTTTACACCCAAAGGCACTTTCACCAATGAGCAAGTGCTCAATCAAATGTAATAAATGGACACAATGTCCTAAGGTGTACCATTTATTTACTAATCGCCATATTTATGGCATAGCGACTGAATTATAAGAAAGAGAGAGAATCCAAATTCATAATATTCTATATCAAAAAGTACATTCCTTTAATTGCAATATGCACCAAAACATTGGCTATATTAATAACAGTAGAAAAAACGGGATTATATAAAATAATATTTCAAGGATATTTTTTTTGCTTATTAGTGGAATAATTGCATGATGGACGGATTGTATGAATTGCCTTGTCGCTCTTGAGTGGTTGGATTCGGATGGGTAGTTCCATTGGACTATTTGTTTTTTATGACAAGACCTATCCAATGGTACCACTCTTATCAAAATCCGTGTGTTGCAGTCTACAAGGTTTCCTTGTAAGGCTATAAGCAACACTCTTCATTTGCAGTGGCATCATAAAAGACTCATCCACGAAAATCTAAAAATTAATAACTGATTACAATTACTAATTAAAAAATCATAAAAGAAATTATATATTTAAATGTATACTTATATATATTGTGTGTTAAATTTAATTCTCATTTAAAATTATGGTTCTGGGATGCCTAATATACATGTAGTGGTAATAAATACCATAAACATTGCAAACAGAAAAATTGTATGATGAAATTTTCAGGAAACCTTACTTTAACACTTGAATTTCTGACGATTCCAACTGGCTAAATTGTCGGGTTTATAATAAAAAAAATTGTCAAAGTGAATGTCATTTGATTCAGGTCTAAACTGATCCATTTGTGCACAACATAGTGTGATGATGCAATAGTGTATCATAAGTACTCAGTTATTTTATTACATTATGTAAAATTTTAGTTGCAGTGAGTGCATTACATTGTTGTTGTCTTTAGAGTTTCCTTGTAATTGTTGATGAAGAAAGGGCATTACGCTTAGAGTCCTCTGATGATAACCAGCCCTTTTCTGATGAGTGTTGTCCAGGCCAAAAAGTAAACAATTATTATCTTAAAAGTTCATAAAATCTATATCTTATTTATCATAAAATTACAATATTATTTCAGTTTCATCGATCATCCATAAATTTTTATGTGATTAAAGTATTTCAGCAGACCTTCACGTATATAGGCCACCTCCCAAAAGTGTGCGCATATTCCCTAATATTTAAGCATTTACTTAAATTTAAATTATTTAATTAAAATCTTTAAACACTTTTCAACTTCTGCGAAAATGTTGTTCTCCACTGCTTATAATTGTGTTTCAACATACTTATAAATACTGTGGAGTGAAACAGGGAAGACATTTTATGCAGAAACATTTAAAATTTAAACTACTAAAATTTCATGAGCTAAATTCCTTTTTTTCTTTTTTTTTTCTAAATTTTCTATACACACAAATTACTGATACTACAAAGATCGCTGAGTTCAATATGTGAGTGATTCAGCTTTTCAAGATTGTTTAAAAATACCATTTATCAATTATGAGGGGTGTTCAAAAAGTTTCCTTTATCAAGGAAAAATAAAAAAATAATTACAAAATTACCAAACATATTTATTTACCTTTGTACACTATTTTTCCATTTACCACATAATTTCCATCCTTTTCCAAGCATTTTTTGTACCTAGATAACAGTTTTTTGATTCCCTTCTTCATACCAATCTGCCACCAAATTCTGAAATCAGTTTAGACCTTCTCTTGCACTTCATTGTCATTGGTGAAGCAGCGATCATCGAGAAGACTTTTAAGTTCAGGAAACAGATGAAAGTCACTTGGAGCAAAGTCAGAAGAGTAAGGAGGGTGCTTGAAAATCTCCCGTTTCTGCAGAAGCTTCCTCGTTGCTTGAGCAGCATGAGGCAGGGTGTTGTCGTGAAGAATCAAAGCTTTTCTTGGCAAAAGCCCCTGCCGTTTGTTCTGAATAACACCATGAAGTCTGGTCAGCACTTCACAGTAGCACTGTGCGTTTACTGTCATTCCTTGGATGACCTCGCATACAGCAGGAATGGCACCAGCTTAGCAGGAGGTCGTTCGCCACCTGGTAGACTCATCATCATAAACATTTCCTCTGTCTTCAATGAACATTGCTCGCCAATGACGAGCCATTTGAACAGATATGACATCTTTACCATAAACACTGTATAACTGACGATGAATGTTCATGGCCGATTCTTTTTTTGCAGTCAAAAAATGAATCACTGTGTATTTCACAGCTGGCAGCAAAACGAAGTGGAGTCTTCAAGGCAGTCAGCTATAAAATGAGGCTTGAACACTTGAAGGTCATCAAACTAGATCCAAGTGCTGCCACTAAACCCAAACTAAAATTCTCTACCCACATAAACTTACAATATCGCGCATAACGTGATATAAAAATAAGGAAACTCTTTTTGAACACCCCTCGTATTCTGAATAAACAGTACATTTCTAAAGAAATTGATCATATGGTTCTAACAGACATCCAACCCTTTAAGCCAGTGGCTCTCATTCTTTTTGACATGTACAGCCCTCTTTTTTAATCAATTTCTATTAAAATTTTTTTTTTATCAATTTCTATTATGGAGCCCCTTAGGCCTATGTTTTACACGTTAATGATATTTAGTGGTGTTATGGGAGAGAGGAAGAGGGGATAGATAGTAAGGGAATGTAAAAAGGTATTTAAACAATTGCACAATGTCCATGCAATGAAATTACGTTTTAAAAACTTCGAAATTTGCCATAATATCTCAATTTATTCTCAATTACCACCAGTGCACATGATATTGTTAAAATAACAAACAGTTATTTCGACACTGGCGTAAGGTTTAAAAACACGACATTTCGGGAACCAACTGCTCCCTTTGTCAAGTGAAGCAGAATGCCCTCACTTGACATTCTGCCTTCACTTGACAAAGGGAGCAGTTGGCTCCCGAAACGTCGTGTTTTTAAACCTTACGCCAGTGTCGAAATAACTGTTTGTTATGGAATCTCCTGGTGAAACTCTGTATTGTTTCGTTAGATATTGTTAAAACTTGGCCATACACAAAAGTTACTCCCAAAGTTCAATAAATCAAATCATTTGCATTACAACAGATTTCATATTATTGGTGTAAACAAAAATAAAATCCACACAATAACATCTGTTCATTCAATTTAATTATTAAATCCAATTCAAATACATATTCATTCATTACTTGTTATTCAAAATTTTTATTATTCATTATGAAAGACAGTTTGTATTTAATTTTACTAGAGTGCACTTTTGTGCAACAGTATGCCTAAATCAAGACATAAAATAATGTGTAAATGTTTAATAGGCCTCATGTGGTTGCATTGTTTTGTCCAGTTTTCTTATGTAAGTTAAATTGACGATAATTCAAGCAAATGTCTGATTCTGCATTTAAACAACTTCTGTATTTCAATTTGACATCTGTATAATGAAGAATTCTGTTTCACAGAGATATGTAGTTGAGAAAGGCAGCATTACTAATTTTGCTTTCTCGGATAAGATTTTGAATTTGTCTTATAAATACAACCAAAACTCCGTTACACTTTGGTTTTGAAATGTGATTTTTAATTTACTGCAAGATATTAAATTTATGAGGACAATGTATTCTGCTGAGTTTGAGTTGGGTAGTTTGTTGTTCACATTGAATACATTGCTAGTAGCAGACCAAGAGTCATCTGCTAGAGGAGGTGTGAAATTTAACTTGGCAAATTTCCATTTAGAATGTAATTTCTAGTTTTCTTATTTTGATTATACTTTTTGTTTCTACTTTAATTTCATTCAATTTTTTATTTTCCTGGAGTGGCCACAGAGCACTAAGGGCTCCGGGGAACCACTGATTTATGCTGACATCTGTTACTGTGTTGTTTAGCAGAAGCCTCTTCCTTATTATATTACCTAAGATAACCTTCATAGTAATTGGTTTGACTAACAGAGAAACTTGTTAATAAATAAAAAGGAGGGTATGGGGGATTCTTCAAGTACATTTAACAGGGTCCTCATTCACATTGAAGAAAAATTCCCAAACTTTTCCACGTTTTCACCTGACCTTTTCAGCGAAATTCCCTGACCAATCACAAATCTTCAACTAAATTTTAGTTTAAGGGGAAAGGGCTTCATGTTCTTGGGAGATTTAGCCATTGAAAATCAAAGTTAAGGAAGTTTCCCCCCGACTTTTCCAGGTTTAGATAAAAAAATCGTGTTTTCCCCTGACCTTTAGGGACAATTTCAGGGTGTGTGGGAACCCTGAATTCTGTTTTCGACACTCCACTTTTATATGGTTTATACTAGAACCTATGTTTTAGGTGCAAAGAAAAATATGCCATATTCTCGGGTTGGAGTTAAACCAATTATTTTTAAGTTATCATCCTCATGATGTGACTGTTGAGCACAAGCGTACATGGCTATTACATACCTGCCAACTACTATAGATGAATTTTTTAGTTTATGTTCTAGTGAATATAAAATTATATGAAAAAATTGTTTTTTTTTCCCGTTCTTTTTTGGGAGTTGGGGGGGGATTCATACAAACATGCTTTCTTTGTATTCTGAGACCAAGAGAGTGTGCACAAGAAGAAAAGACGAAGTAACCGATATCGTAATGACGTCAGTAAAGAGATGCCACAGTGACGTCCTTGCGTGGAGCCATAATCTTCAGCATTGAGGAATCGGGAAGGCGTTAGGCTCTGCCTTCTTGGGCAAACTCAGTTAGCAGTGGCTTCATTTAATTGCTTTCGGATCTTCTTCAGGGTTATCTTAACTCTATCGTGTTCTTATCACGTCGGAGGTACCAGGACATCTAATTTTTTTAATCATTCTATTGTGTCGGTTTTAGTTTTAGTTTGAAAAAGTTTTGGTTCTAGTTCGTAGGTGTTGCCATCCCTAGACGGAAAGTGTGCCGCTACACACTCCCCTCCCAGAGACAACGTTTAAATTGAACATATGGTGACATATCAGGTGGGAAAATGAACTTGCTGACCCGATCTCGTGATCCCTGTTATCATTGAGGTCTCTGTGGTGTTTGCTTCATTGGTGTCCTAAACGGCATTGCTGCCATGAGCTGTTGTCCTCTCTGTTTCAAGCATAAGGGTTAGTTTAATTTGATCAATAGGGATTCTCTTGACAGTTCCGTTGATTTCGATATCAAAAATCTTGTTACTGCGTCGTTTGACTGCATATGGTCCATGGTAACTTGGCTTCAAGTTTGCGTGTGTCGCGTTGTCTTGCACAAAGACGTGTGTACATGTTTTCAGATCCATGGGTACAAAACAGTTTTTTGTTCCGTATGTTGTTGTTGAGGTTGGTACTAATGATTTGACAAAATTTTGAAATTGTTTTAAGAAATCGTGTTGTGTTTTCTCAGAATCATTGTAAAATTCACCCGGCAAGTGCAGTGCTGAACCATATACCAGTCGAGCAGATGAACACCCCAAGTCTTCTTTAATGGCGGAATGAAGCCCAAGAAGTACAAATGGGAGAGCATCTACCCATGCAGTTGATTTTTGAAGATCGCTTTTCAGAGCGGTTTTGAGTGTACGATGCTGTCGCTCGATGAGACCCTTTGCCTGTGGGTGACAAGCTGATGTGTGATGTTTTTGAAAACCAGGGTATTTTCCCAAAGAATGAAATAATTCTCTCTCGGATTGGCGACCCTGGTCTGCTGTTATCTTTGCCGGTATGCCAAACCGAGCGAACCATGATCCAATTAGTGCTTTGCTGACAGTGTCCACGGACTGATCCTCCAAGGGTGTGGCCTCTATCCACCTGGTAAATCGATCTATTGCCGTTAATAAATAACGATAACCATGACATGGTGGTAGGGGTCCAACAATATGAATGTTTATGTGTTTGAATCTTTGATTGGGTACTGTAAACTGGCCTAAGGCTGCTCACGTGTGCCGATGAACTTTGGAGGCATGCGCGAGTCCAAACTTGATAGTCCCTTTTGGTATCTTTCCAAATGATGGGTGGATGCGTCCCGTGGAAGTGTCACAAAGCAAACGTTTGGAAGACATTGGCAAATGTAGTTTTTCCAGCATTAAACCTGAGTTTTACTGCAAAGCTAAAAGTTCTTATTGTGACTCCTTGAGCATTGGCGATTTCGTCATAATTGATAGAAGGTACTTGTATGGTATCAACCCTAGACAATGTGTCAGCAACAACGTTGTCTGACCCAGCAATGTAACGTATGTCCATGGAAAATTCTGTAATAAAGTTTAATTGTTGAAGTTGTCTTGGTGAGGCTTTGTCCATATTTTACTGGAAGGCGTAGGTGATTGGTCGATAATCGGTAAAAATTGTAAAATTTCGTCTTTCCAAGTGATGCCGGAAGTGTTTGATGATGCTGTAGATTGCCAACAGTTCCCTGTCGTAAGCACTGTATTTCGTTTGGGCTTTTGTGAGTGTTCGTGAGAAGAAACTAAGAGGTTGTTTGATACCATTAATTTCCTGTTGCAACACAGCTCCAATTGCGGTGTCTGACGCGTCTGTCACAAATAGGTTAATATTGGGGATGGGGTGCGTCAAAAGTGAGGCCCTACACAGTGCATCTTTGAGGTTTTTGAAGGCATCTTTCGATTTCTCAGACCAAATGAGAGGTTTAGTACTGTTTTTCTTATGCCCCGAAAGCATCTGCGTTAGAGGTTGCTGCATGCCAGCACATTGCGGTATAAAACCGTGGTAAAAATTCAGCATACCGAGAAACCGAAGCATGGAAGTGGCGGATTGTGGTAATGAAAAATTTTTAATGGCACTAACTTTTGCTGTCAGCTGTTTTATACCCTTGGCGTTCATCTCACATCCTAGGAATTGTATCGCATTTACACCGAATGTACACTTAGAAGGGTTTATACAAAGTCCATAGTTATCGAGTCTCTTGAAAAGTATCTTCAGATCTTGATGTTGCTCCTCATTCCGTGATTCAACCAGAATATCGTCGAGATAGCAGTACACAAAATCAAGACCTGAAAATACAGTGTTCATGAACCTTTGGAAAGTTTGGGTTGCGTTCCCAAGTCTGAATGTCATGAAAGGAAGTTCGAATAATCCAAATGGAGTAGTTACTACTGCTTTCGGAATGTCTTCCTTATGGATGGGTATTTGTTCATAAGCACAAACAAGCTCAATGGATGAGAAAATTGTTTTTTCGTGCAGGATCTGTGTGCAATTGGTGGGAAAAGGTATCAGGTACCGATTTGGTACAGTATTCTTGTTGAGAGCACAGTAGTCTCCCCATGGCCTCCAGTCACCTGATTTTTTCATTGTCAAATGCGGAAGGCTGGCCCAACTGCTTTTAGAAGGTCTACACAAACCATGTTCCAACATGAAGTCAAATTCTTTTCAAGCTGCCTTTATCTTTTCTGTCGAGAGCTATTTTGGATGGGCATACACTGGTGGTCCATTTGTTTCAATAAAATGTTCGATGTTTTGATCTCTAATTTTAGTATTCATCATTTTTGGTCGCAGGATAGCATGATAAATATTACCGTTAGCAATGAGTTGAATAGAATGTAGTTTTTCACAAGCACGAAATATACTATTGGTTGTTAATGAGGTTATTCCATTGACTAAGCATTCATGTTTACTATCAACTAGTAAGTTGAAATTAAAAAGAAAATCTATCCCTATCACAGGCCGTACAACGTCGGCGATGGTGAAAGACCAGTTGAATGCCCTGCATAATCCTAAGTTGATTAGCAACATTTTTTGCCCAAAAGTTTGAATTTTCATCCCGTTTGCCGTGAAAAGTTGAATTTTATTGATGCATTTTCTTTCAGCCGGTGTTGGTAGAATAACCGAAATTTCAGCACCAGTGTCAATTAGAAAAAGTGTGGCTGTGTGCTTATCGCTGATGTAGAGGCGACTGATCACTGCTCCGTGACTTTCTGTCGCTCCTGAATGTCGGGGTCTTAGTTTTCTGCCTCTTTGCTCTCCTGGGCGCTTTTCTTTTTGAACATCCTTCATGGAGGCTAATATTTCTGTGTGCGTTCGCCAAATTTGAAATGATAGTAACACAGATTTTGATTGTCTGGCCTTCGCGAAGGAGATTTCAACCGTGATGTTAAACGTTTGCGATAAAAAAATCGGTTTCCTCTATCACAGTTTTCCAGCTGCTTAGAAAGTTCCGAAATTTGAGTTTGCAGCGATTACAAAGTGGCCTGCATGGTGTTATCATTAGCAACCAGTGCCATGTGGAAAGATGGTGTGGGTTTTAGTTCCCAAATCTTGTCTGCCATTGCGGCTAATTTTGTCAAATCGTCATTGCTAACCGATAAGATGCTGCGCATATCCAGTGGTAGTCTTTGCAAAAACAAATTTTTCAAAAATTCCACACCTACCTTGCTGTCTGCGAGGTTTCGCATCTCGGAGAGTAGTTGAGAAGGTTTTCTGTCGTCTAACTGCAAATCAGTCAGTAATTTTTGTGTACGTTAACTTTCATTATCCGCGAATGCTGTGATAAGTCTGTTTTTATTTTCCTCGTATTTTCCTTCTGCTGCGGGATTGATTATAATATCCGAGATTTGGCTTAACACGTCGGTATCAATTGAACTCACAACTATGTCGTATTTCGTCTGGTCCGCAGGAATGCTGTTATTCCAAAATTGCACTTCCAACTGTAGAAACCATAAACGTGGATCCGGCTTCCAGAAAGGTGGAACTTTTACACTCACTCTAGCAATTTGTGGCTCCTTGGGAGTTGAGCTGCCTTGCACTTCCTCTTTTGCCATTTTATCAGAAGTTGCGGTAAAGTCCGAGAGTCACCACTTATCGTGTCGGCGGTACCAGGACATCTAATCTTTTTAATCATTTTATTGTGTCGGTTTTAGTTTGAGTTTGAAAAGTTTTAATTCTAGCTTCAGAGTGTTGCCACCCTACAATGGAAAGTATGCCGCTAGAACTCAATATCTGTAGTGCTCAACTAATGAGTTTTGTTGGCCGTGTCCGCCATGAATATCCACAGTTCAACCGCTGCGAAGAAAACAATGCTCGACATTCATTTGGTTCTGTGCATCTGTTTTCTGTCTCACAACGTGCAAAAGGACTTAGTTTAGAAATTCGTCACTGCTGGTCTGAGCATATGTATTTTGTTTTAGGCATTTTGTCATAGGCATAATGGATCGATATTTAAAATGTTGTCTGGAAGATTTGATTCCTGCAAGAAAGCAAAAGAATTGCCAGAAATTTAAAAAAGATTATTCAAACTTATGGCCATGCCTTATACCATCGTCAAAAGATGGACTTGCATTTTGCACTGTGTGTAAACAAGATTTTAACGTAATGCATGGTGGTCGTGACGATTTCAGGTGCCATGTGGGTTGCAAGAAATATACCGAACTAAATAAGTTTGAATCCAGTCATCAAAGTGTAGCATCCTATTTTGCGACAAAAAACGACTTAGACAACATAAAAGCTGAGTGTTTATTTACTCAATTTTTAATGCAGCACAATATATCATTTTCTTCAGCTGACCATGCTTGAAAACTTTTTTCAAAAATGTTTCCTGATTCGGATATTGCACAAAAGTATTCGAGTGAAAGAACAAAGACAGGTGCTATTGTGCACGCTATAGCAAAGGAGACAAAAAGCCACATTATTGATAAGATAAAGAACAGCATGTTTTCCTTAGCAACAGATGGAAGCAACGATTTGGAAGATAAGAAACTTTACCCTTTAGTTCTATTTTTTGATTCTGATGTAGGTCAGGTTAGAACAACTATTTAGTCCCTTTTAGAATCAGAAGACAATACAGGAGAAGGGATTTTCGAAATGATTGATTTGGAATTCACAAAACTTAAAATTTCATAGAAGAACTGTGTTGCTTTCTGTTCTGACTTCTTGTGCCACTGACAATAGTAAGTTCATCATCAGTTTTTTGGTTTTTCACCTTTGAGTATTGTACACTAAAAATTTCCTCACATTTTGAAATTGCTATGTGAGTTAAAAAACAAATGAGAAGTTGAAAAATTTTTTTGTGAAACTCATCCTTTAGGAGATGGATGCACGGGGATTCTTTTTTGCAACGAACATTTAGTTTTGTAAAAGTTGGGAGAACATTTTGTAAAAATAAACCATAATTTAATATTTGGAGAAACAAAAAAGTTTTCAATTTTTAAGAATTGTTCTGATGGAGATGTAGAGTCCTCAGCAAAAAAATCTAACAGAGGATTCCACTGTTCAATAATCCTATTTAGAACTGTTTCCAAGGATAACCAACAGGTACTTATATGTTTTAATATCTTGCGATTCTCTTCCTGCACAAACGCTGCAGTTCTTTAAGTCTACTTTTTAGTTTGCTACTTCTCTCCAGGTAATAATATATTTGAGTAACAAAAAACTCAATTTCCATTGGCAATGCTTTACTATCTCACTATGCAGAAATGATCGACAAAACATATGACATGAACAACCAACTACCTTAATGTTAGGCTGCTTCGATAGAATGAAAGTTGCAACTCGCTTGAATTTACCTATCCTAGTATTCCACAGACAAAGTTGAAGAATTTTTTTTCAGCTGTCAGAAAGTTTTTTTTGTACTGCATGTGATTATGTTCTTAAAAAATTTCCATTGCATGATGAATTTTATCAAAACGCCTCAGTGGCAAACGTTTCTATACGTGCATCTGCATTTTACAGTTTTGTAAAATATTTTGCTGATCTGTTTGATTACCCTGAAGACTGTGGTAAGTTACAGTTGGAATTTGCACTCTATCAGAATGAAAGGATTTCAGCTAATATTACAGAATGTGATAGGGCTGATGATTGCTGGCTTAAGATAGGAAATCTTAAGTATCCTGATGGTACTTTCAAGTTTAAGTGTCTTTCTCAGCTAATGCTCTCTGTTTTAGTAGTTCCACACAGTAATGCAGCAACTGAACGGATTTTCAGTATAATTAAAAAAAATCAGTTCAGATCAAGTTTTAGCACAAAGACATTAGAAAGTATGTTATTAGAGAAGATAAAAATGGATTATTTTTATCAAAAAACATTCAGTGAAGTTGAACTTAAAAATGCTAAGAGTGCATGTTACAACCAACTACATACAAATTGTTCTAAAGATTGATTTTTTTTTGTTTTGCACTGTAAATTATTTTAAAATGCCACTTTTGTCAAATAAATGTAATAAGTAAATATCTAATTAGCTTTAATTGCTTAAATTTATTTAAACAATGGACAATTGGCATACGACGATGACTTTGCGATAGGTCGTGATATGAAGCACCGTAGCTTGTACTACTGATGACCCATGGTCAAATGTTGGCAGGTATGCTATTATTTCGTATATGTATGGTGACCAAAGGGGGAATTCTTTCAGAAATAAAGTAGGATGTAGAGATTATTCAAATATAGTTGAACGTTTGATACTCCACTTGTATATGGTTTATACTATAGAGAGCTGCCAGCAATCAAGGCCAGGGATAGGGGAACCTGTGGCCTTAAGGTTGCGTGCAGCGTTTGGAGCACTTAAGTGCTGCCTTTTGGATGAATCCGAATTTTGCAAACCAAATCCTTTTATTTTTATTAATATGATTTTGTAAGACTGAGTACATTAGAAAGCGAATGCAAGCATTTTTACTGAAAGCACTGAGCGAGTATCTACTAAAATAAAAATAATAAGTAGAGTTGTCCATTTTGGGTAAATGGACTTGGAAAAATGAGGGTTCTTCTATATATCTAATTGGTGTCATAGGAAAGGGGAGTCTCAAGCTCCTCATTGGGTAGCAAAATACATTATTCTGTTCAATGCTAAATTATATGATCTATTAAAAAAACTATTCAAGTCCCCCTCCCCCCATAATTTTTGAATTGCTGTATGGCTGTATCTAATTGAAAAATTTATTGAATGTGGCCTTCTTTGACTATAACTAACTTAATTTGGCCTTCCACCATGAAAAGTTCCCCAGCCCTGGTCAAGGCATTGGGACGGAAACCCACAGATTGCTAGTTAAACTTCAGTCTGAATAAGCGGCATGTTCTCTTTCACCTAAAACACAGGTTCTAGTATGAACAATATAAAAATGGAGTATCAAAACATTGTACTTGAATAATCTATCCACATGCTCTGTGATTTCCCCCTTATATCAACATACATATACAACAGAATAATCAGGTATGACTGTGCTCAACAGTGAAGGCATTGGGATGATAATCCCAAAAACACTGGTTCAACATCAGAAAGAATATGAGGTAGGTGTGTTTTTTTTCCTTTTTTTTTTCTCTCTCTCTCTCTCTGCTTTAAAACATAGGTACTAGTACGAACCATGCAGAAGTGGAGTGACAAAAACTTAATCGTATGCGAGTAGTGTCTTCGTGCTCATTTGTTCACTTAACCTACCGGAAGCCTATTAATAGGCTATATATATCTATCTATCTATCTATCTATCTATCTATATAGATAGATACAAGTGATAGGTAAAGTGTTAAGATAGGAGCATTATTGATAATTTTAGCCAAAACTATTTTTAAAACTAAATTGACATAAAAGTATTAGTAGCTCCTATGGTGGTAACATGTTTACTTATCATGAAAGAATGAGTGATGCACTGTGCAACGATATACTTAAATCGAAATTCACACAAATATGGTTTGATATGAGTTAGAACGTTGTATTTTACAATTGTTTTGGTAGGGAAGGTTCTGCCTGCTTCAGAAAAAATGTTCAAACTAGTTCCAATTTTGTTTGAAAATTTTTCTGGAGAAGGTAGGGCTTTCCTTACCAAGAAACAATCATAAAAATGATGCTCCAACTTATATTAAACTGTATGAATTTTGATTTAAATATGTTTACTTAACATGATGTTAATTTAAGTTTGCCTTCTAAAGGAGTACAAAAAAGTTCATTAACTAGCTGCTTACTGTGATTGGTATCTTAGGCTTTAAGTGATTCGGATGCCTTAGTCAAATGTAGGTTTGTTTGTTTTTTGGTTTTACGGCTCAAAGACTACATCAAATGTAGGTACACTGCCCTATGGTGTCACATGTTAGTCAAACATACCTGGGTTCAAATTCCAATGAATGTGTTCCTGCCTCCTATATTCCAGAATTCTATTTGCAGAATGACCTTTAATGCAAAAATACAAGTAATATAATATTCTGCAGTTGTGTAATGTAAATAACACTGCCCATTCTATTGTTACCTCAAGATATCACTTAAATTTAATCAGAGTATGGATGATGTCGCCGATTATAATGATTTTTAGTTAATTATGCACAGGTATTAATGGATACAAGAATTTTGATGACATGAATAATCATTTTTGACACCCAATCTATGAGTTCACAATGTGGGTGTCGGAAATGATTATATTTAATTCCCCCACGAAAAAAAAAAAAGAAGAGTACACTTCAGTGGATTTATGCGTTGACCAGTTTCACAATTGTGTTAACGCTGAAAAGGGTAATAATATACTATAATAATTTAGAGGACATTGTGATTATATTGATAGATTTTAAAACTGTGTATTATGTTTTAGTTCCACAGTGATTTGTATCAGTTACTGATGAATGAAGCAAAGGAGCTGCTGTATCAAGAACATAAAAGTATACATGTTCACTTTTCAATCAATTTGCGTTTGTTGCTGGACTCCTGCAGGATACTGAGTTGTTTGTAATAAAAGTCTGCTATACCGAATTCCCATTAGTGTGTTTGCGTTGAGAAAAAAAATAAATGACAAATTCATATCAAGAGTTAATTTATTTAAAACATTACAAAAATTGCAAAATGCATTTGAAATTGAGTTATGATATGTTGATAAGGCAGTAGTATTGAAATGAGCATACAGATTGGAAAATCTACACACACAGAGATAGTTCACTAATTAATCGGACAACGGTACAATTCAAAATTGAGAAACAGAATGGGGAAAACATCGATGCATTCTTACAACAATTTTTATAATTGTTGGAGGAAGATCAAAGCTGGTTGAAATTTAGAAAAGTTTCATTTGACAAAAAGACATTTCATGGTGATAATTATTTATGCACTGGCATTTTCGGATGTAGTAGTTGCGCTATCATTTTTTTCTTCTTAATTTTCCATATTTTTGGGCTTGTTTCTGTGGAAGTTATTTAATTTCTCCTCCTCATAATATTTTAAACACAGATTAACGAAACTCCCCCTTCAGTCTGCATCTTTGTACGTAAAAAACGTTCTTCGAAATTATGTACTGACTAGCATGAAACAAGTCTAGCGGCAGAGAATAAAAAAAAATGTGCACAAACACATCTGAAAATGCCAAGTTGTAAGAAGTCATTCAAATAAATGAGAGTACAATTGGCTTATAAAAATATGCACTTTTCATATTCAAGGGAAATTTATTTTTCTATGACAAAGTAATGCATTGTAATCGTCAAAAGTATTTGATTAGTATTAATGGATCACCATTTTCTTAAGGCTTAAGTGATTTTTAAACGATATAATGGACATCTGGCAGTCATCAATTTAGAATTTCTGTTTATACATCAAGATCAATTTGATTCTAATTAACATCTCATTATATGAAGTAACAATTTAAATTAGCACTTTAAATTTTTGAAGTAAATTTTAATTAAACCAGGAACCAAAGGCAATACATTAAAATGATTTACTTAAGTTGTAATTCGCATACATTAAACACTAATTATGTTCTTAATTAAAAATACAAAAACATACATCTGAAGGAGAAATGATAATGCAGGCCTGTGCAATATGGAACACTGCTGAAACAATAAGAATATGATGTGGTTTGTTGTTTTACACCCCAGGCTGCTGAAGTAATTAAAGATGACACTTCAAATCTTAGTGACCTCTGACCACCTTTTCTACTCTGACTTCCAAACCGCACCCCCCCCCCACTTCCCAAAAGTGAATCTTCAACAAAACAGTGTTCAGTGGTACATGGGTGACTAATCTGGTATTACATTTGTGTAACTATGCCTTATATTTCCTGTTTACAAATCAATACATTTTCAAAACGTTACATAATTTCTTTCTTTGACTAACCGTACAAAAAAAGGTTTTTTTTTGAACGGCATAGTGAATTGCAATATTTTATGACTGTGTTTTATGTAAATATTTATAACTGCTTTTGTATGTTATAAATCAATATATATGCACACAAAAAAGTACGCATCTTTGCCATAATTATGATGCGGAAATATATTGAACAAAAATTGACTTATCTGTGATTGCTTTGTAACTGAGCATATACGTAGTGGCACTTTTCAGGTAATGTGAAACATTAACATGCTTATTTCTGTTCATATTTTACCGTAATTAGAAATAGGACAAGAGGCTAAATGTGATTTCCAAATCATGATTTTCTCCTTAGAAACTGAGACTAAAGAGCAAGAATACAGATCTACCTCACTACAGTGGTTTCTTATTTGTGGTAACCCTTCTTACCTGTAATGGTATGTTCACAATAACAACAACAACACTTTAATAAAGTGTTAGAAAGTTCAGAATCTTCCAAACAATACTATTACGTCCTGGTTTGCTCATTAGTCAACAATTACCAATACATAAAATGCCAATTTTATAAAATTGAGAGCACTCTTTTAGATTCATAATCAAAGGAAGGCTTCTTTATAACAGGAGCCCATGGGATTTTTTACAACAGAAGTCCGTAAGAACTTTTAGAAAAAAGATCTATGGGATGGATAACTACTATATCTAGGAAGCCATGTTTTATCAAAAAAATCCACATCTTATACTCTCTTTTTTATATATTTTTAATAAAGTTTATGTGTGAGGGTTGAAAAGAAAATAATGGTAATACTAGCACCACAACATTTAGGAAAATCAGAGGGTGTTGTGGTCCCCAATATGCTTAGAGGAAAGTCACAGCTGTCCAACGCACTCATTGCTCGCAGTGCTGTGTGTGCAGATGGACTTGCAGAAAGCTCTAATTTAGTAGTGTGGAATTAGACCGTTCTAAGCAACATTTCTGAAACATGAACAGTCTGTAGGAATCAAAACTGAGATGGAATATGGCAAAAACACGAAATGTCCTGCAGGTTTCGAGAAGCCTGTGACAACGAAGCCCTACCACATTGGAAGGTGGCGCATTAAGCAGTGGCCTTCAGATAAGAGCGTGCAGGAAGTAGGATGTTCCTTCAGGGATACAATTAAAAACTGCACTGCCATTGGTGTCCAGGATCTTTCACAGGTGTGGCAACAGGTCATAAATATGTCTGGAAATCATATTGAATGTAATAATCTGTAGATAATACAATAATTAGTTCGTAATATATGTTACCACTACTTTCTTTTCAACCCCTGTAATTTCCTTTTAGTGGTGAACCATTTATTAATGAATATTTGAGCAATTACACAAAGGAAAAAAATATTTTTTCACTTTTAACCATTAATCTTACTACATAGAATAGAAGTAGACTCTGGTTTTTGACTCGGTAGTTTTATGGGTTTTAAAAAAAAAGGATTTAAGAGCTTTAATCATAATAATAGAAGCCATAAACCTTCGGTGTATGGGTTACTGAAGGAACTTGAAAAATTTGATTGTAACAACACAAGTCATTAAATGTAAGTTTTTGCCAAACTAAACAAAGACTCGTGATGGGAAGGTGGTGGTGGTGGGGATAAATTAAAATTCTTAACAATTAAAATAACACACATAACAAAACAAAGGTAAGGAAAAAAAATTTCTTTGAGAAGTGTAAATTACAACGAAAACGCAACGTTTCATGAATCATATTGCAATACTCTTCCCAAATTGTTCGTAAGTTACCGGTAATTATATTCTTGGAGGCTTTAGGGTTACACTTTAACAAACAAAATGTAAACTCTAAATATCTGTTGAAGGAATTCAAATGCACAACAAACATAGATGTAGCTTTCCTCATAAGACAGAATAGTTCAAATCTGAATTAAAAAAAAAAAAATCAAACATTTGAGAATCTACAATCGTTATTCAACAAAATTAGCCAAAGCCACATAATTTAAATTTTAACAAGATTAATTAGTGCTTAATTAAAATTTTGAATTATTTTTCAAATACACATTTTTAATTAATATGAAAGTTTTTGAATATTAACTTGAAAGGGCAAAGCAGATAATCTGCTCTAAGTAACTGTAAAAGTTTGGAAAATACAAAAAGATAATGATATCATCATTAAGTTGAGAGATTTTTAAAATGGTTTGAATTCTGGAACATTTAAAAGTGAAAGAAAGCTTCATAATTCAACACGTAATATGCATTTCTGTGTACGATCTATATACAAATAATGAAAATATGAGTCTATATACAGAATATGAACAAACTGGCATCTTACAGATGACACAAATAGGAAAATGGATTTAAAAACACTAGCACAGATATTCAAACTGTAATTAAATAAATAAAGACGTTCATGTACATTTTGTATATATATATATCAGTTTTTGTACATTTGCGTAAAAACGTTTTGCACAATTCGTACAAGCTGCACCATAGTATTCGGATGATTCTTTTAGATGAGGAACTCAGACAACTCCCTCTGTAAAGAACCATCATATATTGTAACAATGTTAACAGTACTGGACCTCCTTCACAACGCTCTGAAAGACGTCAAGCATTTGTTTAATTTTTGATGAGGTCAATTCCATTTCCGATTGTCGATCTTTCTGCTTCTGGAGAACGGGAAAACAAGGCAATGCATTATATAAGAAAATCTACTTAAATTTTCACTATGCAATTACAGGACAGATAAAGCCTTATTAGAAAGATTTATCTACAGATTAATGCCACATATCACTGGTGCAGTTAAGTAACATTTTATGAAGCAGTTTAGTTAGTATAGCTAATATAGTGCAATAGCACTTAAAGTGACACTGCATATCACCTTTACAGAAGACTAGAGGACCGCCAAAAAGCTGACTAGAGACCCAAACCTACTTACATCTGTAAAGGGTTCAATAATTATTCATTTGTAGAAAATAACTGATGAGAAATAACACCGCGAAAAGAATTTTAAATTTTGGCAGAGTTTTAAAAGGTATTGATACATTTACAAAATTATAACATTTATCGCTTTTCCAGCTTATGTAACAGTATATTCCAAAACTACTGAATTTCTATTCAACAAAACTCCATTTATATATATATATATATATATCATCATATTCAACCATTATCTATCCACTGCTGGATGAAGGTCTCTCCAAATGCTTTCCACACAAGTCTATCCTGGGCCATTCGTTTCCACGTCACCCCAACCTCTTTTCTTATTTCATCCACCCATCTAGTTTGAGGACGTTTTCTAGGTCTTCGGTGGTCTCTTGGAATCCAGTTCAGAATTTCTGTTGTCCATCGTTGATCAGTTCTTCTTGCAATATGCCCAGCCCATCGCCATTTCAGCCCTTTTACTTTAACAATGATGTCCTCTACTCTAGTTTGCTCTCTCACCCAAGTGTTTCTTTTTCGATCTCTCCTAGTTATTCCAAGCATGCACCTCTCCATGCTCCTTTGCGTTGTCTGTAACTTTCGTATTGCTCCAACTGTTAGACTCCATGTCTCTGATCCATAAGAGAGGACTGGCAATACACACTGGTTGAAGACCTTTCTTTTTAGACACAAAGGCAATTTCCCCTTCAGGATAAAACTGTTTCTTCCAAATGCACTCCAGCCAAGTTTAATACGTCTGTTGAGTTCTTTCATAATGTTGCCATCCATTGAAATCAGCTGGCCAAGGTAAATATATGAATCAGCAATTTCTAGCTCAGTGTTGTCAACTTGTATTTTTGTTTCCTCTACAAAATTATTGAACATGATCTTAGTTTTTTGTAGGTTCATCTTGAGTCCAACTTCTTCACTTCTAGTTGAGAGCTCTTGTACCATGTCTTGGAGTTCTAATGGGTCCGTTGAAAAAATAACAATGTCATCAGCAAACCGCAGATGATTTAAATATTCACCATTTATTTTTATTCCCTTGTTATTCCAATTTATCTGCTGAAAAATCATCTGTAAAGCTGAAGTAAAAAGTTTTGGAGAAATGGTATCTCCCTGCCTCACACCTTTACCAATTTTGATAGCTTCGGTATCTTTATGTAACCGAAATTTTGCACTTGCATTTTTATACACACGTTTCACCATGTCAATGTACACATCCTCAATGTCTGTTGATCTTAAAGAGTTGATGACTGCTGATGTTTTAATAGAGTCAAAGGCCTTCTCATAGTCAATAAATGCAACACACAATGGAAGTTCATATTCATGTGTTCTTTCAATTAATTCTCTTAATACTTGAATATGGTCCACTGTACTGAATCCACTTCGAAATCCAGCTTGTTCTCTTGGTTGAGCTGCATCTAATTTTTTCTGCAGGCGATGTGTTAGCACTTTTGTGAAGATTTTATAAATAGCAGGTAACAAGCTAATTGGTCGGTAATTTTTTAAATCCTCTTTATCACCTTTTTTATGCAAAAGAATTACTGTTGCAGAATCCCATTGGTTTGGTATGTTACCACTGTTGAGGCATTTGGTAAAGAATTTTGCGAGTATGTCTTCTACATGTTCTCCAGCTTCTTTTAAGATATCTAATGTAATGCCATCATCGCCAGGGGATCTTCCTTTCTTCATACTTTTTATTGCAAATGCTACTTCTTCTTTTAAGATTTTAGGAGCTGTTCCTTCGACTATCTCAGAGTCTTCGTTTAATCCACTGTTTCCCTCATACAGCTTTCTGTAGAATTCTTCAACTCTTCTAAGTATTTCTTCCCTATTTCTTGTTACAGTGCCATCCTCTCCTTTTAATGCAATGATGTGTTTCTTCCCAATAGACAAACTCCCTTTAACAACCCTAAGGCTCTTGTTGCTTTCAATGGCCTTCCTTACTAACTCACAATTGAATTTTCTTATATCTTCTTTCATGTTTTTGCGCAAAGTTTTGCAAAGTTCTACATACTCGATCTTGCAACTGGTATTTTGATTGTCCACCTTCATAAGTCTTCGCCTTTTCATGAGTTGTTTCGTCTTCTCAGATAATTTCCCAGCAGTTTCAACTATTGTCTTAACAATGTTTTCATTTGCTTCTGAGATATCACTTTCATCAATAAGTCCTTCCAGTGCAGAAAAGCGATTTTTTAATTCCAACTTGAATGCCTCGGTATTTACTTTCAGTTTCATTAGATCCACCCTCTTACTTACTTGTTTCCTAATGAGCTTCTGTCGTTCTAATTTAGTATTTAAGTGCACTTTACATCTCACCATTCGATGATCACTTCCAGTATTAAATCTGTTCAGTACACTGCAATCTTCAATAATTGATTTCTTGTTTGCCAGGATATAGTCAATTTCACTAGTTCCCCCATTTGGGTGTTTCCATGTCCATTTTCTTTGCGGTTTCTTCTTAAAAAATGAATTCATGATGCTAAGATTTTCAGCTTCTGCAAATTCGATGAGTTGATCGCCACGTTCATTCCTTTCCCCGTATCCGTATTTACCAACCGATGTCTCTCCTTGTTCCTGTTGTCCAATTCTTGCATTAAAATCTCCCATGATGAGCTTGATGTGTTGTTTCCCCTTGGTATGTAGCTGTTTGATTTCTTCATAGAATTCCTCAACCTCCTCGTCGGTATGGCTTGATGTTGGTGCATATGCCTGTACTATCTGAAGTTGGTATCGCTGGGTTAGTTGAACAACGAGCCTCGCTGCTCGATCTGACGTGCTTTCGACTTCAAGAAGGTAGTCTTTAATTCTTTTGTTGATTAAGAAGCCAACACCACTTGTTCTTCCAGTTTCCGTTCCTCTATAATAAAACAAATGTCCACTTTTAAGTTCCACCAACTCTTCACCTTTTCTTCTAACTTCACTGAGTCCTACAATGTCCCATTTGATCTTGTCAAGTTCTTCTTCCAATTCTTGAAGTTTTGCTTCAGAAGCAAGGGATCGTCCATTATACGTTGCCAAGGTCAATAACAAACGGCAGCCTGGGCCATTCCAGTGATTCTTAGCACCCCCTGCTTTCATGCCACGCTGACCGCTGCCTTGATCAGGAGCACTCCAGCACCTGGAGACTAGGGGCCATGGTTTTTGGTGTATTAGCATATTGGAGGAATTAGCCATCATTTCACCACGCTGGCTAGACGGGTTGGTGAATTAGCCCTCCCCTTCCGCCTTTCCATCCGTGCAGCAAATATTAATTTGCCTCTTGGATAGAAAGCCCAGCCTGCACCACTTGAAGGCGGGGTAGGACACTAGGTTACTGGCCCGGCCGGTTCCACACATCGTCACATACTTTCA
>QLNU02003225.1:125541066-125570367 GCA_006491805.2 Dysdera silvatica | reverse complement strand
TGAGACCTTTTCAAACGTAGTTCTAGACTCTTTTTCAGTAGCTTCCTTTTCTCATCTTCTTTGACTGAAATTATTGAAAATATTAATTGTTTAGGAATGTGTTTATAATGTACTATAATTACAATATTATTAAATGTAAAATACAAAATAATGTCTGCCATTTGTGTAACTATAAAGTGCCCACAGGCATACTATATTTTGTAAAAATATCTAAAAATACACACAGTTTTATTATGTAACGCTATCAAAATTATGATACTTTACGATGAAAATCAACGAATATTACTCTGTTTAAAACCATCACCAAGACAGACAGCATATAAATTCATGTTAAATGCTATCAATGAAATGATATATCACACAATCATGCAAAAATAAAAAAAAAGTGTACAAGCAAATTATTATAGGCTTTGTAATGTATGATTGTTGGGCTTTAAAAGTGAGGGAGAAGAATATGTTCCATGTCATAAAAATGAGCCTACTAAAGAATAGCCCTGGTAGGGTAACTTTATTAGAGAGAGAAAGCATAACACTGACAAAAAATAAATGTGCACACTGACAATGAACCTTGTGGGGTTAACCCTACGAAAACAAAAAGCACAACCTAACACATAAACTAAATATGTTTATTTTTTGCCGATTAATATCTTGGTCCTAACAGTCTGGTCCTTCATGGAAATCATAAAGAACCTGGCACGTCTAAGATAATGTACTCGACTGAGATTATAGTCAACTATGCCATGAGAAAACACTCTTGTAAGACCAAAACTTTTTACCACCTTCTAAAAAATTATTCTTTTCATACGCATAACACTTTGCATTCCATTTGTTACTAAAATTTCAACCAGGATTTCTATCTTTTGTAAATTTAATTTTTATGTCGTTTTTTACTCCAGTCAATAAACTGACTTTTTTGGGGGAAATAAAGAATGGTTTTCATGGAAAATAAGATATACAGTTTTTGTTGACTTTAAAACTATACTTTCAGTGTCTCGGGAAACCTTTATAAATGGACTGATCTTTTCTTCACAAGCACATTTTTTGATAGTTTATGGGCAGATTTGAAAGGGTTATAGACAAACAAGACAGGGAGTAAAAGCTCTGTATAAGTCCAATATTATTTAATTTGTAATAAACAGTCTTAATCGTATGCTTGTGAGATAGATCTATGGAGTTGCAAGCACTGCTCTTTGCCAGTAGTCTACAAGTACAGTTATTAAAGTACTAGAAGTCAGAATGTAGTCGGCCCTAAAAGTTCTGGCTATTTGAGTTGATGAAAATGAAATGATGGTAAACCATTTGAAAACAACTTTTCAACTGTTTACTTTGAGTTCATAGATAAAGAATGGGAAATGAAGTCTCTCCAATGGACCTCTGGCCACTACAACATATATGGGAAGAGCAATGTACAATGATTTGGTAAAGATGACAACACGAGACCTTCAGTGTATTATCTTAATTGCATCTGTGTAAAGATGTAACGGCAAGGACAATATGAGTGATTACTGGATAAGACATTGCCTCACCCCCCCCCCAATGCCCTGCCTAGAGTGGCATACTTTAGAAACTGAATTGAACACAATCACCTACAGAAACATTTACAAAGAATTGAATTGGCAGAATCTTCTATTTGCCAACTACAACATAAACAGGAAATGACTAGATCATGCTTTAGATCTGGCGACATTTTATCTAGTAAGACAACGATTTTTCCTGTAGATCATTATTTTTACAAGTTTTATACAAACTCTTGTTTATATCAAGCTTCTCATTATTCTATGGCTGAATAGAAACCGATGCATGATATAAAAAAAAAATTTAGTTGTAACTAAAAAAACCAACCATGAGTTTGAATTCACCCAAAAGGTTTGAATCCAGTATGAGTATGTAGCATGTTTTTTTTTCTTTCTCTAACTAATGATTTTATAACTCTAATACATAATAATAATTGCATAGGTTTCTAGTATGAATCATATAATAGTAGTGTTATTAAGAACTCAATCATATTTCAAGTAAAGCTGCTTGGTTGATTCTTTTAAGAGAACTTCTTTACAAGGACCGTCAAGGCCATATTATGAAAGGATTTGAAATTTTCCAGGAATCTAAACCACAGACTGATGAGTAGAAAAACGGCAAGCTCTCTATGATAACATTAGGAGTCAAATTTAGGAGTACATTTTCCCAAAGAATCCAAATCTCTACGGAACCAACCCCAAGACCACAGTGAACAGTTTGTTGTAAACGTTTTTCTCCTTTTTCCCGCACTGTTGGGAATTAAACCCACATTTAACAACATGCTAAATGAAAGCATTACTGCTGCATAACCCTCAGGGGAACTTAGTGTACATATGAATAGAATCTTAATTTACTTATGCAGATTTATACTAGTCTGAGTTTCCGTTAGTGGTGCCGAATTTGTGGGATCAAGACACTTTTTGAACCCTCAATAATTTTGTTGTGGGTTCCTCGAACCCCTAATATTTTTGCTCGTGGGGAAAATACGCGTACGGAAATATGTGCACATGGTTCTTCGTTATTAGTTCTTCACGATTTTCATTATTTATACCCTGTTCCCTGAACCTTTTATAAAAGAAAATTCTTCATTTTGTCTGGGTTCATAGAAAATACAAAAGTTTAGTCTGTAGCTCTACACACAGAGACGAGAATCTTTAGCGGCCATAGTGATAAAGGAGAAAATATGTTGTCCAGTAAGTTGATCCACCCTTTTCTTCACTTTTTACTTTGTTCTGCTTCCCAAGCACCCCTGGAGCACCTGGTGAATCTGGCTTTTATTTCAGCCAAGTTCTTTCTAAAGAGAGACGGGGGAGGGGGGTGAGCACATCCGAGTATTGGTAGCAATCATAAAACTACAGGGATGTATACATTTAGGGGAACCCCTTCCCAACTGTATAAAAGGTTTGCACGATGTAATATTTAAGGAATTTTGTCATCATTGCCACAAGCCACTCCCAAAAGTCTTTAAAGTACTGAAAACAAAATTGTAATTCAGAAATAATTTGAAGGAAAAAAAAATGTTTGCATTTTTAAAGTTGATAAAAGCACCTAAAAATAAGTTTATTTTTTACTTTTATGAAGATAATTGAGTTGGAAACAACAGTATCTGCACGTTGTATACATATGAAAATGTTGCACCTACAAAAGTAAAATAAATAAAATAATTATCTAGAGAAAAAATATTTTTCTATAATTAACTATAATTTGCTTCATTTTAACATTTCAGGTGTCTTATTGTACCAGATAATCTGATAATGAAATTTAAATTACACTTACATCCTTTTAAAAAGGGCGTGGGTCAATCGATTTAAAATTTTTGGAACCCACAATAATTTTTCAAGTCGGCACCTATAGTTTCCATCCAACAAGTACATTGATCCACCCAACAGTTCTTAGAAATGGTAACCCTCAATTAAATAGCCAAGCACATTTTTTATGAGTAGAACTTTATATGCAGTACAATCTTGGTAATATGCATTCCGCTGTTTCATAAATCCCACTTATTCGTAACAAACTCCTCGTCCCTTGGAAAACTCACAGTAATTCGTAAAATAACAATGCATTTCGGTCCCTTCGCTTATTCGTAAGTGTTTTCTCACTCAAGAAGAACAAAAACATCTTATAAATCATAATACACAACAATCCCGTTTATTTGAAATGAAACTTTCCACCTTCCCTATAATATGGCTCTGAAGAGAAGGCGTTTGACCCTTAGCTGTTCCATTCTTAAGAGAAAAAACTCTCCCGTTTGCCAATGTGGGGAGGGAAGAGGGTTGCTGACCACTTGTCACCAACAACCTTTTCCTTAAATCGCATGGCGTAGTTAAAAATCACAAGGTTCACACACCATACGAGTTACCTGCATATTTTTAGTTTCATAATTTTAGTTAGCGGCTTCAGTTACATTCAAAACGGTTGCATAAGTGTCTTTCTATTCTCCAAAAAAGAAACTATTGATACCGATGGTGAGAAAAAAATCGATGTAGCTAAACATTTTAAAATTCCTCCGTCTACATTGACATTGATTTTACAAAAAAAAAAAAAAAAACCCAAAAAACCCACTTCATTGCGGCAGCGCCTTCTAGCAATAAGGTAAAAAAAAATAAGCTTCTAGAAATCGAAAAATTTCTTGAACATTGTAGAAACCATGCCACTAAAATGCAGAAAGTCAAATGTTCCAGAAGGAGATGTAATAATAAGGGAAAAGGCTACAGTCTGTGCAGAGAAATGGGATATAAAAGATTTTAGAGCAAGTGATGGATGGTTTGACCGTTTTAAGAAAAGACACAACATTACTTTTTGAAAAATAGGTGGAGAAAGTGCGAGTGTAAATGATGACATATGTATTGATTGGAAAGAACAATTAAGTGAAATGACTGAAGACTATGAACTGGAGGACATTTATAACGCAGATGAGATGGGTTTGTTTTTCAAGTGCCTTCACGATTGTTCAATATGTTTCAAACACGAGAAGTGCCATGGCTGCAAAAATAGTAAGGACAGTCACCCTTTTGCTTGCAGCGAATATGGATAGATCCAATAAATTAAAACCATTAATGATCAGCAAAACCCAGATGTTTCAAACACTTAAAATCATTTCCCGTCCTTTATCCTTCCAATAAAAAAGCATGGATGACTTGTTGTTTATTCCATGAATGGCTGAAGTTGTTAAATGGTGCCATAGAGAGACAACAGCGTCCAATTCTGCTATGCACTGATAATTTCATGGCCAACTATGGCGCTCCGATTCTTAGTTGCGTAAAAAATTGAGTTTTTGCCTGCTAACACAACTTCTAAACTTCAGCCACTTGCTCAAGGCATAATAAAAATTTTTAAAAGCATGTACGGTAAAGAAGTCATTATGCAATTGTTAGATGGCATTGAAGATGGAAAGAAGAACAAAATCACAATCTATTCGGCTATGAACATTGCCGACAAAACGTCGAAAAATGTCAGTCAATTTACCATTCAAAACTGTTTCCGTGCTTGTGGTTTGGTAAAAAAAAACAAATAACAAAAAAAAACCTGGATACATCTACTGACAAACTGGATTCATCAATTATCGATATAGACATTGTAGATTGGAATCGAGTGCCTCAAAGTGAAAAAATCACATCAAATTTGAAGATTTCATTCACTTTGACGATGATTGCAGGGAAATCTGACAGACGAGGACATTTTGACCCCAACAGAACAAGATGGAGAATGTGATGACGATTTTCCCCACGATTTCTATAAAGGGAGGGGGGGTGAAACATTACATCAATCGCTTGAGGCACTTTCAGACCAAATCAGAAGTCAGCGATGATGTGTTTTCGGCTATTGTGACACTGGACGCCACTGATCAAGTGTGTGAACATTCACCAGACAAAAACAATGGATTTTTTCTACTTGACGACTTTTTTCTACATACATACTTTATTTATGTTCTTTTATTTTAAGCCTAAGTGGGGAGGTTTTTGCAGTACATATAGGTGCATAATTCCTATGTACATTGTATAATTCATATTATGTGTCTATTGATATATACTATTTTATCCATACTAATTTTATTATTTACACCCTGTTAATTCGAAATTTTACTTTTTTTTACCCTTGATAAATCATAATCCCACATAATTGAAAATCTGGATAATTCATAATGAGGACTTGGTCCCTTGACATTACAAATTATCGGGATATTACTGTATGTGTATATACAGGGTGATCCTTAACTCAAGGAAAAATTTTTAACGAGTTGTAGGGGACCCGAAATTAACCATATTGGCCGATATCACCATGTTCAAAACGGAATGGGTATTGCTGCACAACCAATCACACCAATTAGAAATAATTTTTCAATACATAATTTAAGTAATTGAACTAATAATACAGCAGAGACAAAGAAATCCGGAATTCCGTTTTCTGATTTTGATCTGTGCTACTGTTTAGTGAAAATAATCCTAAAAATGCCTTTTTTAACAGACTGGAAAAGAATTGAGAACTGCCAAGTATGTGTAACAGGTGAAGGACGTTAAAATGAACAATTTTTGTTCGGTGACTTTTTTGCCAAAAATTAGCCATTAGGCCCACTACAGTGGATTTAGTGTTTACGTCCACTGCGTTCAAGGTTTTCACAAATGGCAAAATGCGCCATTTCAAGAATTTCTAAAATTATTTAATATCAACGGACCTCGGGCTCTCTCTCTCTATTTGGCGACTTTCTAAAATCTGTTAAATTCACTGGAATTGTAAAGCGTAAAGGGCAGTACATCTTGGAAAAAGAGATATCTTAGACAGAGGCGGCCTTAGTGTGCGTGTGTGGAGGTGGGGGACGAGCCGGGACACGACCGAGGTCGTTAAAAATTATAGTGCGCGTACTGAGAAATTAATTTATGGCTGCCCTTACATACATAATTCTCAACGAGATCGTAAAATCACAGACAAAAAAAATAAAATAAAAAAAAATGTACCGCATGTACAATGAAATCAGTTTTCAACAACTCTTAAACACTTTTAGGCAGGGTCGGCATTGGGAGGGAGGGGGCGATCGTCCGGGGCTGCTTAAAATCAAATTTAAGCTTTAAATTAATTTGTGCAGTAAGAAATTAGCTTTTCGCGGTCCTTACAAATTATGTCCAAATACGAAGGATAAAACGCTGAAACTAAAACTTTCTGTCAAAGAATGTATGTTCTCGAATGTATGGTGCTTAAGCACCATCCTACAAATTGCTCAAAAGAAAATGTAACGATTTTATTTATCTTTTTTACAATAAATGCTCAAACGGACTACCACCAGAAGTGATGCATACCTCACACCGTCGACACATTAAATGATGCACATTTTCAAAGATGCCAGGTATTTCTCGAATAGTGGCAGCAGCGGCGACAAATCTGATGATGAGATACTGATTAGTAGCAATTGGAGTCTCGTATACGATGGTTTTCAGTGTCCCCAGAAGAAGAAATCCAAACTGGATAAATCGGGGGATCACGGTGTCCAAGACATAGGTCCACCCTGACCAATCCGTCGCTGTCCAAAAGCAGCATCCAAATAACGAAATGGGCTGGGGCTCCATCTTGCTGGAACCACATTTTATGTAGAATGGATAGTGTAATGTCCTCAAGTATTTATGGCAAGGCATTTTGCAGAAAAATGGAATATTTTCTCCCGTCAAGTCGAGTTGGCAAAAGGTATGGCCGAATCAGAAAGTCGTTCACGATACCGGTCCAAACATTTACAGATAATCGTTGCTGAAAAGCACCTGGCCATGTAGCGTGTGGATTCTCATTTGCCCAAAAATGAGTATTGTGCACATTAAACATGCCCTCTCTTGTAAATGAGGCTTCATCCATGAAGAGGACATGTGTTGGAAAATCCGGCTGCATTGCACTCTGCTGACAAAAACCATCGGCAAAATTGCACATGTTGAGGATAATCCTCTGCTATCATAAATTGATGTTTGTCTACATGAAAGGGGTGTAATTGATCCTGATGCAAAACTCTGTATATGGGTTTCTGGCTCACACTTCTGCTATGTACAACACATTTGGTACTTGTGCTGGTCATTTCTCCAACCTCTCGTATAATGTCTTCTTCTAGTTGTACAGTTCTTGAATATCTCCTCCGACCGGTCTCATGCCTGCTAACATGGAATGATCCAGTTTCACAGAGTTGCCTGTGCAAACGTGAAAAAACTCTATGATCCGGTACTCGATTAGTGAGGAAACGTTCACAATATAACCTTTGAGCTGTACTTGAATTCATATTGCTAGCCCCATACACCAGATGCGTACCTGCCTTTTCAGAATTCGCGAATGGCTCCATCGTGTACGACATCCGCGTTAAGAATGATTAGTTTAAGCAAAGAAGTAAATTCTGCATGTGCCCAATAGCGCCCTCTAGTAGTAAACATACACATTTTGTTAGATTTGCCGCCTCTACTGCCACTGTTCAAAAAATGCCTGGCATCGTCCCTACACGATGTCTCCCCTGTATGCAGAGCTGTATACAGGAGAAGGGTCATTGAAAACTGATTTCATTGTACATGTGGTGCATTTTTATTATTAGTTTATTTATTTATTTTTTTTTGGTTTGGGATTTTACGATCTCTATATCTCTAATAAACTAATTTCTCAGTATGCGCACTACAATTTTTAGCGACCTTGGGCGTGTCCCGACTCGCCCCTGCCTAAGGTATCTCTTTTTCCAAGATGTACTGAGCTTTACGATTCAGTGAATTTAACAGATTTTAGAAAGTCGCCAAATAAAGAGAGCCCAGGGTACGTTGGCATAAAATAATTTTGGAAATTCTTTAAATGGCGCATTTTGCCATATGCGGTAACCTTGAATGCGCTGGATGCGAACACTAAATTCACAGTAGCGGCCAAACGACTAATTTTAAGAAAAGAAATCACTGAACAAAAATTGTTTGTTTTGATGTCCTTCACCTATTGCACATACTTGGCAGTTCACAATTGTTTTTCAGTGTGATAAAAAATGCAGTTTTATGCTTATTTTCACTAAATCGCAACACAGATCAGGATCAGAAAAGGGAATTCTTGATTTGTTTGTCTCTGCTGTGTTATTAGGTGAATCACTTAAATTCTGTATTGAAAAAATATTTTAATTGATGTAATTGGTTACAGCAACGAGCTGGATATAAACAATAAACTGACTCTGTATTTCCGTTTCGAACATGGGGATATCGGCCAATATGGTTCATTTCCGGTTCCCTACCACCCCTTAAAATTTTTTTCTCTAGTTAAGAATCACCCTGTATATATTCCATATCACCTTTGCATACAAAAAAATAACCATTCTTTATCAGAAATATGACATTCTTTGTAAGAAATGTAAAAATTTTGTGAGAAACACAAAGTCCTTACTCTGTGTCGAAGGTTTTCACAAAATAAATTAAAAAAAATATTAAGACGAATAATTATTTTGACAAAAAAAGTCTTCATGTTAAGAAGATGACTGGGACAAACTGAACCCATAGAGAATTTCATCATGTTCCATGTAGTAAAATAAAGTTTTCAGGAATTGTGCAAGAAATTTTTTGTTTGCCCCTCCCCCCCCCACCCAATAGTAATTCTGCCATATTCTGTCAGGACAACATATAATAATAATCAAAAGATTATTCACCTGTTTTCAGCATGTCATAGCTGTGTACAGTGGTTAATGTGTCTGTTCGTGATTGGCAATCGCTGCACTGCCATTGGCCAGCTGGCCTCTCTTGGAGTGGAGGTTGCATACAGCCTGGGTGTTGTTGTTTGGCACAGGAGTCACATTTTACAAGGTCTCCAGGCTGTGTACAAACTATACACAGGTTAGAGAGTAATTGTTCAACCCTCTGTATAAAGAAAAATAGAACCATTTTTCTTATTTAACCATTTAGACTGATAATAGAGAAAAACAATGAAGTACTCACATTTACATACAAGACAACTCCTACATTACTGACTCAATTCTCTTTTACTGATATTTACATACTTTTTAATGTATACGGACTTCCAAAAATTGAGCATGTAAAACTAAATCAAAAACAATGAAAAAAGGTCGTCTTTGATTGGCTCCAAGTTTTTAAATGGTAGCCAATAAAGTAATTTATTCCTGAGTATAATAATAAAATCGAAGAAAATATATTTAGGTGGTTTTGTTTTGTTTTTTAGGTGTTATCTTCATGCTTAGAACATTCAGAAAAAGGTTTTGTATCAAGTCCTGATATGGGATATGACCTCTCATGACAGTAACACAAGCTTTGTATCGACATTTGATCCTTTAATTAGATAATCCAATTCATCAAAGGGCAACAACTGTCATTCCTGTAAAAGAGGAGTTTCCTCCTCTTGGAGAATAGTGGGTGAGGGCAGAGACAGCTCTTTGAAAGGTATTCCAAAGATTTTTAATATGATCAAAATCTGGAGAATATGCTAGCCATTGAACACAAGCAATACTTTTGCTCTTAAGGAACTTGTCTACCAGCCATACCCCATGGGGTTAAGTGTCATCGTCCATGAAAAGAAGAGAATCTGGACTCACTGCTGTAGCATAGTCTCACAAAAGGTTCAAGGACCAAGATCCCGATACCTTTTCCTCCATCACAGTATTCCTGATAAACGTCTGCAGACCGATGCGATATTCCAAAGAGAATACAAAGCATCTCATCACCATGACTGAAGATGTGATGTGTAGCAATGTTATTGGGTTGATTCTCCAAAAAGCATACTGGGTCAATGTGTTTCTTTTTAAGTTACAAGCTGACGATTCCACTCTAATTCTCCTTCTTTAGCCTTAGTGCCCAAAGGAACATAAACTCATGGTACACAGGAATAAGAGACCTTTGACATGTAGCCTTCACCATAGAGTACTGGCAGATATCACAACTTTTATATTACTCTGGTAGCCATTGCCCGGAGAGCTATCATGGTCCTTCAGTGATTGCATTTGTTTAATAATGAAATATGTGGAAAGATGGATGCTTAATCCATGGAAGATTCATTCCATGGAATGGGTCTGCGAATAACTCCTCTGGCATGCACTTGGAGAAGGGCAGTCTCTGTCCATTTACTTGTTAGAAGCTGAAGACTGCCTTTCAAGGAATATGAGTTTTACTATTAAGGCACGTTTTTCTAGATGTGCATATTTTGCGGCACAACAATGAAAAACGTCAAAAACTGACTCAAACAGTGGAAAACCAATCGAAGTGTTTTTCTAGAATGTGTGAAATGCTCCCATTGGTTTTTATTCTCCGAGTTTCAACTCGAAATTTTATAATGTTGCACCGGAAAATATGAGCATCTGGGAAAATGCACCTTAAATGATTGCTTATACTTTCAAATGTTAAATTTTAAACAAAATTAAATTCTTTGCAGAATTATAATTTTTTTAATGGGAATACTTTTGAAATGTCCATAGCCTTTCATAAAAGTTGGAATTCCAAGTAAGATTATTTTTTATGAAATAAGTTTTTTGATTTTAGAAGTCAAAAGATTAAATATCAGGCTATCACCAAGAATTTTTTGAGTAACAGGTAGTAATATTGCTATGATTTTTAATTTAATAAACTCAATGAATATTAAAATTTTTTATAATTAAAAAGCATCATTTAAAAATGAAAAATAAATGTATTTTTATTCGATAACCACTCATTTTTTATTGCCACTTGGCAATCTTAGGTTTGGTGAGTTTATAGCAAAAACAATACCTTATCTTCCATGTTAGGGCTAGCTTGTCGATGGACCCCATTGACAATTGCGGGACTAGATACTGGTGGAGTTGATGGACATGATGACAGTCGATCAGGATTCGACGTAGATGGTGAATTGCTATTGTGACTTGATGGAGATTCGGGAGTTGCTTGAGTGCCGTTAGAAAGATTGGCCACAGGTTTTGAATCTAGTCTAGGTCTACCTGAAAATTACGATTTCGAAAAATAAAGTCTATATTTTACATGAAATTTGAAATGCAGTAAATTTTCTCACTAAAAACTTATAAAGGACAAAGAATAAACCTTATTAAATAGAAAAAGATATTAATTGGAATGTGGGTAATCCTATGAAGCATGTGCCAAGACTAAAAAATGCCATCATTAACACACATTTATAATGAGCCATGTGCTTGCTATTAACTTAATCATACATATGACTTATAAGAAGTCATGTTCATGTTGGAGGTATTTCTTATAAATCATTAATTTAAGTTATAAATGCTTAGGTACTTCTTAGCTTCAATAATCCATGCATTTCTCCTTGGTTAGACTATATACCCTGATGTTTAAAATAGTAGCTATAAAGATAGTTACTTCTTTTTTTTTGACTTGCACACATTTATTAAACATGGCATTGCTTTTCTTCATGTTTGCTTTTAAGCTAGATGTCTCCCTATGCTTTATAATTTCTTCATTGTGACATTATAGCTCTCCAAGTTGATGGGTTTGTGTTTTACATGACAGAGTCAAAACAAAATATTTGCATTTTTATGGCAAGACAACAAGGGTTATGCTGCATAGGGCCAACATTTTCCCAAGAAAGCTGTGAATCTAAACGGCCCAAGGAATCAAACTCCAGATTATGGTTATTATATAGCAGAAAAATGGCATGTGTTCTACGGTACACTGGGAACTGCACCCAGGTTAACGGCACAATAGACAAAAGTGTTACCATTTTGCTGCTATAGGGGGAAACAGTTTTTCTAAGCATCATGCAAATATATATATATATATATATAGTGAATTATAATATTCAAATGTGGCTCTGCTTTGCCATAGTGGCAGTGCTTTCGTTACCATGTGAAGAAAATAGAGTTCCACAGGCACACAGTGCTTGCTTTTTTTTCTACTTACCAGTAATAGGGATATTGAGAGTAAATAATTTCATCTGTACGGCCAATGGCAGCAGTATTAATTGATAAATCACCCATAGGGGAAAGAATGATTTCATGGTGTATGATCCCACAACCTTTTGATTGTGGGTTAAATGTTCTACCTAATAAGCTACGGACAGCTATGCACTGGATGCACAAAATCATTCTTTTGCCTGTAGGTAATTTATCGAGTAATACTGCTAGCATCAGCCTTATAGGTGGAATTGTTTACCTTCAATCTCAATGCTTGTCTAAGCCGGGACGTCTGCTTCATTTGCCTCTGTTGTGTTTGGTTTCAAAAGCGGTCTAGGCACCAGATCAATGTTTGTTAACTTCTCCGTCATGTAGCTTTATATTTGCTCATGGAGGAGAGTTTTATAGCTGTCCATACCCAGTGGGTAGAAGAACATTTGACCAGCAATCAAAGGGTTGTGGGATTGTACCCCACCGGTAAAAAGAAACCCATTTTTTTCTCTGCGGGTGATTTATCCAGTATTATAAGTTTGATTTCCTGAACCAATAACTATTTAGTTTTTTTTTAGATTTTTAAAAGAACTTAAAAAAAATTAAGAATTTGAATTTCTGAGGAAACTGTAGGTCCTGGTGCAATATAATCTTAGCTGTCTTTGCATCATAAAATAAACAATAATTTTAAAATATGGTTTAAAATTGCGAAGTTGAAAAACAATACGTTAAACTACATCTGCAAGAGTTATGTTAATTAAGTTTGTATAATTGATAGAACAGAGAATAGGATCATTTTTTTTTTAAAAATATCCACTTGAATTTAGCAAACACGGTCAGTACCTCTAGGTCTTTTCAACGGTGGAGCTAAAGCTGCTGCGGCTGCTGCATTTCGCCATTTTTCTTCGAGCGCAGCATTGGAGAACTGTGGGTTAGCAGTTGTCCGCCTTTTTCGCTCACTTTTTTTATTTTTCAAGTCTTGTAGATAATCTTTCGACACTAAACCTAAGGCACCCATGAATTCTTTCTTCTAAAAATAAGTAAGTAAAAATACAAAAATTATATATAGACGTTTTTGGCTAATGAAAATAACTCTTTCGATTGTAATCAAAAAATAAGTGAATCATCACATTTTCCCTTCAAAAGTAACTTACAAATTTACTAAACAACAATAATTATTCTATGATATTTTGCAAATACTGCTAAAAATTGCATAACATAAACATTTTTTTTTTAAACATAACAGCAAAACAAGCAAATTAATTGTTTGCTGGCAAGTTAGTGTAGTAAAATACAACAGTAATTTAATAAAGCTGTCTTTAATTCAAATTGAAACACTGAAAGTAAACATGCCTTTGGATCCAATTTCACAGGCATTGGTTTTTCGACTTGAATGCTTGTTTTGTTGTTGGCTGTGAAAGAACTTTGTGCAAAATTGAAGTTTTTCTGGGAGGGATGTTCAGCGGCAGGAGCAGCCACTTTCGTTGAAGTAACGCAAGCTGTCGTTGCAAAGCTAATACTTACAGGTACAGTAGAGTTGAGGGTCTGACATTTAAGCATTGGCTGTAAGTGAAAATTAAAGGCTGTTAAAGTAAAAACATACTGACACTAACTATACTCATTCCAGAATTGGGTTTATATGCTGCATTATACAGGATCCCAAAAGGGGGAAACTCTTCAATTACTTAAGAACTCACATTTTGTAAAAATACATATGGGGATAAAGGCCATGTTGGGCTATACTCAATGGGATAGTGGTCAGTGCATTAGAATGGTAATTCAAAAACAGCTGGTTGGAGCCAGGGATAGCAATATGATGAAAATACTGAGAAGGCCCCGACAAACCCCCAATCCTACCCACTTTTTAGGTTCAGTTTTCAATCTCAGGAATGGGGTCATTACGCTCACCTCTATAATTGAATTAAAATAATTTAAAAAAAGACTTAAGTAGACAATAAATAATTTTTTCCAGTTAGCTTAATTTTTAAATGCACTATAAGTCCCAGAGCCATAGATACGCTGGGGCTAGAGGGGAGTGAGCCCCCCACCACCGAGAAATGTAGTTAGCTCGCCCTGGAAAATATTTTTTCTCAAAATAAAATATTGCAGAATTTTATTTTAAATTTTTTGTTTTGTATTAAATTGTACATGATAATGGAAATTGTTCTTTGACGATAAAGATGTGTTCAAAATAGCTTTCTATTGTAGATCTTGTGTAAATGATGTTTCTTATACAGTTTGAATCTTCGTGTACTTCTTAATAAGGATAAAGGAAATTATAGAGAGATATACTAAAGGTTATAAGTTTTCAATGAAAATTTACGTTAAGAAATTTATTCATTAATGTTAAATATATTAGCCTACTTAGATATTTACTATTATTAAATATATTAATAATAAAATGTATCAAAACATTTGCAAATTTTAAGCACCCCCCACACACACACACTTAAACAGGAGTCTAGCTATGGGCCTGTGTAGGCACAATATAGCATGGGCTTCTTTTCTTCTCATTGTAGTTCAGTTTAAATTTCATTACAGTTCACTTTCATCTTTATAGTGACGGAAAACATAAACAACAGCAATTGGTGTATTTTACATATTATGTCATTCACCTCCAACTATCTTCTGCATTTCCCCATTTATGGCCCATTAGTTTTGAGAGGGTCTCCCCCCAACCCCTTGCAAATTTGTTTAAAAGGGCTCCAAGATTTTACATCTATGGTTAGAGTTCAGCCTGAGTGTTTCCTTTTCTCCAATTATTTTAAGAAAAAAAAAAGTAGTTTTAATGAAAACATTAAATTATGGAATGTCAGATCTAATCGTAAGCAAGCAGTGTGTCAAAAATTATGGTAGTGTAAGTCAGCCTCAGCAGGTTGTTTTTTTTTTAATCTGAGACAGTGTCTTGTGTTTGCAAATATATATAAAAAAAACTTAAGTAAAAACATAGTAAGCAATGATATCTTTTGCTGAAACAGGCAAAAATGACACACTTCATTTTAATTTTAAATGATAGTGATATATTAGTGAGGATGAAATATAAATAACAAAATATTTTAAAAATTCATGATCAACGCCACTAATGATTTTTACCACTCCCACATAAACATAGACATTACCTAGAAAGGCATATTTTGAGTCCCAACTTGCAAACAGTATTGTACAATGAATGAATGAATCTATTAATGGTTAAATGATTATGTAGGTACCAGGGCAGTTGAAAAGTTAGTTAACATACTCCTTATTGCTAAAGGTGTTGCTTGGTTTCAATGACTTCCAAATGTATATTGAAGAAACTTCCATTTTATAAATTAAAAACAAAAAAGTCATAATTTTCAAAATCACCCTTTTGTCTCTTTTATATTAAAAAATATATTCCAAAATAATAACAATAAAAATAAAAAAAACCACTTACGCCATTTGGTCTAGGTGCTATTGGTGGAGGATATTGAGGCACTCTGATTGGTGGCACAATATTTAGGAGAACACCAGTCTGTGAGCCATCAGCACCTCGATTTGAAGGTGACGGCACCACGAGAACTGGGTGTAATTTTTGGTTTTCCGCTGTCTTGGAGGCAAGTAGGGCTGTAGTCCCACTACAATTTGGCAACATCACCGTAGCCATGGGTGATTTGAATGTAAGGGTGGCTGCAGAGGATGCAAGACTGTTGGTAGCGGGAGGCACTGGTTGGCGAAGAGAATTCACAAAATTAGGCACCTGCTTAGAACTCAAGGCCACAGCCTGAACCTAAGAATAAGGTTTAAACCAAAATTAACCAAATAATTAAGCATAATATGCAAGTGTGATTTAATACATTATATTTGCGTTTTATGACACATGGATAGCCATGGTCATCTTGGTCTAGAACCCACAGCTTCCTAAGGATTCATAATCTATTTCTGTCACCTAGGAAATTATATTCCAGATTCTGGAGACGCATAAAAAATGCAGAAAGCAACGGTTACCCACTGAAATCAAACTTCAGTTATTTGCATTAAACATGTTATTACTACATCAATACAGTACTTTATTACATTTCTGTTTTCACAATAATCATTAAAACAAATTTACAACTAGGTTAACCATAAAAATTCATGCAAGTTTTTAACCTATGTGTTTATTTATAGTTTTAGATCCCAGGGCTGTGTGGACTATGAGCAGTGGCGATTCTAGAGAAGAAAAAAAAAAATTGGGGGACATAAATTCCTGCCTATATGCACAGGTGGAGCTGGCGGCATCTGTGCACATAGGTAGGATAATAAAATTCAGGGGCATTTAGGGGGATGTCCCCCCCCCGGCTCTAGCCTAGAACCACCATTGACTATGAGGCATGTGGAATGGAACCTCTGACTTGATCAGGGTTTCTATTTACAATGGACAAAAAGATGGATGACTTTTCAGGCAAAATTCCGTAACTAATAACAAATAAAACTTTCAACTGAACTTTGGTTACAGGGAAAATGGCTCCATGTGCATGGCAAATTTAGCTATTCAAAATAGAAAATAAGAAAGTTTTCCCCTGATCTTTAGGTATGATTTCAAATTCCCTGACAATTCCAGGTTTCCCATATGTGTAAGAAACCTGTTTGTGTTATACAAAACCATGATATATTTGAGACAGATGTTTGCTGCTCCAACACCATATATTCACAAAGACCACTTTGTGAATACATGCTAATGAATGTGACTGAGCTAAGTGGAGATTTGGATATTTACATGCAGTTTGCTTATGAGAGTGATTTCATTAATACGCTGCCCGTGAATCATGTGCTCCTCAGCAGTATGGTGATAACCTGTGTGTCTGAATTTGACGCCCAATGGTATCAAGTGTATGATGTTTTATTCCACTGAGCTGCAACCTGAAGATAGCTTTCCCGAGTAATAGATAACAAAATCCTTTAAAAGAACATAGGTCTTGCTGAAGCATGGTTTTAGCTGCCCTTGTGCCCTAAACTCAAACGAAGACATGTGAACATTGGTTTATCGTGGTCTTGAAACTATATCAGGCGGACAAGTTTTCACTTTACTTTCTTATAATTGATTGTGAGGTTTACAGTGCAGGGACAATAACAGTTATGCTGCACTTACAGTTGCCCAAGGAATCCATGTCACCGTATGGCCTGGTGAACCAACCCCCAGATTAGAGAGACAGTTAATCGGCAAGTGTTCTTTTTTGTTGTTACCATTGGTGTGGAGGAAGCAACTATATTTGGAGTCAAGCATGGGATAACGGCATGCTAGGCGAATGTGTTACCAGTGCACAACTGTAGAGTTCAGCCTTCAGTGGTTTTGCTAAAAACTTTTGACCATTTGTCAGACTGAATTTTTTATGATTTAAAGAAGTGTTGAGAAACTTAGCAATCAGCAAGTAAGACTAGAAGTGAAGGGGAGTAAGTAGGGTGGAGGGAAGATTTATTAGTTATTTTTTTATGGCAACATGATATCCCCAAAGTTCAATCCTGACAACACTCTGATGGTAGTACAAATACAATCACCTATCAATTAAATAGCACATCTTATGAAGACCATTAAAGGCATGTATTCCAATTAAAAAAATTAATAACTGTGCTACTACAGTGAAATTTTAGTTGGCACATAGACTTCCCAGTAGATATTAACTTGACACCAACATGACATTGTAAGATTAATGGGGAGCAGGTCGTCTGCCTGACAAACATTTTACCGATCCACATTTGCCCTATGCTGTTAGCTGAACAACTTATTTGCCCAGCAGTACAAATTTTAAAACTCTTTACATATATTATTTACTTTTTATGTATTTTTTAATGTATATGAATTCTGTCCAAAAAATTTCAAAGTTTAAAAATTGATTAAAAAAATCAAATACAAGAAAATAGAAAGGTTAAACTCCAATACTGTGAGCCATTTCTTTTACAAAATTCATTGTGGTTCATTTGTTTTTGTGTTTGTAGATAGTCAGGACTCTATTTTCGCGATCGATGCAATCTTTCTATTCTGTCATTGTTCGCAGTTCACAAATTATACCTTTTGATTTTTTTTTGTCCGTTAGTGTCTTTGTACTGTTGTTAGTTAGCATGGGAATTATTAGCCAGTCTAATATTTATTGAGCAAACGTGATGTTCATCAACTGGTGTCAAGCAAACATTGTTCGGAAAACCATTTGTCAGGAAATGCAGATGAGTCGGAAATAAGCTCAAAGCATTAGCCAGATGTGTTGGCAAGCTAAAACCTATAGTCTAGCGAGGATTCCGAACCTTGGTTGCCAAAATCAAAGTCTTGTGTTAAGGAGGTACTCACTGTGTCACCCTCCCATAGAGCAACTGCTACTGAGGCCGCTTCAAAGTTGCGTTCTGTTAAGAGTAGGCATTCTTGGCAGTGGACAGCTGCCTGCTGATATATATTCAGTTCCAAAAACACAAATTATTTTTAAATAATTTTTTATACAAATATCATTTTGCCTCTTGAGACGTTTTTACTTTTTGGTAGCATTGTTTCAAGATTTCAAATTTAATTTCAAATTAATTATTATTATTCATATTATCATAAATAAATAACAGGTCATGTTTACATTTGTATGAAAGACTAATTAATTGAGAGAAAACTTACTAAAAGGAAGTAGAAAATATTCACATTATAAATGAGTCACACTTTCACATTTTTAGTTTTGCAAAAATTTTATGTCCCCCCCTCCCCTCTCCTCATAGCAAAATTTTATATGCCAAAACCAAATATTTTTTACTTTCTGTTAGCAATTTTTAAATACATGACACATTTTAGCTTTTCAGCATTGCAGACATAATCGGCATTGTAACTATTTTCCACATCCAAAGTGATGAGAAATAGTACTTACTGGAGTAGTTGTTCTATGGTTTGTTATGGGCTTTTGAGCAGAGCACACAAAACGAACCTCCTGCGCCTGAGACATGCTAGAGAACGAAGTGGATTGGTGAACATGTTGTGGGTTGCCAGAGGCTGAAGTCACTGGACAAGTTTTTATTTGTAAATTGTTTCGCAACTGTTGGACAATCTGTTTCTGTAAAACAGAGAAATATATTTCTATTAATAAGAACTCATAAAATCCATTAAAAAATGCAAACATTATGATAATAAATAGATAATTGTAATTGCAAAAAACATGCATAATGTAAAACAAAATATCATGATGCATGACATTAACAAAATTGTCAGCATAATTGCAAACCCTAACAGGGCTCTCATTCACATTTGGGAAAAAAAAAAAAAAAAAATCTGTGACTAGTTGTGAACAAAACTTTGAATTGAACTTCAGTTTCAGTGGAAAATAATTTTATGTTCATATGAAATTTTGTAACCCAGAACAGAAGTTGAGGAAGTTTACGCTGACTTTCCAGGTTTAACCAAAAAAATCTTGTTTTTCCCAGACTTTTAGAGGCAAATTCAAATTCCCTGGCAATTCCAAGTTCGCCAGGTACATGGGAACCCTGCTCCAATTTAAAAAGACTACTAACCTAAAATATTTAAAATGATTTACCTGAAATTTGGTAAACTATATTATGTATAAAAATTAACTTCGCAATTTGACTATACAGTTATATATAAGGATGTTTTAGAACTCAGTAAACTGCGTCAAATTGTGAAGATATTTTTGCACAATTAAAATAATCATTATACCACAAACCTTTACCTTACAAATCGGCAAATCATGTTAGATTTAAAGATCACATTATACAAAAATCATGGTAACAAAGATCTCGATATCTTGTGTTACAACTTTCACATAGAAAAACAGTTACAAAGCATTTTAACAAGTAAGAGAAATGGTCATTATTCTGATTACAAATATCGCCACAAATTTGTCAAACATAAATACGGATATGCTTTGTAGTTAACAATTTTGACACCCATGTGTGAGCTCAAATTAGGGCTTTTAGGTACAGGAGAAAAAGTAACACCGTCCCTGGCTTAGAGTCAAACTAAGCCGGGGATGGTGTCTCTTTTTCTCATATACCTCCTAAAGGCTCCATTTTAGGCTCAAGCGTGGGTGTCGAAATTATTAACTGTAATAGATTCCCCCATGAATAATTGCGAAAACTCACAATGGTGGCTTTGTGTGTTGACCATTATTTGGCAATTGTGTTATCCCTGAGAAGGGTAATAATATCTTACATTATCCAGTTTATGAATGTGAATATTATTCAGTTTATAAATATGGATATTATCCAATTTGTAAATATAATTACTCTTTACAAATACATTTCTATTATTCCCTATTTAAAATGATGCATAAACCCAGTTTTATAGACACTAAATTCATCAGTTTATTATCAGTTTCCCCCTCACAATTTATATGCAATACACATGGTGCACTTCTATATAATTATATATGGTTGGGATTCAAAATTAATTCATAGTAACTAATTATGTATAATTTCCTTTTACTGCATTTATTACAGCTGCTTTATGAAGAACTAGAACAACATAAAAGGTTGTTACAATAAAATGTTTCTATCAATCTTGTTTCTTCTATTATTTATTTCAAAAATCGAATTCATTTGAGTTTTGTAATAAAAAATTGGTTTTAGATTATAATCTATAAACTTTTTCATGATACACAGTTTCCACGTAAAATGTTACAGTATTATATGAGTTATATTAATAAAATAATAGTAACGAAAAAGCTACATGAGCTATTATATATCAAATTAGATGTTCGCACACTGTGGAGATATGATCACCACAGTGTGCGAACACTGTGGAGATATGATCTCCAGGGAGGTACACAATAAATGCTCAAGGGGAGGGGAAAAACACAAGATTTTTTTTGTACATGAACTTATTTTTAACTTGAGCTAACTGTTGGCTGATGTACTTAAGAGCTAAAGTATTATTTTGCGTTGAATTAGACGTTAAATTTACTTAAATAAGATTGTTATCAAACAATGTATTAATTTTTAAATAAATTTTGTTCGTTTTAAAGATCAAAGTTTCAAAGTTTTAAAGATCAAAGATTACAGTGGTCATGCTGCGCCGGGACCTACAGTTTTTCAAGGAATCCGAAGTTCTGGACCTATAATTTTCAGAGAATCCAAAACTTTTGGACCTACAGTTTGTACAGGAATCCCAACGTCTTAAGCCCTAGGGAACCTAACTCCGGACTACAGTCAGCAGCGCGATTTTTAAATAAATAAAATGTTAAAATACACATACACATGCAAAAATACTTACACTAAGAAATACAATATTTTTATTCACATACTACTTCGATCAGGGAGGTGGAGGGGAGCATGATGTGTGCATGTAGGTGTAAAAGGACGTGCGATATATGCACATATGTCTAAAGTGGGGAGAGAGAACAGGGGAATTTTATTACACTATCCAAAAGAACCCTCTATTTTAATGATAAATATTATCTCAAATAAACAAAAATAAAAAAAAATTACAATCCATTATTTTGCCGATTTTCAAACATCTAATTTGAAATATTTGACAGAAAAATGTGCATAAGTGAAATGTGTGGAGCATAATTTATAAAATGAACATCGTTCGTAGTTTTTGATGCAAGGACAGCTAGGGTCATGCTGCACTGAGATTCACAGTTTTTTAGGAAGTTGAAGCTTTGCTGTTTAGGAAATTGAACTCCAGTCTATGGTGGATAGAAATACAGCATATGTGCCAAGCACCAGTGGAATTAAACCAGGGTTAATAGCACAGGAGACAATGTCACCACTATGGCATCGTACGCCAACTAATACTGTAGAAATATTGTTGCATATACAAACACGTAGCTTAACTAAGCGAATGGCACTGAGTTCTGGAAATTGGATGGGGAAGTGAATGAGAGCATCACGGACGCTAGGATTGAAAGTATGAACACCAAAGCAGAATTTGCTAAAACATATGACACACGTCGCAGGACAAACAGCTCTATTGCAAAACAATCGTGGGGGGAATAATTTTTTGTTGCCTTGAAGTAAAGAAATAAAAAAAGTTAGTCTAACACATGTTTTCTACATTTCTATTAAAAAAGGAATTTACGTTTTACAGAATTTAAAAATGTATATAAATATACATATATCTCCTGCAGAACATTTTTGATCAGCTGAAGGTCTTGTTGCAGAACGTTGCAAAACATTGGGGAGTATGAACACATATACAGTAAAAATCAAGTAATTCAACCTCTGATGGTTCGTCTCCCCATTTGGTCCGACCATGGTGCTAACTCCGCGAGCGATTTATGCCGTTATCCACATGGTGTTGCTATCAGGCTTTGTTTTTTGTTTTGTTCTTTGTTAAACAAGTCGTGTAAACCCCGTTTGCTGTAATTGCTGTATTGGAAATCAGTTTTTAGTGCTTTAGGCTCAGTTTACGTTAGGCATAATGTGTATGATCGAGTTATGGAAACAACAAAACATAAACATGTTATGCTATCTTTGGGAGAAATCAGACGTGCTTGAAAGGTTAGATAAAGATAAGTTCCTTCAAAACAGTGCACGTGAAGTAGGGAGTGAATGTAACTACAGTTAAAGACTGGAGAAAAAAAAAGGGCTGAAAATTCGTAAAACTTTGAAAAAGCCAAAATGTGAGCTTTTAGACAATGCTTTGTGGTTTTGGTTTTCAAGCAGGAAAGAAGAAAAAGAACTTCATTGTCTGGACCAATCATTAAAGAAAAGGCTTTTATTTTCCACAAAAAATTTGAAGGAAATGAAGGCATCGAAAAGTTTACAGCAAGTGAAGGCTGGCTACATTGCTCAAAAAGACAACATGGAATACGAAATATAGTTATTTCAGATAAGAGCTCTCTGCTGATGAAGCAGCTGCAAGTGAATTTATTCCAAAATTTGAAAATCTGATTAAAAAAAATAGATTAACTTCTGACCATTTGTATAACATCGACGAAACAAGTTTAAACTATAAAATGTTCATAACAAGAACTCTGGTTGCACAAAACGAAACCATAAAAAGTATAAACTTTGTAAAGATAGGTTGACTATTACTACCTGTAACAATACTAATGGCAGTCACAAATTGCCATTGTTTGTAATACGGAAATCCAAGAATCCAAGAACATTTAAAAACATTAATGCATCATCACTACCTGTGTATTAACGAAAGCAAAAATCAGCATGGATGAGCTGCAACCTTTTTAAGAAATAGTTTTTCAACCAGTTTGTTCCTGCAGTTAAGCAGAATCTAAAGTAAAAAAAAACTACCAGTACATGAAATACTGTTACCAGAGGCGTAGCCAGGGGGCGGTTTTGGGGGTTGTAACCCCCCATCGCAATGAAATTTTGTATATTTAACATAGGAATATATGAGTTGTAGCTCTGTAACCCCTCCCATTAAGCCTATAACCCTCCCCTTATGAACTTTCTGCTTATGCAACTGACTGTTATTGGATAATGCATCATCTCATCCATCTGAAGAGGAACTAGTAAAGGGAGAAATAAAAACTGTATTTCTTCCTACTAACGTAACTTCTCTACCAACCCATAAACCAGGGGGTGATGGAGTGGTTAAAGAGAAGATATCGTCGAAAATATATTGGACCTACTCTAGAAAATACAGAAAAAATGTAGCGGCCTGTTTGAGGCGATGAAAGCTCATAATATTAAGGATATTAACACAATTGCCGAGGCTCGAGAAGAGATGAAAACATCAACATTTGAAAAATCTAGGCGTAAGCTATGGCTGAAAATTATGGTTGAAAGTGGTCAAGATGAATATGAAATTCAAGGTGAACACACACCAGCAATTGTCAGTGACGTACAAGCTTTACATCCTGATGTTTAGCTCAGTGACGTGAGTGGATCAATCAAGCTGATGCTGACTGAACTACAAAAGAATTAAATGATGACTAGATCATTGCTGCTGTAACCCAGACTACAGACAACAGCGAGAAAGGCAATGACAATGAGAGCTGTAAACCTACTGACCGAGTATGGCATGCAGATGCTCTTCGATACATAAAACAAAACTCCCTTTATTCACCAACGGATATTTTGTGGATACGAAAATGGAGGAACATCGCAGCAAAATCAAGATTGTCATCTGCTAAGCAGAAAACATTACAGATTTTTTCGTACTGTTTAAATACTAATGGTATAGTAGAAGTACATATATTACTATAACTATACTACCTATTGACTTCAATATTTCTTGATAAATGTTATTTCCTATTTACACTGTCAGACTTAAAATGTGTCAACATAATATAATACTATAAAGTAATAGTATGGTAAGTAATATTCTTAATTGAAAACTATACGTAGTATACATTGTTTTCAAATTGTATCGCATTTTAACATAAATTAAGTGTTCCTCTCATAATCCGACCTTGTTTGCATTATGACCACACTCCCAGTCCTGTAGGTGATGGATTAGCGAGGTTCTACTGTACTTAAAATCTGATTAATTGAACTAATTAATGTCTAATATATGATTACATATAATAAATTGTAGAAATTAAATTTGGTAAATTAAATACCACATAATACTCTCTATAGTATATATAAAATTAGGGCTCGGTCATTTTATTTCGTGCAGTTGAAGTTTCAGTTTTCTAGGGAGCAGGTTCTCAACCAAACACAAAATATCCAAATAATGCAATCAATACTACAGGCAAAGACACCTAGAGAGAGAAAAGGATGGATGATCTAAAGACAGACTGGACTAAGAAGGAATAATCCATGCAAGCAGAAACAGAGAAACTATGGTCAACATTGGCCACCAACTTCAGAACTGGAGAATTAACTCCAAGCAAATTTGCTGCACCACGGAATGCTTGATTATTGTTAGACTAAGTGATCAAACAAGATAGGGAAAAAGTAATTTACAGCTAACATCCTACAAATAAGTTTCATACCGTTCAAGTAATTAAGTAAGCATCTTTAGGAGAGGGGGGGGGGTTGAGATTTGCTTACTTTTTCTGACAATGGGGAGGGGTTCTGAACCAATGCTTATGTAAAACACAGAAAATAATAAAACTAACAAGTAGTCATAGTGTGAAAGAACTTGGATGTATAACACACAGTGAGAAGAAGATATAAAATACACATAATCGTAGTTAAATATTTGAACTAATGGCTCTCAACCTTTTTTGCTTGGGAGCCTCCTTCTAGGCTCCCTGTGGCCCCTGATATTTTTGAATTATGATGAATGTATTATTTTTAATAAATGTATTTTATCAAATCCATTTCTTATATATTACACTATTTGCCTACAACGTAAGAAATATTAACAATAAAAATGTAACAAAATACTTTATAATATTATATAATTGTTATCCCTTATAGTTTAACAACATACGTAATAATTTTATAATAGAAGTTTTTTAATATGAGGGACATTCAAAAAGTAAGTTACACTCAAACATTGTAGGCCTGGAACACTACTGAGACAAGTACCACAATAGAATGTAACACACATATACCACACAATTTCTCTATATGTAGCCAATAGACCAAAGAAATGTGAAGACTCATAAAATTATTTTTTTCTAACTTTAATATTATCTAATTATATCATTTACAATTGAAACATATTCTGTGGCACTTTTTTTTTTCATTTTTATTTAAATGCCTTTGGTTTAAAAAAAAAAAAAAATCGATTTGATTGAATGAATTATGAACGAATTAGAAAAATGCACACTTTTTGAAAATTTTATGAAAAATTCACAGAAAATATGCTAAAATATTCAGAATATGAAAAACGTGTGCACAAAGGTGAAATATGCTGCAAAAACATGCAAGTGGATAGAATTCCAGGCCCTAATTGTAAGTTACAATTATAATAGTTACGATTATTGATTATAATTGTTATTATTGATTATAATTGTTATTATTGATTATATATTATTGATTATTATATGATTATTGATTATAATTGTTATTATTGATTATAATTGTTATTATTGATTATAATTGTTATTATTGATTATTTATTATATTAATTACAATTATTGGTTAGAATAGTTATGATTATTGATTACAACAGTTATGATTATTATGTTGGTTATAATTATTAATTACATTAATAGTCAATCATAGATATGGTAATATGCATGGTCAATATAATTAAACTTCTGGATCAAAAGGGTCTTCAAAAAATTTCTATCGTGTCTTTTTGAACTCGACAAACGGTAATGTTGAATACCAAATGGCTGCTTAAATTCAATTCCAAGAAAGGTGATAGTAGTGGCTGCTTCTCATTAAGTTCACAGAACGGCAGAAAGTTTGCATGGAGAGCCACTGTAGCCACGGGAATGGCCAGAAGAGAGTAAAGTAAGAGAAAGAGAGTACAAGGAGGAGGAGGAGGAGAAGAGAGGGGTTAAGAAGGAAAGATGAGAGAGCAGTGACAAGAAGAGAAGGCCTCCTTACATTAGATCTGCAGAAGCAACTTCCTTCTGGCTCAGCGTCTTTCCCACCTGATTTTCCGTTAAAAGTTGGTGGCTGCGCATGCGCCGAATATCGATTTTTCCTCTCTTGGACGCGCGGGACTACCCTCAACAAAAGTTGCAGGGAAACAATCCCTCCCCCACACCTTGTCCCCTCTCTCTCTCACAGCTCTTCCTCTTTTCAAACCTCAGAACTTGGCAGGCAGGAATCAGACGTGCGAAGCTGCCAAAATCGGCAAGTTATAGCCGATTTACTTTGCTTGACGCCACTGGAGAAGAAACCAAGCTTACAGAACTTTCCAATTTTCTACCAAAATTCCGGTAATAATTGGCCGCTTTTAAAACTCAGTCGTGCTGAAGGATTCATTTCGGGGGAGGAGGCAGCATTTTTTTTATAAAATTACGGAATGTGTGCGCAAACACACGCCCTTTTCGATCTATTTACGTATGGGGTCTAAAGCCAAGGTGGGAGGGGAGGGTTTGGAAATGCTGGATCCACCTACGTTTGTACACTGCTAATTTTATTTCATTCACCATTAAAAAATAAAAAGAATAATAATAAAAATAGCATCGCTGAGAGTCAAGAGAAGTGTGTAAGGGGGATAAAGCAAAATATGTGGAATAAAACAAATCCCTTCGAGCATGCTCTGTAATTTTGCTGATAACCATTTCCCATTCCAAACCTTAACCACAACGATACTTCATTTTCAAAGGCGTTGAATTTGCGTAAGCGCTTGCACGAAACGAATCGATAATAGCATCCTCCTAAAATAAACGAACGCAAGAACGGATGGATTCTGTGTAATGAATAATCCGTAGCGATTTTTGGAAAAGTTAGGAGAAAAAGTTTGGAGTCCATGATTGTAAAAATGACGGTTGAATGATTTTGGCGACGAATGGCGACTTTTATGGAGTTGTGGGGTCCAGCAACCCTGCAGAGGCACTCCCTAGCAAGCAAATCATCCATGCATCGCCATACTTAAAACAGCAAATGTACGGCTATTCTTTAACGCGCAAGAGCAATACATAGCGCCACAAGATGAGAAAAATGGGTAAATATCGCTACTCCGCAAAATAACTCGAGCTATTTCCTTACGTGGGCGTTATTATTCTTTCTTATGATAAAACCCATGATATAATAAGAGCTACAATAAAGAATCAAAAATTATGTTTCTATGGTTCTACTCTTCCACAGCGCATCAGTGATGAGCAGAATGGTTCAGTGAGTCGACGAACGATGGTTACACGCTTTCACAACACATTCGCAAATTCTCTGTGGGGAAAGGGTGAACTTCATATAAAGTGGACTCCCCAGAACAACATCAAAGCACGGCCATTTTAGAAAGAGCTGTGTGGATGCCCACAGGCCCGGGCACACGATTTTTTAAAAAAGGGAGGGTGTTAGAAATAAAATTCCCACTCATAAAGAAATTTATTTTTTAGCTAATAATACTGTTCAAATTGGGAGAGGGAATGAACCCCTAAAACCCATTCCCCATGCACGGCGCTTAAACGCACGGCTAACTGAAGGGCACAGGGTTTAATCTGTAAACAACAGTTAAAAAATATTTTTATTAATGTTATTTGCAGTTGTCCAAAAGGCTATATATATAATGTAAAAGGTTCGAGCACTACTATCCTTTATTTACCTACAGGGCTGTACTTACGGTGTTAGCGGCCGAGGGTGAAACATGCTTTAACCGCCCTCAAAAATATTTTAACATAACACAGCAATAAAAAGATGGACCAAGGTTTAGCATTACAAAATAAAATTCTTCATTGATACAAAAGTAAAGATAACGAAGTTAAATTAAAAACAGGTGATAACAATTAATTAACTAAAATACGAATTACAATTTATTACTACAACTATAACGAATTAATGAAAAGCTAACTCAATTTAATATAGACACTTATTATACCATTACAACTTAAAAAATGATTTTTCTAATTTTTTGTGCAGCGAAATTATCTATCATCAAATGTGAAAAGTTTAAAGAAAACGACAAGTCACTTTCAATTGAAATACGAGCTAAAGTTGGGATGGGAGTCGGTTATAGTTGATCTTAAGTATTTTATCGAATATTATTATCCTTCGAGAGGCTAACACAATTGCCCAACTGGTCAATACATAAAGACACCAGGCAGGGCATGATTTTCTTTCTTTCTTTCTTTTTTTTTTTTTAAACGCAAAGCAATCGTAACGTTTTGTAAAGCATCATGGAAATCGTTTTCAAATTAAGTTCTTAAGAATGATTAATGGTGAAGAAGCTAGTTTTTGCGGAATCGACCTTCAGTTCTGCGTATTAATTCGTTCAAATCGTCTAAAAAAATGGTCAACTGCTGACAGTAGTGCAGTATTTCGCCGTGTTTCCATCTTTTCAACGTCGGAATATTAAAAAGAAATCCAAATGCCCCGCTATAGTTTTGACACTAAATTTATTACAATTAATAACGTTGATACCCACGTTTTCCTTAGCTCATACTAGAGTTTTTTTTGGTACAGGAGAAAATGAGACATCGTCCCCGTCCTGGAGTGGAACCGGGGTTATTCCGTTGAGCCCGGAGTGCCTTACCCGCTAGACCAACGAGGACAGGAACAACGCTCTCTTTCTCCGTATA
>QLNU02003225.1:125513880-125537757 GCA_006491805.2 Dysdera silvatica | reverse complement strand
GTCCTCTCTTATGGATCAGAGACATGGAGTCTAACAGTTGGAGCAATACGAAAGTTACAGACAACGCAAAGGAGCATGGAGAGGTGCATGCTTGGAATAACTAGGAGAGATCGAAAAAGGAACACTTGGGTGAGAGAGCAAACTAGAGTAGAGGACATCATTGTTAAAGTAAAAGGGCTGAAATGGCGATGGGCTGGGCATATTGCAAGAACTGATCAACGTTGGACAACAGAAATTCTGAACTGGATTCCAAGAGACCACCGAAGACCTAGAAAACGTCCTCAAACTAGATGGGTGGATGAAATAAGAAAACAGGTTGGGGTGACGTGGAAGCGAATTGCTCAGGATAGACTTGTGTGGAAAGCATTTGGAGAGACCTTCATCCAGCAGTGGATAGATAATGGTTGAATATGATGATGATGATGATGATATATATATATATATATATATATTAATAATTTTGTGAAAATGTCCTGTTAATATGTATCGTATCCATGACAAGAACCGTTATTGACCGGATATGGGTCGAGGACAATACCGGATTAAAGTTTTGATGGACCCCCCCCTAAAGAATATAACCCTCGTGATATTCAGTCAATAAATCGTGACATTTCTTTAAAATTTATTATCTAAAATATTTAGTTTCATCAATAATAAAAATGTCTCGGGCATTTCTAAATGAAGATTTAAATAACGTTTAAACTTAACACCAGATCACTACGGGGGCCCCATACAGGCCCAGGTTACTTGGCCCATACGTAAACCCGGTACTACTTTTAGGCCATTATCTGTTACTCTTTCTCCGGGTTAGAATATTTAAAAAAGTATTTTAATTTACTTTTGAGTATTTTGGGGCGCAGTACTCAAGGTAATTGTATCTAAAAGAACCCCTCCCCCTTTTCATCAAAGTAAGAAAATATCAAGTTATTGTGCGCACCAAAGTTATTTATTATTTGTTTATATTTTCCAGTACAACGGGCAACTCAGCTAATCCAGCGGCAGGATGTGTAGTTTCCGGCAGGTTCCGAAAATATCGCCTAGAGTAGTGTTTCTCAACCGCCGAGCCCTAGCATCAATTATACCGGGCAGCGAGAGATTCTCCTAGAATTTGTAATTTTAGTTTTCTGAGCACTTTTCATGAATAAACATTTTATTGCGGAAATATTTTTTAAGAGAATACTAGTCGTTAATGTGTGGCAAGGCTCGGACCCCGAACGTCCAAATAACATCTGTGCAACTGCCAGTGATTAAGCCGTGCATTTTTAAATATGTAAATATTCACCAATAATCGAAAATTTTCACACGTCGAAATCTTTTAGCATTCGGGAAAGGGTGTACCGCTTGTTGTGACAGGTCGTAAAATACATGCAAGCCGTTTACAATAATGACCGATTGCTTTTAAAATTGAGCGAAATAACATTTGTCTTGCAAATGCCAATCGACAAGGAACATTGCTTACTTTAAGTTCGTATTAATATAGAAGGAGCGCACTAATACCCTTTATGATAATGATGCAATTAATCATTTACACTTGTGATAGTTTCAGGTATGGACTTCAAAAATGAAAACGTATTTACGAGTAAATTTATGGGAACCAGACCCCTGGCTTATAAAACAAAAATTTATCAGGCCGCGGCCTTGTAAAGGTTGAGAAGCAGTAGCCTACAGAACCAAACCCCAAAATACGGAACTGTAGAAAAAACAACACGTGCTCGGTAACAGTGGATGAAAAACCTGTAAATTCTTTATTCAGTACAGTACACAAACGCACTAATCTCATGTCATCGTACTGCTATCGCTCAGGTTGAAGGGTTACCGCTCACATTGGAGAAAAATTTCCCTGACTTTTTCTGGGTTTTTCCCTGACTTTCACGGAAAAATTCTCTGAGCAACCACAAGCAACTGTCAGCTAAACTTTAACTGCGGAGAAAATATCCTGTTCATGGAAGATTTAACTATTCAAAACATAAACTAAGGAGGGTTTCCTTGAGTTTTTACAGGTTTAACTAAAAAACATGTTTTTCCCCCTAACCTTCAGGCCCGATTTCAAATTCTCCGGCAATTCCAGTTTCTCCAGGTGCGTGGAAACCCTGTTTAGCTATAACCTAACATTATCAACAACATTTTAAAATCTGAGCACCCACAAGTTACTGCATCATATCGTCAAATTAAAAATAGACAATGAAAAGAAAGAGGTTTAATGACGCGCATTTTATCATCAAACTAATTGCCATGATTGAAATTCACGGAAAACGAGTCAGGAATATTTGTCACGGCTCATGCTCCTCGACATTAACAATGGGTTTTCGAATTTGGGAAGAGTTCCAGGGACACTGCGACGGCAAGTTCGTATTATGCGTCCCTTGGACATGCGCTGCAGAATCCAATTTTCATAAACACGAAACAAAACGGTGGACGGCTTTCTTTCAATGCAATGAAGACCAGGTCGTGGCGACATAATAGAAGTTGCAGAAGTATCGAACACTACGGGGAGATAGATGGTAATCAGCTAAAAACTTCGCCCTTTTGATTTTGTGACAAAAATCGAAATGGTAACATTTTTGCATCACCTTATACAGGACCCTGCTTGAAAAGGGGGAGAGCTGGGCGGCCGCCGAAAACCGCTGAACAAAGTGTAGTGCAAGTATCAAATAATGCAGTTTTTAGCGGCCCTTATATAGTTTAAACAGAATATTTGGTCAATTGATTTTTTGAGTGGGATGTCGTACTTCCCATAATACACGTGCAGCTTCTAAACGGTAGTCAAAATAATTTAGCATGTCGCTTGGATTGCTTTTTAGTATTCAGTGTTAAAATGGTGGAAAAGAGGTGAAATACTGAACTACTGTAAGCGGCTAGCCATTTCTTTAAGCAATTTGAACGGATTAGACGGGTATACAGAATTGAAAGTTCCTATTCAATCAATTTCGGAAACACCGGCGTATTCATCATTGATCATTCGTAAGTACTTATTTAAAAACTGTTTCCAGGATGTTTTACCAAACGTTGCGATCGTTTTAAAAAAATTGCTGACGATCCCAATTATCGTAGCTTAATCAGAAAGCTCGTTCTCTATTCTCTAAATTGAAACTTATCGAAACATACCTATGGTCTACTTCGACTGACTCCCACTTCAACGCTTTAGCTCTTATTTCAATTGAAAATGACTTGTCGTCTTCTTTAGACTTTGCACATTTGATTGATAATTTTACTGCATAAAATGTTAGAAAAATTACTTTGTAAGTGGTAATAATTTAATAAAAGTGTGTCTATTCAATTGAGTTAGCTTTTCATTAATTCGTTATAATTATGATAAATTATAATGCGTGTTTTAATTATTTCCTATCTTTAGTTACTATCTTCTTTTTCCTTCTACTTTTCGATTTTGACGGAAATATTTCAACGAAAAGTTTGGCTCACAAGTTTCAAAGGCGAGGATGATTTTTTTGGTGGCCGATTGAATTATTAATTTTGAATTGTTGTTTTCAGAAGCGTAACTGGGTATTGGCAAAGGGTGAGCTGCCATGGGCGCCACCTTGAGAGAGGATAAAAATAGCGCCAAATTCGGGAACATTTGAAAAAAAGAAAAAGAATTTGAAATAACCGGCAGGAGCGTCAAATTAAAGATTTGGCAAAAGCAACAGAATCTCTGTTACTATTCTGTAATTACGTTTAGTAAAATTTGGTGGCAAAATCGCGAATCTGCTTATGTTTGTATTAGTGAAGAACTTTCTTTCGTAAAGCTAAATTCTGATCAGTCCCTTTATCGTTGTGCTATGTTAAAACGTTTTAGAAGGCCGATCTGTTTCCCCAAAGGCCACCAGACATCGTAAGTAAAGAAAAGTCCCTATTTCTTTCTCTTTCATCATAATCAGTTGCCCAGATAACGTTATTAAAGGCTCCTCACTTTAATATTATGATTGAGATGACAGACCGTCGCGGGGTCTACGACAGCAATATTTATGTTTTTGCTGATGACATAGTAATGCAAAGCCCAGTTAAAAAAAAAAACGTTTACCACATCTTAAAGTACAGGGAGAACATTCATGGAACAGCGAACAGTTTGGAAAAAGTTTAATTACACGTTTTTTACATTAAATAGCAAATCCGTTGTTTGGTGTTTCCAATCTCAAATTAGATCAACAGATCTCCTGTGATGGGATTGTCGTCTTAACATGACTACTGAACCATTGTACGTTTGCATAAGTTCAAATTGATAAACGGCAAGCGACCGACCCTAATTTTGAATAGAAATGTTTGATTAATAGATGTGAATAAAACTTAAATTTATACATAATGGAAAAGCGGCAAATAATGCCACTCAAATCTGTCTCCCTTCCATTCGCGAAATCCACCACGATGTGAAAGAAAACAGCAATAAACGATAAATTCAGATTCTGTGGCTCCTGAAAAGTCGCGCAAAATAGATCTCTACACCAGCGGCGAAAAGCAGAAGGATCTATTCGCCATCAGCGTTTTTATACGATTAAGAGAAACGCGAAAGGAGTCAGCTAGCACGATACCCAAAACAAGAGAAAATCTGAAAAAGTACTGTTGCAATCCGCACGGATAGAAAGGCCAAAGAGGTAAAGAACAAGCGCCTGTTGCTCTTTCTGAGTGTGCGTCTGAAGGGAAGACAACGCAAGAGAGGAAGATGCAGTTGCTATAGCAACGCCGATCTCTGTCGCGGTTACGGGGAGGTTCCCGAAGTCGTCAGTAGAGATCAGAGCTTCGTAGTTTCTAAACTGTAGTAGAAGTAGTAATCAGGAGCCAAGGGGTATGGGCGGCGTGGGCATTAAATAAAAGGGGGTCCCACCTTCTCCACTAACGCTAATACAACGCCGAATTTTACCATTTCTCGCGAGCCAGAGATGCATTTTGGAGGAGGTTGCTTGATCATCGCGAAACAATCGAGCCGTTTGATTCGTCTAAGAATGATAAAAGAAGAAGCGATTTTCGTTCAGAGGAAGCCATTCCAAGGTTTGGCCTACATCCAATTCAACAGTGTTACGCCTCTTCATCTTTAGATCCTCCGCATCGTCCTCACTCTTATCAACTGGCTCTAACGTCCAAATAATATACAGTATTTTCCCATATAGATGACCTTCATGATGTGAACATCAATGAAAGAACTGTCAACAATGAAAGACCAGTAAAATATGGATAAAATCGACATGCACACAACCAGTGTGGATGATGAATTTACTAATGATGATAATGAATTCGGATAATCTGACAAATATACGATAAAAAATCAAACTTTCTTAAAGATGCGTTTGATTCTGTGACTCCATATTCAATATTAATAATTTTACGTGCTTTGAAAATTATTCGTTGAAGTTATAATAATTGGGTTAACAAAGAAACAACCAGTTACGATAACTTATATCAATGCAATTAAAAAAAAAAAAAAATCGCCGCAAACCATATTGACAATGGTTGGGTAGAGGCTGGTGGAATTTTTCAAGGGTATAAATAATTGAAAAGGAACAAAAAATTAACACAGTTTAAAAAATTTAATCGTTTACAGACTGTTTCGATCACCCAGGGCTATTAAAACTGTCTGTAAACGATTAAACTTTTTAAACTGAGTTAATTTGTTGTTTCTTTTCAATTATTTAATAATGCGCAGTGTTGTCGTCAAATTATTCCAAGTTTCAAGGGTATGTCAAAACTGGTTAAAGCTTTAACAACGGCTACCCTCAAATAGTTATCAGAATTTTGCATGGTAACGATACGTTATTCAGCAAAAATATCGACGTTAGAGACATTATACTATTTTTTTCTTAATTTATATTTTCCATACCTAAAATAATCAACCAGCACACTTTTCTTATTTTATTTACTTATTTATTACTTCCATTTTCACTAATTATATCCTATTCTGGGCAGCAGGGGCTTTGTTGGACCCCAAAGTCATTACCCTTTGCTGCCTAGACGGATTAACTTAACTAGTAAATTGTAAATCGTTATCACTCCATGTAAATAATTATGCCCGTCTGCATAAAGTTTGCTTTGATTATTTCGAAGATACTTTAACGGAGGAATTCATATAAAATCCATCATAAAAACAAAACTATTTTAAACTTGCAAAGCAATTTTTATTATTATTATTAGGAGGTGAGGGAGATGTTGACAATACTCATAACATGGCTTCACTACCCCGGCCGTAGATGATGAAGAAAATTAAAATACTTCTTTCGTTCTGAGGTTATGGTGCAAAAACAGTCACGGTCATGCCGTAGCAGGACAAAGTTTTTCAAGGAAGTTAATCTTCTGCCATCCGGGGTGTCAAACACTGGATTACAGTTAAGAAGAAAAACATTTTTGTTACATTTAGGATCAAAGCTGGATTTTCTGCATTGTAGACTGACCCCGCTACCCCTGTACCACCATAGGGCAATGTTTCTTTTGAATAGAGTTCCAGTGACAAGATATACTCTTAACAGTATTACCCAATATTGTGACAAGATATAGTTTTAGACTTTTACTGGCTTGAGGAAGTGCTGATAACAATTGGTGATCAAAATAAGAACTGATATTTTTGCAACGAATCAAACACGGATCAAAAATTTAAAATTCAAGCGATTAAAAAAAAAATCTGGCAGAATAACTTCAAGAAACTAAACTTCTAAAAGTTAACGCAGAGACGTTCTTTTTAATAACGACGTTCACAGTTGCCATTTTTTGGCAGCATATTTTAGCTCAGGTTAGCAATTTAGCATAGTTGTTCTTTCTACAGTAGACAGTGGTTCCCGTTTAGAAATTAAGTCTTGTTTCCATAAAACGTAGAACAAACCTGATCCGATAAAACGAATCCCGTGTAATCTTTTAAATCGATATGTAGAAAACGTTAAAATGCTAATAAACATAAATTAATTATACAAGTATGCAGGGCCGCAATTAGGAGCTCAGCGCCCCTAGGCACATTTGCTGTCGGCGCTCGCCAACAATTCCATCCCTTCCTGTTCTCTCCTTCTCCACCCCTTCGTCCCTAAATTAAAAATAAAACTTAACTAAATGAAGCTTTACTAATGACTCAGCAATTTATTACAATTAAATACTATTTACCGGGTGCTATAAGTACGGTTTAAAGAATTATAAATGGGAAAGATGTTTTACATTAATTATTTTTAGATTTCGTACGCTAGCGTTAAACATATTAGAATAGTAAAAAAGGATTTATATATACAAACAGTTCATGAAACAATATATGCTGTGCAGATGTCCTTCATTTCGCTCTTGGCTTTTTAAGTTTAAAAAAAAAAAAAAAAAATTCAGAAATTTTGCGCCCTCAAAAATTTTGCGCTCTAGGCACGGTCCTAGTCGGCCTAATGGGAAATACGGCCCTGCAATATACGCGTTATTACTAAAACAAAATTATTAGAATATGCATAATAATATCACACATTAAAGTCTCGGGAAGAGGGGAAGAACTAGCTATTCTCAACACTACAGTTGAATATCTTAAGGGCTTAGTCTGATTTAAAAGTCTTTGCCTTCTGCTGCTCAAACAATGTAAACCTGTACGCCACATTCGGGTGAAAAAAAAAATGCATATTCATACAAAATAAAATTTGATTTTTGGAATACTGTGATATAAAGCCGCACTTTAACGTCTATTTCTAGCACTTAATATAACCATATATTGTATAAAAAAAAGCATGTGTTTGTACACTTTTATGCCTAGCAATCGTTTATACTTTTGTCTTCGTCATTCTTATATATATATATATATCATCATCATATTCAACCATTATCTATCCACTGCTGGATGAAGGTCTCTCCAAATGCTTTCCACACAAGTATTTTTCCCGAACAATTAGTTTCCACGTCACCCCAACCTCTTTTCTTATTTCATCCACCCATCTAGTTTGAGGACGTTTTCTAGGTCTTCGGTGGTCTCTTGGAATCCAGTTCAGAATTTCTGTTGTCCATCGTTGATCAGTTCTTCTTGCAATATGCCCAGCCCATCGCCATTTCAGCCCTTTTACTTTAACAATGATGTCCTCTACTCTAGTTTGCTCTCTCACCCAAGTGTTTCTTTTTCGATCTCTCCTAGTTATTCCAAGCATGCACCTCTCCATGCTCCTTTGCGTTGTCTGTAACTTTCGTATTGCTCCAACTGTTAGACTCCATGTCTCTGATCCATAAGAGAGGACTGGCAATACACACTGGTTGAAGACCTTTCTTTTTAGACACAAAGGCAATTTCCCCTTCAGGATAAAACTGTTTCTTCCAAATGCACTCCAGCCAAGTTTAATACGTCTGTTGAGTTCTTTCATAATGTTGCCATCCATTGAAATCAGCTGGCCAAGGTAAATATATGAATCAGCAATTTCTAGCTCAGTGTTGTCAACTTGTATTTTTGTTTCCTCTACAAAATTATTGAACATGATCTTAGTTTTTTGTAGGTTCATCTTGAGTCCAACTTCTTCACTTCTAGTTGAGAGCTCTTGTACCATGTCTTGGAGTTCCAATGGGTCCGTTGAAAAAATAACAATGTCATCAGCAAACCGCAGATGATTTAAATATTCACCATTTATTTTTATTCCCTTGTTATTCCAATTTATCAGCTGAAAAATCATCTGTAAAGCAGAAGTAAAAAGTTTTGGAGAAATGGTATCTCCCTGCCTCACCCCTTTGCCAAGTTTAATAGCAAGGGAATAAAAATCAATGGAACGCATGTCCGAAACGGAACCGGTTTCTCAATAGAGTGAATTTAGTGTATACGTCCACCTCGCGGCTGCGTAACCAATTACATCAATTAAAATATTTTTTCCACACAGAATTTAAGTGATTCACCTAATAATACAGCAGAGACAAAAACATCCGGAATTCCCTTTTCTGATCCGGATCTGCGTACCACATAGTGAGAAATAAGCATAAAAGTGCCTTTTTTAGCACACTGGAAATGAATTGTGAACTGCCAAATACGTGCAGCAGGTAGAGGACATGAAAATAAACAATTTTTGTTTAGTCACTTTTTCCTAAAATTAGTCGTTTGGCCGCTACTGTGAATTTAGTGTTCGCATCCAGCGCATTCAAGGTTACCACATATGGCAAAATGCGCCATTTAAAGAATTTCCAAAATTATTTAACGCCAACGGACGGCGGCCTGTCTCTGTTTGGCGACTTGGTATTGCCCCCCTAAGTGCTACTTCTCCTGTACATACATATGTACGTAGGAGAAATAACGCCCCTAGATGATACTTGACCTACATGCATATCTATATAGAGGGAAAGTAGCACGTAGGGGCTCGAAAAATCTGTTGCTGGCCCGATGGAACACTACATAAGTAATATTCCATTGCAGTAAACCATGCCCCCTCACTTAACGCCGGCCCTGATTATAATATGTATTATGAATATATACAGGGTGGTCCTAAACTATATGTCAAAAATGTAAAGGCAGGTAGAGGGGACCTAAATAAGCAGATTTCGTATAGGAATGTGTGTGCGGTAATGACACATTAAAGCGCTAGCTTGTAAAGCAGTATGAATCACAGGAAACTGAAAAGACAAGTAAAGACAAAAGAAAACAAAAATTTATTAATAGTTTACAAGAGGTGCCCGAAAGAGCGGCCACCAACAGCGATACAAGATTCACAGCGACGGCGCATGGATCGGCGTACATTAGAAAAGACGTCAGGCATGTCGATCACATGTCCAGCAGCAACAGAGAAGCGGGCAACAAGATCTTCTTCAGATGTGACGGGACTCTCGTACACCAGGCTTTTAATATGACCCCAGAAGAAAAAATCCAAGCAGGTTAAATCTTAAATCAAGCAGTTTAAAACACTTTGATGGCTCACACCCAACGCACGTCCTACAGCTCTCGAGCTTGTCGAAGGATTATCCTCGACTGTGTTCAGTATTCTTTCTTCCACTGCAGGAGTTCTGCGATATCTTCCAAAGCCAGTTCCACGCCTGGAAGCATAAAATGATCCATTCGTGCGTAACTCCCGATGCAGACGCTCGAATGTTCGACGATCCGGCTGATTCCTATCCGGGAATCGCTCCCTGTACATCCTTTGAGCAGCTAATCCATTTCCTTGTGCAGCCCCATACATGAAATGCATGTCGGCCAGCTCCGCATTGGTGAAACGATGCATGCTGCTCGAGATCCGTGCGGGAAATGATGAATCCAGCTAGCGAAGCGCTTTTATACGCCGCAGTCATCAGCGCTCTCTACCGGCTCAAGGCGGCATTACCACACACACACAATCCTATACGAAATCTGCTTATTTAGGTCCCCTCTACCTGCCTTTACATTTTTGACATATAGTTTAGGACCACCCTGTATATTATACATAGATTGTAATTAATTTATGTCAGTTTATATGTATTTCAATAATATTAAATAACTTCGACATTTTTATCGACACAGCAGAGATTTCTTTGACATTGTCAATATTGTTAAGGTATTATTACCCTCCGCAGGGATAACACAATTGCCAAATATGGTCAACACAAGAAAGCCTCCGGGGCGAGAATTTTGTGAGTTTTCGTGGGGGAATTTATTATACAATAATTTTTGCCACCCACGTATTAATTACAGCTCAAACTAGAGCTTATTGATTTTGGAGAAAAAATTATTATTGTATAATAAATTCCCCCGTGAAAACTCACAAAAATCTCGCCCCGGAGGCTTTTCTGTGTTGACCATATTTGGCAATTGTGTTATCCCTGCGGAGGGTAATAATACCTTAACATCTTTACATACGGAGAAAGAGAGCGTTGTTTCCTGTCCTCATTCGTCTAGCGGTCCAAGACACTCCGGGCTAAACGGAGGGACCCTGGTTCGAATCCAGGATGGGGAAAGCGTCTCTTTTTCTCCAAAACGAATAAAGCTCTAGTTTGAGCTATAATCTATACGTGGGTGGCAGAAATTATTGTATAATTGTCAATATTGTTTGACCCCAGTTCGGAATAATACAGTATTAGATATTCACTTATCAGTAATTACAACACTTCAACACTTACAAACTTTACGTTCTGATAACAAACAGTTATTTCGACACTGGCGTAAGGTTTAAAAACACGACGTTTCGGGAGCCAACTGCTCCCTTTGTCAAGTGAAGGCAGAATACGTTCTGATCTGTCAGACCATGACAAACAAGTTTTACATAGGAAGTTGTGTCCGGAAAGGCGACCGTTAGAGGGCGATGTTCGCAGGCGTACTGGAGACGGGGAAGCGGGATCATTTCAGGTGAGGGCGTTGCAGGAGAAGGATGCATCGGTTCAGTAACAGTGAATTGGCAGATATGCATTACGTTTATGGCGCCGTGGATGGAAATGGACGTGCCGCCGTACGCATGTACCAAAAGCGCTTCCCAAACAGACGTCTGCCAAGTCGTTCATTGTTTGGACAATTGCACCGCAGATTATATGAGGCAGATGCTTTCCATGTATCCTCTCTCGTCAGCCATCAACGTACTACACGCTCACCTTTCATAGAAGAAGCTGTGTTACGGGAAATTGAGAGGAACCCGCAAATAAGTATAAGAGCAATCGAACACGACCTTCGTGTGTCTCGCTCCAGCGTTATGCATACATTGCACGAGGACAACCTACACCCGTACCACATTCAAAGAGTATAGATAGGCACTGGGCGCAGCCGATTATCTCCAACATGTTACATTCGCACGTTGGTATTTGGATACAAGTCTCTCACAACGGGCATTTCCATCGTCGATTCTATTTACTGATGAAGCGACTTTTTCACGAGACGGTATCCTCAACCTGCCTAACATGCATATGTGGGTGCACGACAACTCAAGAAGTGAATGTGCCCATGCAAGCCAACAGCGCTTTAGTACAAATGTGTGGGCTGGTATTATCGTTGACTTTTTAATTGGTCCTTACGTACAACCTAAAAACGTGAACTGTATAGTTATAAGATTTTTTTAGAAGAGGTGTTGCCGAATTTGTTGGCTGAAGTTCCAGCAGCTTCACGTCGACACATCTGGTTTCGGCATGATGGGGCGTCGCACTCATTTCAGCACGAACGTGCCGGCCTACCTTGATTGGATCTATCCTCATCACTAGATTAGCAGTGGCGGACCAGTCGCATGGCCACAACGATCCCCCGACCTCACACCCCTGCATTTCTTCCCGTGGGGATACATGAAGTCTCTGGTACACAACACACCTGTAACATCCGACTTCGACCTTGTCGCCAGGATCGTGGAAGCAGCGGCACGTGTCCGTGAAAAACTTGGCCAATTTCAATGCGTACGAGACTCCATGAGGCGATGTTGTCAAGCCTCTACTGTGGAAAATAGAAGGAATTTTGAACATCTTCTATGATGTAACTATGACTTTTTCCTTCATAATGCATTCTTAAGTTTGTTAATAAAGTCATGTTAACACCGCTTTCGACTTCCTTTCTTTGTGTGTTGGTCACGTTGCTGTAGCACCGCACGGTTTCATTTCCAAACACAACTTCCTATGTTAAACTTGTTCGCAATGGTCTGACATATCAGAATGTAAAGTTTGTGAGCCTTGAAGCGTTGTAATTACTGACAAGTGAATATCTAATACTGTATTGGTCCGAACTGGCGTCAAATAATATTAACGATGTCAAAGAAATCTCAGCTGTGTCGATAAAAATGTCGAAGTTATTTAATATTATTGAAATACATATAAACTGACATAAATTAATTACAATCTATGTATAATTCATAATACATATTTCAGTCAGGGCCGGCGTTAGGTGAGGGGGGTATGGTTTACTGCAATGGAATATTATTTATGTACTGTGCATTAGCGCTCAGTTGACGCGTGATACCGTTAGCAGACGGGTTAGTCCATTGCAGTTTAGGGAAGGCCGTCTTGGAGGAACTGGTTTTTCCCACATGAAAAACCAGTTTCGGCAAGACGCCCTTCCCTAAACTGCAATGGACTAACCCGTCTGCTAACGGTATCAGGCGTCAGGTCTGCGCGAACGCACAATAGTCTTCCATCGGGCCAGCAACAGATTTTTCGAGTACCTACGTGCTACTTTCCCTTTATACAGATATGCATGCAGGACAAGTATTGTCTAGGGGCGACACTTCTCCTACGTGTGTACAGAGAAAGTAGCACTTAGGACAATACCAAGTCGCCAAACACACGGGCCACCATCCATTGGCATTAGATCATTTTGGAAATTCTTTAAATGGCGCACTTTGCCGTATGTGGTAACCTTGAACGTGTTGGATGCGAACACTAAATTTACTGTAGCGGCCAAACGGCTAATTTTAGGGGAAAAGAAGTGACCAAACAAAAATTGTTTATTTTCTTGTCCTCTACCTGCTGCACATATTTGGCAGTTCACAATTCATTTCCAGTGTGCTAAAAAAGGCAGTTTTATGCTTATTTCTCACTATGTGGTACACAGATCCGGATCAGAAAAGGGAATTCCGGATGTTTTTGTCTCTGCTGTGTTATTAGATGAATCACTTAAATTCTGTATTGAAAAAATAGTTTAATTGATGTAATTAATTGGTTATGCAGCAGTAAGTTGGACATATTCACTAAATTCACTCTGTTGCGAAACCGGTTCCGTTTCGGACATGGGTTCCACTGGCAGATATGGTTCATTTGGTGTCTCCTACAACCCCTAGAAGTTTGTTAACAACCTTCTGGGACACCCTGTGTGTGTGTATATCAGAACGGCAAAATCAACAGAACGAGTAAAATATTAATCGCCTCATTAAGTAGATTTAATTATCTATCTGCTGGGGCTCGTTAAAGGCTTAACAAGAACGTTTATTTAAAAAATAAAGTACTGAAATAAAAATCCCACGGTACGCGGGGGAGGGTGGGGGAGAAAAAAAACCAAACTTTTCTTTCCATGGTCGCTTTTGTATTCATTCGTTTTTTTCCATTTCTTATTGCATCGTTCTGTTTTTCCGTATTATTAAGTTTCTCTCATCATTGGCTCATTTCTGTGCATTATTCCATTTCCCCTCGTTTTTAGACCAAAAAAAAAAAAAAGCGCAATATCAATCGATACCTTATTATGCTCTTAACGTTTGAAAGAATCTTAAATGACGGAGACCAACCACAATGCAAATCTGAGGAAATAAACAAACTAAAATTAATTTTTTGGACGGGAATCGCGTTGCCAAGGTTACTATCGAGCGAGGAAAAGTCATAAATAAAAACAAAGATGCCACTAACAAATTTTACATTAAGAGGGGAAACTCCTTTTACACTAAATCATCTCTTTCCCATTTCCAATACTTTTGGTTGATGAGTTTGCTAACAATTGATAATTTCATCGTATAGCCTTTGTTCCAAGTCAGATTAAAGGTACAAGATACAAAGTGGTGCAAATTACTATAATTTAGTACTGTACATTTTTTTTAATAGCAAATAAATCGAAATAATATATTGTATTTTATAATACTGTGTGTGTGTGTATGCGCGTATATATACACATATATAGGAGGACTTCCGTATATTGAAGTCGATCGAAGGTTTTTTTTTTTTTAGAATTCTGATGGTCATTACTTTGGAAAAACAGTTTCCATATATATAAAAAAAAGTCTATATACTGAATTTTTTAAAGACAAATCGGGATTTTTTTTTGTTCATTAAACGTTTTAAAACGTCACGGTTTGCACTTCGCCAAAAACGTTACTGACGTTGTTTTTGAAGGACTTAGTAAGTGTGAACACAGTAAGTCTATACACAATTAAGTGTGAACACACTGCGTTATAATGAAACGCTGTTGAAATTTGTCCAGCAAGACATGAGAAAGTTTATTACGTACATATAAATGCATATGAATAATCCTCAAAGGTTTTCCTAGTGCACTCGTTACTGAATATAATTGTCGACGCCGTACTTGGGAAAGAATCTTTTTGTACGCGTTCTACTATCCACGTTTTCTGCGACACTGAGAAATTTTCTTTTTACCACTGCATACACACCATCAATTAGGATTGAAACAAGCCGAATTTCTTTTACAGAGGAGCAGGGCTATGTATGAAGAGGGGCTAAAGAAAGTGTGGACATGATACCCTTGCTAGACGACCTATTGGTGTCGGATGGACCTTAACTAACGCCGTTCCTTCTCCCTTCCTATATTTGACGATATTTTCATTATTTTTTTCTCTCACTCATTTCTTTTAGCATCGTCCATATGGCTGAAAAATTGAAGAAATCTTGAAAAAAAAATATATAGACAGCCAAAAGATAAACAAATATATAGATAGACAGTCTGAGCTAAAGCGCCTATCCAGTTTCCGTGAATAGGCTTTTTAGCTCAGGCTGTCTATCTATTTAGTACAGGAAAAATTGGGTCTGAACAAAATAAAAATCGATACGTTCACGAAATTTTGGTTATAACTCCTATTCATAATCTAGTTTAAGAATCCGAAGAGTCCCTAATAAATGGGAGGGTGGAAATAGGTTTTTGGGGGTGGTGGAATTTAGAAAATTTTTGTTCTTCGAAAGTAGAAGTGTGGGGTGTCAATTTATATGTTGCGTTGAATGCAGAATATAATAAAACTAAAATAAAGGCGATGGAACTAACCGTTGAAGAGAAAAAAAATCAGGGGCGGATACAGACTTTCATTTTGGGGGGTTAAAGACAGAATTTGCCATGGTCTTGGAATAACACCCTTCATTTATCATGAAAGTTGGAATTTTTTACAGTGAAAAAATATATTTTGGGAGGTTATGAACTTTGTGACCTCCCCCCTGTGTCCGCCCTTGGAAAAAATACTGAAAATACAAGAAAAATCCATCCTCTTTAACAGGTCTATCTACAATATGTCTTTCAGAGTTCTCATCTACAGTTCGTTCACTGAATTGAGAGCTTAGGATAGGTCAGGGTTTATCGCTAATCCTCTAGATGAAAACTTTACACCCATACCGCCATATTTTCCCCCACTCATACTCTCTGTAGCGATAGTTGTCAGAGTGTTTGCTTCATTATGTTAGTACCTACCTGGCTCTTAGGATGCGACAGTGAAGAACGTGAAGTTCATGTTTATGTTTCATTTATGAACAACCAGTAAAAGTGGTTCCAGGTCCATCAGCTATACATACGATAAAAAAGGTTGCAGCAAAGGGAAAGGCGATAAGAAACACTTTTTACTATCCACTGAAAGTAGAATAGAGGTCTATCGGAAATGCAAAAATGGGCACACATAGCCCTCCAGTCTCTTCAAGACAAAACGAATGTCAGATGAAGGGGAGATTAATTCCGGTGTTTTCTCACCAAAGAGATTAAGATCTGAACCGCTAGTAGATTTTGATGGGCTTTGTTTTATTTGCTCGGAAAAGGTCTCGGCCGTAGGAAAAGAAAACTCTGACAAAATTCGTCAAGTTGTCAAACAAGGTTTTAAAGAAAAAGTTGAAAAACAGCGCTAAGTAAGAGGAATAGATGGTGGCCGACAAGTATATGGAAGGATTCGTTTAGTGGACATAGGTGAGTTGTACCTCGGTATCACTTTGCATGTTGGAAAATGTTCGTGAAGAAATCCAGAGAGTTCTGGTGAGAGAAGAGCAGCAGGACGCACTCAGGATGAAGAAATCGTCCAAGCTATGCATGCAAACTATATATTCATTTTTGGAAGAAAATAATGATTGCCAGTTCTCAATAAACGAAATATGTGAGGCAGTGCAACATTTCACTATCAGCATGCAAACAATTAAAAAGAAGCTGGTTAACCCTTATGGAAGCGACATAGTTATAACGTGTAACAAGAATAACGTGCCAGTCATTTGTTTTCACAATTATGGGATCAAAATATTGAGCGACCATTGGTATGAGAAATGAAAAGGTACTCGAAAGAGGAGGAAATAAGGATAATGGCCAAACTGGCAAAATAACAAGAAAATGTATTGAAAACACTGTAGTCGAGACATGGATGCCCCCAGAATTGTATGCAGGGGTGTGTATTCAGGAAAATTCCAATTGAATAATGTTGTTGGACTATAGTTTCTTGTGGATTCAGTCCTTTCCCCCTTTTTTCATAAACCAAGGGGGTGCAAGCGCACCTCCTTGTACGTCTCTTGGGGCACCCATGATTCGAGAGTACATCATACAACAGGCCTGGAAGATTTTTGGAGAACATTTATAAATGCATTTCGAAACCTTTAGAGGTTTACTTAGATGCTGTGATCTCAAAGAAGAGAAGGTCCCACAAGCCAGAAACACTGAAGAAGGAATGTGCAATAATTGCACACTGTTTGATTTCACTTGCAAAACCTAATTCCTTTATGTCACCCGTGTTGCTAATTATAATATCATACATTCACCAGAAAATTGGATTTAAGTCACTCCTCGATGTTCTGTCCAACTTGCAGTTATGCTCCAGTCATCATGACTTGAAAGTGTTGGAAGCATCTGTAATCCAATATCCAACTGTGAACCAAGGTACGTTTGCACAACACATGTATGACAACTGTGACTTTAATGATAATACAATAGATGGGTATGGGACATTACGTAACATGTTTGACATTACGTGTGTAACTCCAGCAAATAGTATAAAGAATCCTGTTGATCACATTGTCAAGCAGAAGAAATTGTCTTAAACATATATTGTTGAGAAAAAAGGGTTGATTGAAATCCTGGAGTAGAGACGCGGAAGTTTTTCTGGTTTAACTAGGTTCAGTTTTGAAGACTTGAATGAACTTTTCGCTGAAATGACATACGACGATTGTCCAACCACTTTAGACGTCTCATGGACGATGGGTAAAATATGAAATCTGGAAGGAATCCCTCGGTGGCAGGGTTTTTTGGAAATATGGGCAAGTGGGTAGTGCAGCAATTCTTCAAAGGCCATACATTGAAGGTAAATAGTCTTCTGGGGATGCTGGTATACTGATTGTATAGACAGCCATTTAGAAACAATGCTCTATTATTGCGAGTCAAAATACAGTCATTTTAATATTACTGATTGCTTTGCCTCGCTTAAATCAGGGAATATTCTTGCTTAAATAAAAGATTGGTAGCAGGACGAAAATTTGTTCTATGCAAGCCTCCAGAAACAACATGTGAATACTAACATGTACATTCTCCTAGCACACTCTTTTAGCGATTGTGACACAACCAGTGTCATTTATGGCAAAGGGAAGAAAAACATCATGAAGCTGCTTGAAACTGAACCTGGTTTGGGTCACAGCATTGACGTTTTCCAATAAATTACAGCTACCAACAGTGAAGTTAAAAACACAGGAGAACCTCTTTTCCTCTACCTCTATGGTTCCAAAGATGGAAAGCACACAAGGCTCGATGAACTGTGCTACTTAATGTTCCAAACATCAGTTATAAAAAATGTTGCCAAGTTCGAATCACTTTCTCCAACATCAGCCAATGCCGCCCAACGTTCATATAGTACCTTCTACCAAATACAACGATGGCAAGGAAGTAAACTGGATCCACAAAAGAGGCACTGGGTTCGTCAAAACAATGAATTGCATCTAATCAGAACAACTCTTGACCCTGCCACTAAGGCCATCCTGAAATTGATATCTTGCTCTTGGGGGGGAAAAAAACCTGCTCTAGTTCTCAATGTTCCTGTGTGAAGTGTTCTGCTTTGTGCAAAATTTGTGAAGGAGGGGCCTACTCGAACAGCCGTACGGAAATCCTGGCTATATTGGAATTTGAAGACGGAATTTGCATGCTAACTGTGGACATTGACGAAAACTTAAATTATGGAAATTCACCTTTTGATATATATATATATATATATATATTATTTTTTTTGTACTTTTAACTAACGTTTTATATTGTATCTTGATTTTCTATGTTATTGTAATTTTGCTCATGGACAAATTTTGAGATTTTAATTTACTGCCTGCAGTCATTTTAAACTTTAATTCCTATTTTATTGTTTGTAAAATCATAGGAGGAGGGGGTTTGTCAAGCAGTCTCTGCTTTTTCCCCGTTCTCCTACAGGGTTTTATACCCCTAATTAATCTATAAATAAATAAATCAAGCTTTTTTCCCATCAAACTTCTTTTAAATAAAATATGGAATTCCTTAAATTTCTTTTGGTGGTATGATGTTCACTGCAGAAGTTCATTGTAAACCAGGAAAATTTTGGAAAAACTAAACTATAAATAATATCTACTTTAAAAAATGCAGATTTATTATAGAACTAGGGAACTTCATGAATTGCAACATACACTGACATGGCATATAAATTGTTTTTGTGATTGGAAAGCTGGAGATAAAAGTAGCACGCTAATTATATATGAAAGATTCATTAAGCGATTCGTTACATTTTATTCTCATAATGCAGGCCTATCACCTTTTCGGCTACACATTTTACAAAAACACATACAAATTGCTACACACAGCAATTTTTGTACACATTTTTACACAGTGATGCCTATTGTCCAGCTCTGGTTAAAGAAAAGAAAACTTAACTGGCAATTTAGAAAATCATCATTTAGGATACACTTTTCCTTCACTCAGCTGTTTTCCAAGCCTCACGAACTTGTCAAAATAAAAAGCTGCAATGTTAAAAAGTAACCAAGACATACAAAACACACACAAAAATTCATGTGTTCCTGTAAAACCTAATTACATCATAAACCTATATGATATTGGTATCATACTGGTCATTTACCAATCTTAACACTAAATTACGACTTCAAAATCATCTAAAAACTTGAAACAATTAAACAAATTCATATTATTTGTATTTTAGTACCTACATGTTACTTAATTTAATAACAAAAAGTAAGGTAAAAATTAATTTCATGTAAACACACCATGATCAGCTCAGGTATTTCACGAAAACTTTTGTTCGGGTTTACTGTTCTCGTTAAAAATAATTTCAATTTTTATGGTATTCAAATTCAATTATCACAAATTAGTCTAGCAAGTTAATGAAAATGCAAAATCTATAGTGAGCAAATATAAAAGCGAGGTTAATATAAACAGGAGTGTGAAAGTAAACAAATCTTTGCAAAATAATGGATGAAAACAACTTTGAGAAGTGTTGAATTGAAAATATATGAAAAGTTTACATAAACTTCATAACCAAATATAAATGTATGCATGAACTAATGATAATGTGTGTTGTATACCAATCATAAGATTATTTAACAAATAAAATTTAGCAAAATAGCTAATTTAAGGTGTTCGAAAAAGTTGTTTACATGTAGAAACATGACATTTTCCCTTAAAATGTGTTAGACAAATTAAATTTTTTTTTCCTTTTTGTTAGAGAGGTTACATACCTCATTTTGTGTAAATTACTCAATTTGTCACTCCTGATAAATCGAAAATAAAAATATAAACATGCTATTTTTTTTACATTGTGTAAAAATATACATTGCTCGGTTAATCTATATGGGCAAATTCAACGTAGAAATACAGATGGGTATTTCTTTTTGGTTGATATGCAATTAAAAAAACTTGGTCTTTATTTGGCACTTACATGCTATAGCCAAATACAGTTTGTACATAAAATAAAATTTGTTATGCATATATGTAAATAATTGAGATACATAAACATCTCACTTTAGTATAAATATTACACTTATTGTAACCATTTGTATAGTTCTATAACACTATGCCACATTAATTAAAATTCAAGAGGAGACACCTCCATTCAAGAGAAGACACGTTCGTCCAAAGAAACCGTCATCATGGGCATAATAGGAAGTAAACAAGTTTCCTGGGCCATCCATTCATCCAGACAAAATCAAATTCTTTGTAACTTCTTTTCAAGAACTTTAAATTTAGTTGTTTTTTATGTGACAAACGAAAAGACTTGTTAAAAATGCCTGTTGAATTAACAAAGGTGTAAAATTTAAATTAATTTGATTTTTACTAGTAAAAAACACTCTTAAAAAAATTCTGAATATAAATAAGGCACTTATAATTAAATTCCTTTTCTTTTTAAAAGTAGGACCCCTTAACATACAAATCCACCTTTTTGTTTTTTTCCTACCTATCATATTTAATTTTTTAAACCCATTTTTAACTTGCAAACAAAATAATTTTAGCCAATCAGTGTACCTAAAAACTGCTATTTCGCTCCCTACAATATGGCTAATATCCATCAGCAACCGAAACCTATAAAAACTTAAGTTCAGACGAAATCCCTGGTCGAAAGGAAGTAAATGAGTCATCACAGCAATAAATAGCCAACTCGTTGCACGTGCATAAATAGGTCACGCATGGGGGCTGTGCGTCCAGTTCCAGACCACCACAATTGGCCAACAATTGCAATTTAGGCAGGCGAAATTGCCGTCTAATACGTTAACAAAAGCCAAATGAAAAGTTGGCAATATATTGGCGAGAGTCAGATTTCAGTCTTATACAAAAAAAGGCCTCGTAAAAAGGGTTGCTGGTATCTAACTGGAAGGAGACCCACACGCTGAACGTATGTGACGATGTGTGGAACCGGCCAGGCCAGTAACCTAGTGTCCTACCCCGCCTTCAAGTGGTGCAGGCTGGGCTTTCTATTTATGAGGCAAATTAATATTTGCTGCACGGATAGAAAGGCGGAAGGGGAGGGCTAATTCACCAACCCGTCTAGCCAGCGTGGTGAAATGATGGCTAATTCCTCCAATATGCTAATACACCGTACAACTCATAGAATTTGCCGAAGCTGAAAATCTTAGCATCATGAATTCATTTTTTAAGAAGAAACTACAAAGAAAATGGACATGGAAACACCCCAATGGAGGAACCAGCGAAATTGACTATATACTGGCAAACAAGAAATCAATTATTGAAGATTGCAGCGTACTGAACAGATTTAATACTGGAAGTGATCATCGAATGGTGAGATGTAAAGTGCACTTAAATACTAAATTAGAACGACAGAAGCTCATTAGGAAACAAGTAAGTAAGAGGGTGGATTTAAAGAAATTAAAAGAAAATACCGAGGCATTCAAGTTGGAATTAAAAAATCGCTTTTCTGCACTGGAAGGACTTATTGATGAAAGTGATATCTCAGAAGCAAATGAAAACATTGTTAAGACAATAGTTGAAACTGCTGGGGAAATTGGTGGTGTAACCTGTAAAAAGCACAATAGCAAATTATCTGAGAAGACGAAACAGCTCATGAAAAGGCGAAGAGATATGAAGGTGGACAATCGAAATACCAGTTCCAGGATTGAGTACATAGAACTTTGTAAAACTCTGCGCAAAAGCATGAAAGAAGACATAAGAAAATTCAATTGTGAGTTAGTAAGGAAGGCCATTGAAAATAACAAGAGCCTTAGGGTTGTTAAAGGAAGTTTATCTGTTGGGAAGAAACACATCATTGCATTAAAAGGAGAGGATGGCACCGTAACAAGAAATAGGGAAGAAATACTTAGAAGAGTTGAAGAATTCTACAAAAAACTATATGAAAGTAACAGTGGATTAAACGAAGACACTGAAATAGTCGAAGGAACAGCTCCTAAAATCTTAAAAGAAGAAGTTTCATTTGCAATAAAAAGTATGAAGAAAGGAAGAGCCCCTGGCGATGATGGTATTACATTAGATATCCTAAAAGAAGCTGGAGAATATGTAGAAGACATACTTGCAAAATTCTTTACCAAATGTCTTAACAGCGGTAACATACCAAACCAATGGGATTCTGCAACAGTAATTCTTTTGCATAAAAAAGGTGATAAAGAGGATTTGAAAAATTACCGACCAATTAGCTTGTTACCTGCTATTTATAAAATCTTCACAAAAGTGCTAACACATCGCCTGCAGAAAAAATTAGATGCAGCTCAACCAAGAGAACAAGCTGGATTTCGAAGTGGATTCAGTACAGTGGACCATATTCAAGTATTAAGAGAATTAATTGAAAGAACACATGAATATGAACTTCCATTGTGTGTTGCATTTATTGACTATGAGAAGGCCTTTGACTCTATTAAAACATCAGCAGTCATCAACTCTTTAAGATCAACAGACATTGAGGATGTGTACATTGACATGGTGAAACGTGTGTATAAAAATGCAAGTGCAAAATTTCGGTTACATAAAGATACCGAAGCTATCAAAATTGGTAAAGGTGTGAGGCAGGGAGATACCATTTCTCCAAAACTTTTTACTTCAGCTTTACAGATGATTTTTCAGCAGATAAATTGGAATAACAAGGGAATAAAAATAAATGGTGAATATTTAAATCATTTGCGGTTTGCTGATGACATTGTTATTTTTTCAACGAACCCATCAGAACTCCAAGACATGGTACAGGAGCTCTCAACTAGAAGTAAAGAAGTTGGACTCAAGATGAACCTACAAAAAACTAAGATCATGTTCAATAATTTCGTAGAGGAAACAAAAATACAAGTTGACAACATTGAGCTAGAAATTGCTGATTCATATATTTACCTTGGCCAGCTGATTTCAATGGATGGCAACATTATGAAAGAACTCAACAGACGTATTAAACTTGGCTGGAGTGCATTTGGAAGAAACAGTTTTATCCTGAAGGGGAAATTGCCTTTGTGTCTAAAAAGAAAGGTCTTCAACCAGTGTGTATTGCCAGTCCTCTCTTATGGATCAGAGACATGGAGTCTAACAGTTGGAGCAATACGAAAGTTACAGACAACGCAAAGGAGCATGGAGAGGTGCATGCTTGGAATAACTAGGAGAGATCGAAAAAGAAACACTTGGGTGAGAGAGCAAACTAGAGTAGAGGACATCATTGTTAAAGTAAAAGGGCTGAAATGGCGATGGGCTGGGCATATTGCAAGAAGAACTGATCAACGATGGACAACAGAAATTCTGAACTGGATTCCAAGAGACCACCGAAGACCTAGAAAACGTCCTCAAACTAGATGGGTGGATGAAATAAGAAAACAGGTTGGGGTGACGTGGAAACGAATGGCCCAGGATAGACTTGTGTGGAAAGCATTTGGAGAGACCTTCATCCAGCAGTGGATAGATAATGGTTGAATATG
>QLNU02003225.1:125497011-125513783 GCA_006491805.2 Dysdera silvatica | reverse complement strand
TTTTTCTGGTGGTTTATATACCCCAGCATAATTCTCATAAAAAAAATGAGTAACTAAAAGATAAGTGAAAAATTGATAGTATGTAGAATGGTTAATAGCTCCAAATGCTTATATAAATGGCACTGTTATATTCTAAAGGAATTAGAAAATATATTATCGTGTTTATAATATAAAATAAAAGGCAGTAATTATTGAATAATTGTTTCATGTCTGTTTTAAAGAACCTGGTGTTTTTTTATTTTGTTTATGTTTAACACACAACGCGTTTAGAAAAATAACCCTAGTTATTCACTTAATTTTTACGGTCTTGCATTTGAAATTTTAGGCAGAAGTCAACCAATGTTTACTAACCACTATCAACGGCCAATTTACAAATTTATTCTGGATAAACAAATTTAATATTTAATGTTATGGAAATGGGGTTATAATGTTCTCAAATAGTAAAAAGGGTTGTAATGTTCTCAAATAGTAAAAATTAAATCAATAAGTAAACTAACTAAAAATTTAACCAAACTAATTATAAAATACTTCATTTTCAGTTCATATTCATTATCATTTCATATTCTAAATCATTTCAAATGTTAAATCATTTCAAATGTTAAATCATAAATGATATTAATGTTAAAAATCATTTCAAATCATAATTATAAATATAACTTTAAATAATATAACTAAATAAATTAATGATATAAATCTAATCAACATGTCATTCCCCCCATAACACATATGTTGCACTGTAAATCTGGGATTCTCCATTTCCCAAAGGCAAACGTTTTGCTTGTTTACTTGACCACTCACATGAAATGTAGCTTCGTCAGTGAAAACTAGCAAATAGCCACAATCGTCATTTTCAAAACAATGTAGCATTTCCCTCAGTAGTGGAACAAAAACTTCATGAGTGCACCTACCCAACAGCTCAAAGTTGGGGTCTACATCTTTAACTGTTACTGCCTTACAGCATCTGGAAACTGTATGCTTTATTATGAATCACCCTGTATTTATTCCTATTAAGAAAGGCACATCTGGTATAAAACTCGGGTGGGGAGTTATAAAAGACAGGTTAATTTGTTCTGGTTTTAATTTAAATAGGATACTGCTTAATATTTAACCAATAAGTGAATCAAAACTTAAACAGTTATTAAAAACAAGAAAAATACCAAAAAACGAAGAATTATTTATTTATAAAGCATTGCTACTTTTAAATATAAGAACTTGTTTTTGTCCCATCTTTTACTGACACAATTGCAAAAAAAAAACAAACAACCTATGCTAAATGCAAGCATTCATGTAATAACAATCTCTTCTTCTCCTCTTGCACTTATTAGCTAAAGGAGGGAAAAAAAACACCTGCAGTGCTGAGCCTATTCAAACCTAATCACTTTTCCTTTTGGCTAATTACAAAGATAAACGTAAGTGATTTAAATCACAAATCTACTAATTTCCTAAAATGAGACCTAAAAGTCATTAAAAATCACTAACATATAAAAAATTAATCCTCATAAACTATATATTTTGATAGACTGTTCAAGAAATATGAGGGTCAATGATAAAAGAAAATCATTTCTTTGATCTAAGTGCCACCTTCCATCCAGTACCGTATTTTCCAATAAGCTAGACTAGGCTATAGGCTAGGGCAGCAAAATTTGAGAAACAATATCAAATTATAGAACTTTTTTGCCGGTACATTTTTTATAATGAAAGTAAATATTTATTTGGCAGGAACAGCATTTTATCATTCTGCCTGGGGCAGCAAAAAGCATGCACCAGCCATGGGCGGAGTGATAGCCTCCTCCATCCAAATGCCACTTCTCAAACTTCCAGCCTTATAAGCCAGAAAAATTCATCTGTAAAAATGTGTTATGTTATGTAGCTGCTTTCGTGAAAATGGCCTGCAAGATGTATATCCTAATGTTGATATTGCACTTAGAATATTCATGAATATGGCAGCTACAAACTGTACATAAACTGCACATTAAAACGTGGGTGGCAAAAATTATTGTATAATAAATTCCCCCACGAAAAACTCACAAAAATCTTGCCTCGAAGGCTTTTCTGTGTTGACCATTATTTGGCAATTGTGTTATCCCTGTGAAGGGTAATAATATCTTACATCCTTATATACGGAGAAAAATGCGTTTGTTCTTGCCCTAGTTTGTCTAGTAGGTCAAGACACGCCAAAGGCTCAACACGGGAACCCTGGATTTGAGGAGTTCAAGGATGAGGATGGCACCTCTTATTGGAGAAATAAAAAGACTCTAGTTTGACTTCTCCAAGCGATGGGTGTAAAATTATTGCATAACAAACCATTCTGCAGAATGATCTCTTCCTTGTCATTAAATAAATTAAAACTACTGTGATCAACTATATATGAGAGGTAGATTGAACTAGATTAGCAATTTTGTGTATTCGTCTGATATAACAAAAATCAACTTTTCCTCTGATGATATAATCAGATGTTTTACCGAGAAGACAGCTAGACGTCATGCTTGCCATGTAAATTCCAGTGCTTGATAGGCCCTTGTATTTTTGCTAAAATTAAAATTTATTTCTATAAAACTGAATTTAAGATTTATTGTGTAAAATGAAATAAATGCTAATTTAATAATAAGGTAGCTTGACCCAATTTAATGTTTACATTTCAATATATGAGTTTCTTTTCAACATTTTTACTGTCAATGCTCATTTTTTTAGCATATATTGAATGTAACAATTTTTATATGTTTTTACCACTGATTGGTGGGGCAAACATAATCTGGGGGCAGCAAAATGTTAAATCTACAATGCTTCTATCCAGTGTGGGTTATAAATGGGCATGTTGGAGAATACTTGAGCACAAAAACTGTGGATATTTTTTTTTTTAATTACCAAATTATTTACAGTAGAATTCTGTCGATCAGCTCCCTGAGAGCCACCGCGCAATCTTACCACTGATTGGTGGGGGGCAGAAAAACATAATCTAGGGGCAGCAAAATGTTAAATCTGCCAATGCTTCTATCCAGTGCCAGATTTATAAATGGGCATGTTGGGCTCTTGCCCAGGGCACAAGAAGCTGTGGATTTTTTTTTTAAATTGCAATTTATTTACCTTAGAATTCTGTCGTACAGTAGAATAGCTCCCTCTGAGAAGGCGCCCCACCTTTTTTTTTCTAAATCCGAAATTCTGAAAAACTGCATAAAACAACCCCTGTCCCCTTCCAAGGCCAGATCCAGGAAAGGAACCAGTGTACACACCCCTGAGAATAATAAGCTTACAATAAAAACAATTACCTTCAAGTAAAAAAAATACTTAAAGCTAAACTTACAAGTGAAATTTTCAAACCCTGCGCCCTCACTGAAATTTTGTTCTGCATCCACCCTTGCCCTCTCCACAAAAAAAAAAAAAATTGTTTATAAAAATGTAGTTATTATATCTTACAATAATAATGCACATAAGTATATAATCAAACACTATACAGATTAAATTAAACAACAATATAAATCAACGTTTATTGGCGTAGTGATACCAGCGCCGATGTTATGGCGTGATTAGACGGTGAAACGTTCGAAAGAAAATAAATATTTCTCCGTTCGGTGGGACTTGAACCCACGACCTTCCACTTGCCGGGCAGAGACTCAACCATCTGAGCTACGAACGACAATATCCAATCCCTTACGAACGTATATAAAGACTTTACTGAAGCCGGTTATTTCACAGAATGGTGTAGTATATGGACTATTTTTTAAACCAAATCACAAAAAGATTGGTATTAAATTGATCGAAATGCCCGTTGCAACATATGTATTTATATAAATCGAACACTACGCAGATTAAATTAAACAACAATATTAATCAACGTTTATTGGCGTAGTGATACCAGCGCCGATGTTATGGCGTGATTAGATGGTGAAACGTTCGAAAGAAAATAAATATTTTTGAGTTCGGTGGGACCTGAACCCATGTAGTGTTCAATTTATATAAATACATATGCTACGATGGGCCTTTTGATCAATTTAATACCGGTTTCGTAATTTGGTTTAAGAAGTAGTCCATGTACTACATCATTCATTTCAAACTTAATTATTATATACTGGCTTCTAAAAGTTAAGCATGCAATGCAAATTTTCAATTTTCGAAAGCATATTTGGATTTGAGTGGCTAAAAATTGATGCGGATGTAGATGGCAGTATGCAAATATCATATATTACAGCCAATCACGATTGACTCTCCAGATATGTGCTAATTAGGCAGTCACTGAAAACACCAGCATTCCAAAGGATTTGAGGAGTTGCATTTAAATGCTGATACAAAGTGTATATAACTTTTGTAGGATTATTTTTGATGATATGCTTGTTTCTATGCCCGAAAGGAGACAAATGACAGATAGTAAGAGCTGAAGTGTTGTCGGATGCACTGAAGCAGATAAGTCAATCAAAGATGTCACTATTTCCTTTGGTGCTGATTATTCGGTAATTTCTCGGTTATGGAAACAATTCCAAACAAGTCAAACAGTTCTCTGGAGACCTGTGCCCGGTCGTCCAAGGGTTACCATACCACCTCTCTGATGATCAGTATATTGCTATAGTAACCAAGAAGAATCGACGAGCGACCTTCACAACCATTACATACATGGTTGAGGCGGCACTTGGTAAGACAATATCTCCCGGTACAGTGCACCAAAGGCTCCACACGAAGGGACTGTATGCCTGAGTACCACATGTTTATGTTTCACTAACCGTCCAAGCCAGAGGGGAAAGATTAATGTGGTATTGTCATAGCTGTACGGTATCAGGATGAAGTCCTAGACCACATTGTGAGACTCTATGCTACAGCACTTGGTTCTGATTTCCTCCTTACGGAAGATAATGCCTGTCCCCATCGAGCCAACGTCGTTGACGAGTACCTAGTAAGTGAGGGCATTTCTTGTATGAAGCAGAGGCATATTCCCCTTGACCTCAGTACCATTGAAAACTTTTGGAATGTCCATGGGCATTCTGCCTCTGCACATTTACCTCTTTCAGCCAGACTCAGAGAGTTGAAAACTGCTGTAATGGTGTAATGACAATTGCTCACGTTTGGTTAAGCACCTCTTTGAAAGCATGAAAAATTATTGTAAAGTTTGTATGAAGGTCCAAGGTGGTCACATACCATATAAATGTAAGCTTCCTTTGGTTTGTTTGCCTTTAAACATCATTTTGTTAATGACTCAAATATGTCATTATATAATTTACGAAAAGTGAATATTTTTTCATCTTTGTACATAATTCTTGTTTTCTTTAATGCATAAATACATCTCCTACCTTCATGTGCAATTCTGTGTTAAAGATTTACTTTTCATTTTTGTTGATTTTACCATCGCATGCTTAACTTTTGGAAGCCAATATACCAAAAAGTTATCAACATCATCAGTTTTGATTGAAACATACATATTGCTTACTATATGTACAAATCAACATATATCTCAGGTTAAAAAAATTATTATACAAGGGGTATTCGAAACTTAGGTTTCCCTAACTTTCATATCGCATTACGCACAACACCGGAAGTTTACATGGGCAAGGAATTTTAGTTTGCATTCAGCGGCCGTACTTGGATTCAATTTGGTGACCTTCAAGCATTCACGTCTCATTTGATAGCTGACTGCCATGGAGACTTCACTTTGTTTTGCACCAGCTGTGAAATATGCAGTGTGACTTGTTTTTTGACTGCAGAAAAGGAATCTTCCATGGGCATTTATCGTCAGTTATGCAGTGTTTATAGTAAAGATATCATGTCTATGCAAATGGCTTGTCGTTGGCGAACAATGTTTATTGAAGGCAGAGAAAATTCACAACAACGCTCAGTCTCATGCTGCTCAAGCAACAAGGGAGCTTCCGCAGAAATTTAAATGGGGTATTTTCGAGCATCGTCCTTACCCTCCTAACTTTGATCCAAGCGATTTCCATCTGTTCTCTGAACGTAAAAATCATCTCGGTGGTCGCCGCTTCACCAATGACATAACGAAGTGCAAGAGGAGGTCCAAAACTGGTTTCAGAATTTGGCAACAGATTGGTATGATGAGGGAATTAAGGAACTGCTGCCTAGGTACCAGAAATGCTTGAAAAGGGATGAAGATTATGTGGAAAAATAGTATACAAAGGTAAATAAAAATGTTTCGTAATTTTGTAATTATTTTATTTTAATAAGGGAACTTACTTTTTCAATACCCCTCGTAAGTTCAGACTATAGGAGGATAAAGGTGATTCAATGCATACTGCATGGCCTTCCAAAAGTTAAGCATGGCATAGCAGTAAATCCAGCATAACTCAGAATGTTTTGCTTTTATTTGTAAAACAAAATTCTTAATAAATATGCCATGCTATGAGAGAACAGTGTTATTGGTCGCAACCATATATGGGGTTGTGAAACGGAATGGAGAGGGCACAAAGGTTAGCGATTGCAAAAGATTTCTGAAAAATTCAATGATTTAGATATATTGCTGCAAAGGAAAAAATTTATTGTATTTGTGTTAAAAGATATAAAATCCAAAGTTTTACTTAAAAAGTTAACATGTGGAAGCATAGGGTGCAGAGGCATAGCCAGGGGATGGTTTTGGGGGTTGTAAGCGTGGTTGGCAAGTTTACTCCAAGGCAGTTATAACCAGTTGAAACTAGTGGCAAAAACATGGCAGAAACTAGTTTTTGCCACAAAAGTGGCAAAAACATGGCAGAAATTAGTTTCTGCCATAAAAGTGGCAATAACTGGCAGAAACCCAGAAAATAATTATTTTGTGCATTAAAAACATTAAACAAAATACCCAAATAGTAAAAGGAAATACATTTTTAAGTAAAATAGGTTTCGCTACAATGTGTATAGTATTTATTCAAAGGTTACATCATAGCAAATTCACTAGCATTTAAGTTCAGGCTGATCTTTTCAATGAAGCAGTCTATAGCAAAAGATTAGTTTTGCTTCCATTTCCTAATTCAAACAATTTCTTAATTTATTAGGAATAGACCAATAGCTTAAGAAAAATATTCTTCCAAGCCCACCAGTACTGCAGGCAATACCATCACTGCATAAACAAACAGTTACAAAATATAATAAAATAATAAATATAATTTTCTTTAAACTATGCCACCACATAGAAGTCTGGACATTTTCTAAGATTTTATTGGAATAGTATGTTTCAGGAAAAGGAGCTGATTTTGCTCAAAAAGCTATAAAGTAAAGCACAAAATTTAGGTTAATGACATTAAAGAATTTCATAGTGTTTTCTTCCTGCTCATGTGACAATTTAGATCACATGTACTTTGGATGAAGTATATAAACTGGCATATATGATGTTGAGTTATTGCCTGATTAAGTTTACTTTTTACCCTTTTTTGATTCATTTCCATGAGATTATCATCATCTGTTAGAGTTAATTTCACATGCATCTGCAATAGAAAAATTATCTTTTCGAATCTCAAACAGGGTAACAGCAATAAGTTTTAAGAGCAGCAATGCCCTTTTACATCTTTATTAATCATCTGATTGTTTATGACCTGAAAAGTTCCTTTATCATCCATATCATTTTCATGATCTGCGAGTAACATGGATGTTTCTTTAGGAATAATTCCAAGAAATCTACGTGGTTTTTCCACCTTATATTGCCTGGTATTTGTGGCTTCACAGTATTTATGTATTCCTTTAGCCAAGCATCTTGTCTGTAATGATTTCCAAAATATTTCTAAACAGGTACCACATGCTTTACAACAGACTTAAAAACAAAAAGTGTGGTTCATTCACTGTAATACAACTTATTCGATTAGTCATAAACCACTAAGGCTTTTTCTTACTGCCAGTCTGTCAATGTTGCTACTTTTTATTTTATAGCCAAAGGTCTAATGAGGTAGAGAATATAAATAAGGCGAAATAGGCATAATAATTTAAATAATATGGCCTTCGAAAGATGGTTTTTGTAATAAATCTTTGATTTACTCTATTTTTTAATTATTTTAAAATATTTTAATTATTGAAACAATTAATATAAAGCTTTATAATATATTAAATTATTGTAATAAACATATATTTTGTAATCTTTCATTTACTAAATAATACAACACTGTTTTCAGTACTTTTATTAGTTTCTGCCAGTTAAAATCGGTTATAACCAGTTTCTGCCACTGGCATGGCAAAAACTAGTTTCTGCCGGCAGAAAATCAACCCTGGTCGCAACCCCACCATTGCAATGAAATTTTGTATATTTAACATAGGAATATATGAGTTGTAGCTCTGTAACCCCTCCCATTAAGCCTATAACCCTCCCCTTATGAACTTTTTCCTATGCCACTGATAGCACGAGAAATGGTTCTGAATGTTCACACCTGCAGATAATTCTATAATTGAGAATAACTTTCCAAAAACTTTAACTGTAAGAGTTATAATTGTTCATTTGCAGTGAAGTACCTGGAGATATAGTTTCAGAAATACACCCATTTCAAATTTTGATTCTAAAAATATGAATTGAGTCCATAACCCAAACCCAATTGGAAAATCAAAAATGTCAGTGATCTATTATTAAAAGTTTAAGAAAATTTTGCCGAATTATCAAGTAACACAGGTTTAATGAAAACTTGTGTTTTCTAAAAAAAAACATTACAAATGAATTTTGGCTTATGATTAGGACAGAATTTCCAAGCATTTCTGAATGGCCCTAAACGCACTTCTGTAATTTTACATATTTCAGGGGTGATTGCAAATCCAAACCAGATTTGCTGAACATACCAGAAAATTCACTGAAAATTTGTTTGTTTGTTTTTTGGTTTTACGGCTCAAAGACTACAGTGGTCATGCTGCGCCGGGACCTACTGTTTTCCGAGGAATCCGAACCTCTTAAGGCCTAGGGAACCAAACCCCGGACTACAGTGAGCAGTGCGATCTTTATGAGATCTCTGAGTAAGCGTTCTTTTTGCACTGCTGGGAGTCGAACCCGGATTAGCCGCGCAATAGGAGAACGCGTTACCACACTGCGCCACCGCAGGGCCTCAATGAAAATTTACATACTGCTTTTGGTAAAGACACTGATTACCAAAAGAATATAAAAAATTGTAGGAAATAAAACGGAATTTTTGTATTTTTTAAAAAGAAATCAAGGAACAGGGAAGTTCAAATTCCCGGAACATAATCATACATAATCACCGAAATTTCAAGCAGAATTTTGAGGAAGTTTCAACAGTAATGATTATAAAATCAAAATATCAATCATCTCTGAAAAATGCATACATCAAAGATATTTTACGTCTTGCAGAATTAAATAATCAGCCAAGATACCATTCCTTATGCAAAAACAAACACATCCATCTCATTAGTGTGCAAATTTCCTTTTGCCTTTGATAAATTGTAAAATTATATGTATGCCAAAGAACTGTTTTAAATAAAGGTTTTTATGATTATTATCAGCAAGTGTTTGATTTATGTACTTTATATGCCTATATACTTGGAGCTGTGTGCAAATTTCTCAGGTGAAATGGGATTGTGCACAAATTTCTTAAGTGAAATGGGGGTTGCGAATGGAAAAAGTATAAGAGCCACTAATTTAGAAACTCCTGATTTCATTCTTAACTATGCATAATGTAGTTTGGCAGTGTTGCTCCACTAAGATGAAATCAATCTCTTCTTATTGGGACATAATCTGATGCAAGGAAATTGCTATCAATTTATTCAGCCCATTTATTGTATTAACAACAAAAAAAGCTAATGATAAATTAAAACCACATAAGCATAAAATATACAAAATGTATGATTAATTCATTTTACATGGTTTTAAATTCTACTATTATTATATGAAGAACTCATTTACGAAAGGGCCTAAGTCATGTTTTGCAGTTTGAGAAAAATGCCCCTTTTTATTCTCAGGCTAAATAATGTTTTGAATTTAAATCTTATTTTGGGGAAATGTTATACATCCCTCACTGCAACTTCCATGCAAGTGACAGAAATCGTGGAGGTTTGAATACAGTGGTAAAGATGATCAAGTTTTGACTTACCACCTTTTGCCATCAAACAGAAGACAGGGTTTTTTGTCATAAAAAGTGAAATTCATGTCTATTTGAGACAAAACGATTTGCGCATTAGTATGGATCTATAAAATTTTATTGCTTAGCTTAACAACATCTATAAATAAATTGAATGCTAAATACTATCTTGCATAAATAGAAATAATTTTACAAACTAAGTAGGATTTTCAACACAAGTTTTATATAACTGTTAACAATGGACACTGCACCAAATCTGAACTCGGAGGAATGTGCATTAGTTTAGCTACCAAGGATCTTCATTTACAAAAGCTATTTCACCATCGCCATCTGTTTCCTCTCCATATGTAGCATTGTCAATACACGATTGCTTCTAGTAGTGAAAACACTCATGAGCATCATTTATTCCGATTGTTTTTAACAGTTTAAGGACATCAGTTTTTTTCAGTTGTTTCACGCAGTTGTGAGGCTTTACATGCAACACAATACCATCGAATTTTTTCCGCCATGTTTAAGGATTGTATGCAAAGAATACTGAGCACTACATGTTGGTCAAACACCCTTGCCACGCTTTGTAATCTCAGTAGCAGGTGGATCTGGCAACAGGATAGAGGTAATACTGTAATACTGTGCTATCGTTTGTAAGTGGTTAAATTAGCATACTGTAACATGCCTATGATGACGTGTAGTACACGAATGACCGTTGGTGCCTATGCAAAGTTGAGAGTATGTGAAACTCGTTCACTTGCTTCTAGACGTTCGATGGAGTAACGTTTTTAGCTGAAGTTCGCACTGTTGCGATAACGTTATCTAGTAAGTTCCTAATCATGTGACATTCGTTAAAGAGTATAGTAATCTAGTCGAGTTTGCAATATTTATGGACTTGGAATATTGTTGAAATGAGATGTAAACATTGTCGAATAAAAGCATCGAACGTAGGCATGCTTCAGATTTTTCGTTTCACTGCCAGTTGGACATTAACGTATCTTGCATTAGACATCTTACGACTATAGCTATCAGAAATTATGCTACATCAATACTGGATGCTCACACTGGCTGATGACTAGCCTTGCTCCAGTGCTTGCCCCACAAGATACTTGAGGTATGAACTTTACGCATAACACGTTATTCAGATACTGTTACACGGCAGAAAGAAAGACAGTCCTAGAATCTAAACAAATGGTGACTGAGTGTTAATACCAAAATCCTTCTGATCTTTAATCATAAATAAACTTAAATATGACGCAAAACAACACTATCACACCCCGTTACATCTCTATCACTTTTGCTTAGGATATAGGAAAGGTGTGCTTACTCTTTAAGTGTTTATGGTTGTATTTTTTCCAATCCATGCTGTCTCGATCTTTTGTATACTGTAATAGAGTTTCAACTTTGGAAAAATATTTAAAATATTCAATTGGATGCAATATTGTTTTCACGTTCTGAAGGCCGGTTTCCACATGCCCAAATGCCTGATCCGTTGGCAAGTATGAATAGCCTCGAACTGAGTAATAGTAAGTGAAAGCAATATTACCAAGCCTGTAGCCAAGCCTGGGCCAGCAGAGGCATGGCCCCATTAGACCCATGCTTGTGCCTCAGTTGCCCCATTGAGCTATATATATAGAACAATCTCTGGGTACCCAGTGCCACATGTGTGTCTTTTACCTTGCCCCAGTTGCCCCTCAATCCTGGCTACAGGCCTGAGTATCATGCTTTACAGCCATGACTGACAACATTGTCAAAACTGTGCAATTTTTATTTTGGCCTCCATATGCATCACTAAACTAGCGCACATTTTTTTTACGTTGTTAGGAACCTTCTTCATTATGAAGTGGTACAACGCACTTGCGATTTCATTGGGGGCCACGACCACCTCATGCTCAGCCCATGTGTAAAAATATATGTCATCTTTCATTTGTTCGGCATTCTTTCCATGATGAATAACCACACCAAAAAAATATTGCCACCACTGATGTGAGTAATACGCTTCTGCAATTGGTGTTCTTGGTAACCCCTGATTTTGCATCGTCAAAGCAAATAGTCATTGTGTTTTCATCATCTGCAAGCTCTCCTAATAATGAATAAAATTTTCTGCTCCGATGTTTGTGCAGTAAATATTCAGTTACTAAAACTTCCTTTTTGTGGTACGTCTTTCCCAATCTTCATTTGAAGCTTTTTTCCCACACAGTAGGAACAAATACCTTTTTTTTTTTTGGGTGCACTAAAACCAAGATTAAAATCGTTTGTAAATATTTTATAATAAAGAGAATATGTACAGTTCATTTTATATTTTTCTTAGAACAGCTTTCAGATTTTATGTACATGCAGAGTTGTAGATAGGTACTTGTGACATGGCACCTTTTTATGCTCATAATGGCTTGATTGGCAACAAAAGCTATGGATATGTTCCCGAATGCTGTTCCTTTATTTAAACAAACCCCCCTCCTCTGCATTCCGATCTTGAATGTTTATTAATAAACCAATATTTCGCAAGATTATTAATTCTTTTCCTTCCCACAAAAAAAAACAGAAAGAAATGTTGAAACACAAACTGGAATTATACAACGAAATATAGTATTTCACACTCACATTCCGATTTCTTGGCCAGTATGATGGTGGAGCTCTAATTTTTATTTGTGAATACAGATAGCATCTTGCCTTGTTTTATTACTGTTCTTACACATAATGTCAAAAACTTTTTGCATGCTGACAGTAGTAAAACGTTTTACTTTGCAATAACTGTCACTTTTGTGCTTGCACGCCACTACAGTAAAATGCAATTTCATTTTTTTAACATTTTTCTGCCATTTAGTTGAATTAGCATTACGTTTTCATGGGTGTTCTGGAGCTGTCGAAACAACCTCCGTATCGCTACAACTTTCCATACTGCAGCATACATGCATTTTGTTTGCCTTTCCACACTATTCTTTCTTCTTGTTCGCAAAAAAATTTGATAAAATTTGCCTATTATATTATCAAAATGTGAAGTAAAATATTTATTTTATGTACAAGTCAATAATACTGTGCGTCAGTTGGTCTGCCGAAATATTATGGGTATGTGCAAAAAGGGATACACATTTCAGGACGGACAGGGAATAGAAGCTTTTTGACTTAGGGCTTTTTGGCATAAAATTCTGGAGTGACTTAGGTCCTTTTGGAATAAAACTGTATTTTCACTATGAACTTTGATCTTGATTTAGGACACTTTGGTGGCTCAAGGGTTTCAGAAAACCTTCACGGACTACTGAGGCTGCTGTCGGCCAATAAACTCAGTTTTGAAAAAAAAAAAATTACTTAGACCCTTTTGGAAAGGAGCTCTTCATATAATCTATTATGACTTTTCATTGGATAAGGTAGAGGGCGGTGAAGGTAAGTTGAAAAAATTGTGGGTTGGAGGTATTAAATGTAAATTCATGGAATAAAGGTGTGGCGGCCTCTGAAAAGTTTTACTAACGAATCGTTAAAATGTTAACTCTTCTTTTTTTTTTAAATTTATAACCCCACCCCACCCTACATATATATACCAAAAAATTTAAAAACCTGTATTTGCCACTATTATTTATATCATAATTATTACTTATTATTGCACCATACCAATGAAAGATTGTTAAATTGTAAGATTAAATACGAATTTATTTTATATTATAAAATAAGTTTTATTAAAATAGAATTTTCAATTTCCTGTTTTGCTGTACTGTAATACTGTTTTGTTGTAATGGAATTTTATTATATTGAAGCTTCACATTTTTACAATACAATAAAAAAATATTAATAAGAATTTGCTTCAATTACTTTGAAACAAAATTTTCATTACACAGATTCTTTTATCCTAACAATTCTGATATTTTATCAAGATTTCACTGCACACATAAATATAGCAATAAATGCCACTGATAATGGTCAACACAGAAAAGCCTCAGGGGTGAGATTTTTGTGAGTTTTTCGTAGGGGAATTTACTACACGATAATGTTTGCCACCCACGTATATTTAGCTCAAACTAGAGCTTTTTTGTTTTTGGAGAAAAAGAGGCGCCGTCCTCATCCTGGATTCGAACCAGGGTCCCCGCGTTGAGCCCGCGGTGTCTTGACCTACTAGACGAATGAGGACAAGAACAAACGCATTTTTCTCCGTATATGAGGATGTAAGATATTATTACCCTTCACAGGGATAACACAATTACCAAATAATGGTCAACACACAAAGCCTCCGTGGTGAGATTTTTCGAGTTTTTCGTGGGGGGATTTACTACACAATAATTTTTAATTTTTCCCACCCACGTTTAAGTAGCTCAAACTAGAGCTTTTTTTTATATTTGGAGAAAAAAAATCAGTGCACTGGCTAAACGCGGGGACCCTGGTTCGAGTCCAAGATGAGGACGGCGCTTCTTTTTCTCCAAATATAAATAAAAAGCTCTAGTTTGAGCTACATAAACGTGGGTGGCAAAAATTATTGTATAATAAATTCCCCCACGAAAAACTCACAAAAAACTCGCCACGGAGGCTTTTCTGTGTTGACCATTATTTGGCAATTGTGTTATCCCTGTGAAGGGTCAAATTAATTTCTGACCCCTTCACAATTGCTACAAGTTTTAATTAGGCATTCTAATCAGTCTTCTCAACAGATGATCACTCCACTAATTTACGACTTATATCTTCCATAACTACTTCTGTCCCTATTCGCTTTTCTAAACTAGGCTTAATAAAACTACTTAAACGCATTAAAATAAATACTACCATTCTGATGGTATTCCAAATTTTTTGCTGAAAGAATTTCCAGAATCTATGTCTGAGTACCTTATTGTTTTATTCAATGTTTCACTCAATTCCTCTGAACTTGCTGATGATTGGAAGATTAATAAAATCATCCTAATTTACAAATCAGGTAGTCATAATAATCCGTTAAACTATAGATCTATTGCTATTACTTCATCCCCCTGCAAACTTTTTGAACATATCAGAGCTAAAGAGATAAGCCTTATACTTTAGTCGAAAAATTTATTTTTACCATCTCAATACGGATTTAGAGAGAGTTACTCAACAATTAACCTACTTCTTAACTTTATGCAAGATTTAGCTTCATCCACTGACAATAATGTCCAAACAGATATAATTTTTATCGATTTCTCGAAAGTGTTCGACAAAGTACTTCATTCCAAATTAATCTATAAGCTTCATTTAATTGACCTTGATATACAACTCTTGTCAAGGATTGAAGTTTTTCTAAAGGTCGAAAGAATTATGTGCACATACTCAATACTAATTCTGAGCTCTTAGATATATATTCAGGCACTCCTCAAGGTGCAGTTTTATCTCCCTTTCTTTTCATGATTTTTATTAATGATATTGCTTCATCTATTTCTGTTCCAATTCAGCTATTTGCAGATGATTGCATAATTTATAAACAAATATTGTCATTAAATGACCATTAGCATTTACAATCTAACCTTCATCTCATCTCTCAATGGTGCACCCAGTGGTCCTTACCATTAAACTCATCTAAGAGATTTCTTTTATCTATTCATAGGAAAACTAACCCTTTATCCTTCTCTTATAAAAAAAGAGATTATATATTGTCCTTCGTAGTTCAGTGGATAAAGCTTCCGTCCGGCAAGTGGAAGGTTGTGGGTTTAGGTTCCACCGAAGGCAGAAATATTTATTTACTTTCAAACATTTCACCATCTAATCAAGCCATATCATCGGAATTGGTATCACTTAAGCCAATAAACGTTGATTATTTGACATCGTTGTTTGATTCACTTAGAATCTATTCAAAATCTGGCTGTGTGTTATATAATGAATAACTGGTCTCCTAATGTCTGGGTAACATCTCTTAAAGCTTCTTTAAACCTAATTACACTTTCCCTTCACCGTAAACACCTGCGTCTTACTCTTTTATATAAAAATTCTTTATAATCACTATAAATGTAATTTCTTACAATACGTGAGACCTGCCGACTATATTTCTTCTCGTATTGATCACTCTTTCAAATTATAATTATTTACCGCACACAGCAATACTCATAAATTTATTTTTTTTTTTTTTTGCTCAAACGATTGACAATTGGAATAAGCTTAACTCAGAATTGTGTTCCTTCAATTAATATCAATGCATTTGTTCATAATATTCGACAATTTGTAACATCTTAAATGTGTATTGTATACCCCTACCTGGGCCCTCACGGGCCAAATAGTATTGTATAAATAAATAAATAAGGGTAATAATACCTTTCATCCTAATATACGTAGAAAATGTGTTCATTCTTCTCCTTGTTTGTCTAGTTAGTCAAGACACCGCAGGCTAAACGTGGGGACCCTGGTTCGCATCCAGGATGAGGATGGAACCTCTTTTTCTCCAAATATAAAAAGCTCTAGTTTGAGCTACATAAACATGGATAGCAAAAATTATTGTATAATAAATTTCGCCATGAAAAACTCACAATAATCTCACCCCAGAGGCTTTTCTGTGTTAACCTTTATTTGACAATTGTGTTATCCCTGTGAAAGGTAATATCTTACATCCTAACATATGGAGAAAAATGCGTTCGTTCTTGTCCTCATCCGTCTAGTTGGTAAAGACACTGCAGGGGCCCTGGTTTGAATCCAGGATGAGGATAGTGCCATGTTGTTGTACCATATGTGGAGAGGACTTCTGAGGAGATTGCGCGTATTCTTAGGAAATCTGACATCAGGACTTACTATAAACCTGCATCGACTTTACGTGACCTGTTAATAAAAGTGAAAGGTCGAGTTCCAATGGATGAATTGACTGGAACAATTTACCAGATACCCTGCAAAGAC
>QLNU02003225.1:125463360-125487904 GCA_006491805.2 Dysdera silvatica | reverse complement strand
CCCCCCCTCCCCCAAGCTGAATAAAAAGGGTTGCCAGCACCCGCAGCAAGCATTGTGCCCGCTAAAACCGGTTAGCATTCCCTTCCACCAGTCCAACATCAAAATTTTGTGCCTCGGGTTTTCGCCCTGGTGGCACCCCTCACACTATGACACTTTCTCCCCTGCCCCCACATACACAAAATAAAGCTTTTGGACCTGTTTCTGTAGTTTTTTATTAAGATCTAAAAATAATTTTTTAAGCCGGCAGATATTTTAAAACTGCTTGAACTGTTCTGTAATTAAATTGCAGAGATATTAAAAACATGAGCTACTTTACCAATTGACTAATGCAGTATATGAATAACATATGGAATTTAAAAACATAAGTTTCTTCTATTTCTTCCAGTTCTAACAATAGGAACTTATTTCTTCTGGCTGATTTTTTCCACTGTGGAAGAAACTTGCCAACCCTGTTTTATCATGCTACATTTTCTCAACACAGTGGTTGCTGATTCACAGTTCAAGTAGAAGAGCTTCACCAGCAATGCTTGGTCTGGTAACGATAACATTCTCCAGTTATGTAGTACTGCCAGAATTAAATAAAAATTCCACATTTATCCAGGTCTTTTGTTGCAAGCGTAATTTGCATACTCCTGCTGAATATCTTCTATGTCAGCACCACCCACAGATGACTTTTTGAACTATTTATTTTTTCCATACTAAAAAAAAAAATTGATTTTCCTAGAAACCTTTTCACGCAATCCTCACTTCTTTATCATTATTTGTTAATTTTATGATTATTTATTATTATTCTTTTTAAGATTTTTTAAAGTTTTTATAAACTTTTGGCATACCCTGTATACAGATTTGAACACATGGACCTGTTTATGAACAATTTATGTTAACATAGACATTAAACATATTCATGCTGAATTATATATTGCACTATTATGAAAACACCTTTTCGTTGTAGTATGGATATCTCAATTATTGGCTCACTGAACTATTGTTGAGTTTGGAAAATTTTATTTTTCAGCTACTTGTTTCTGTTCTAAACAGATGCCACCTATAGGTATATGCCTTGGTACCTATCCAGAAATCCAACATTAGCTGCACCAAAATGAAAGCACTGGTTTTTGTGATAATGGGATTTGACACAAAATCGGTACAGACAGTACACTTTTCTAACCAAGCTTTTCAAATGATAAATGAGCATCCATGAAACTGATTTCTGTTGCTTTAAACTTAAAAAAAAAAAAAAAGCTGCAGTATTTTTAAATAGTGGAAGTTTGAAAACATCTTGAGGACAGTATAAAAGACCTTACTTGTGATACAGCTTTGTACATTAAGATGTTTAAAATATAATACAGTCGAACCTCATTAAGACAAACACACTTAAGATGAATTACTTCTAATGCAAACCATTTCCGTAAGTCTCATCAGATTGTATAGAATACTATCCTTTCTCAGTATGGCAAATTACTGTTAATACGAACAGATTTTCTGTTCCCCTTGGTGTTCGTCTTAACGAGGTTCGACTGTATAAGCAAGCTATATCTCCAGCTCACTATTTGGTACATTTATTATCACCAAATTTTAAAGCAGAACACTTGTCAAGGAGTGAGAAGGAGCAAGTAACAGATCTTTTTTAAAAACGTACAAGGATACTTCATCATTAGGCATCGTTCTTACATTTATTGTCAATGCACCCTTTCAATCGTGCTTTATTTGAAGAAGAGACAGTGAATTTAATTTTCACTCTTCAGCAGTGAAAATTACTGACCCTCATAAGGGAATGTGTTGGCCAAAAGGAAATTGATGATATTGAGAAATTATATACAGCTAAGGGAACCTCTGTTACAGTTGAAAGGATGTTTTCATGCTTGGACTTGAGCATAGCACGTTATGAAATTAATTAAAAATTGGGAAGGCAGCAAAATTGGCACTTTTATTTAAATCCTTAAATGTTCGTTTTTAATAATATCATAATTGAGATCTCTAATGTATATTGTAGTCTCGATAAACAAGAAATCAAGACGTTGAATATTTGTTTTTTATATTATTAAATATGTTATTTAGATATTCACTTACCACTTAAGAAAAGTAAATTGAATGTTAAAATCTTACATAAATGAAGCTGAATAAAAAACTTGATTTATTTCTGAGGTATACAATCTTTAAAAAAAAAATCAGATTAAATAAAAAAATAAATCAGATTTTTTTTTTGGTCGAAATATCACAAATTTTTACTCTGAAGTTATAGTTAGCTGCTTCAAATAAAAGTGTTTCACGATGGTACAGAACTTGTGTTTTTCCTTGATTGCAGCAAATGAGAAAGTGATCGATTCAACTGCTTATGGAATGTTAATGACACATCTCATTCAGTTGAATTATTGGTAGAGGATGTTTAAAGAATGGCACATGCATGTAGTGATATCACATTTTTTAATTGTGTGGCACCATCTAATAAATATTTACCAAAATTTTCAAACTATCTTCGCACATACAATGGTTGGAAAAAGTAGTTGAATACTTGCATCATGTCGAATAGACAGGAGTAGAAAGCAAATGTCATGAAATTTTTTTTATCACTGAATTACTTTTATAACGAACACCCATATATGTGTTTATTCTTTTTATAATCTCAAGAAATATATTTATAAAGAAATAAAATCCCATTTTTTTATGCCAAACAAATGATTTGCATATGGAACAACGTCCTGATTTAAGCAACATCATGCTATCAATTTACAAAAAATTGAATTTCCATATTTTTCAAAAGACTTGTTATAAGATTTTTGAGACTGAAATTTAAAATTTAATTAACTCCTGACATCATGGCTCGAAAGACGTGTGAGTTCCCCATTGTAATAGTACAGAAAATTTAGATTTCTTCTCTAGTATTCAGCACATAGTACACAGAAAAGTAAAAATAAAGAAAAATAGTGATAGCATAGACAGTAAATAGGCATCTAGCCATCCAATGAAAGCTAAATGCAAAGCAGATGAGGAATACTATCAAACACATATGAAAAGACTCCTCCATCAGTGCTTGAGAGTTGGCTACTGATCATAGGTGTATGCAGAAAGTTCATAAGGGGGGGGTTATAGGCTCAATTGGGGGGGGGAGGGGGTTACAGAGCTACAACTTGCATATTCCTATGTTCAATATACAAATTTCATTGCAATGGAGGTTACAACCTCCATCAACACCACCTATGTATACGCTAATGCTACTGATGTCGCTTTAGCATCAGTGACATTTGTAAATTCGTAAACTATTTGTGATGTTTATCACAATGCACAATCGGAATCAGAACACTCAAGAAAAACTTATATCAGTGAAAACACAGGCAGAAAAGACCCTAGTTTGCTAAAGCTTATGTCAATAAACCCAGAGAGTTTTGAAAAAAAAAGGTAATATTTCCTGACAGAAGTAAGTTTGATATTTTTGCTTTGGGTAGAAAGAAGTATGTACGGCGAAAAACAAACACTGCTCACGAAACCAACAATTTAAGAACTAAGTATTTCTTTAAGTTGTTGGTTTCGTCGAACCATCGCAATTTACAGTACTCTAAATCGCGGTGGTGGCCTTTTAAATATTTAGAGGTGCATGGTTTCTGATGGAGTTGGCGATATGGTCTTTATTTAAGGTAATATGAATGCTGGACATCGTATAAAGGTATATTATGAGATAATTTATTGGCCAGTATCTTGAAATTAGGAATTAATTTTATTTTCACCAAGACATACTGTCCACAAAGTAAACTTGTGATTGCTGTACGATGTGAAAAATTAATGACAAGTACCCTCCCACCCCAATATTCAGACCTCAGTAATTCAAACTGTGCATAATTCTAACGAAGTTTATAGTCCTTTACTTTCACAGACCCCAGATTTAACAAGTAAAAAATTGTGAGATATTTTAAATGAAATGTGGGAAACTTTAAAATGAAATCAGTGATCGAGAACGTCATTTTTCAATACTTGAAAACTGGACAACTTCTGAGCATTCTCATCCTTTTAAAATACACACTTTTAAGGCAGTCACAATAAACATATTTTTGAGGCAACAAATCAGTGTTTCTCAAACTGTGGTAGAGTTTACAGATCACTTTAAAGCCTCTTTTACTTATCATGGACCACCAAGGTTTGGGAAGGGGAGTCTGGTAACTTTCTATGAGAAGAAAGTGAAAAACACGTTGTCTGAAAATAAAATAAACTTCGATTAATAATATTAAACCTTAATGACCAGTATCAGTTGCCAGCTAAATAATTTTTTTCTCAGTGCATCATTAATAAAACATTAAAAACACACAGTATCGTGTTTTTACGCCCCGATCATAGGCATATGCAAAAAGTTCATAAAATGGTATATAAGTTCAATTGGGGGGGTATAAAGCTACAACTTCATATATTCATATGTATATATATATAAAATTTCATCACAATATCGAGATTAGAAACCCTATGAACACCTTCTTGCGTACACCAGTGATCCTGATAACATATTTTTTAATTACGAATATTCAGGACATTCGCGATGGTGCTAATTTCAAGACTGTTATTGTCAACATTGAATTCTTACTTCTTCTGGATATGCATTTTTATAAATTTCATGATGTTAAACATGTAATCTCCTAATTTTTATTTCTGAAATTTCTTGAAGATCCTGTGTACCAGTTGATATATCGGCATAGAGAATCAGTAATCCAAGGACCACACTTTGAAAAACACTGGATTACACTGATGATATGTATTTAATGCACTAAATATTCTATGGCGAAAATTTAATGGATAGAAATACACACAAAGAGCACAATGAAGCAAATAACTATAACCCGTTTTTTGAGCATCTCCAAATAAAGTTTATTTTAGGCATAATTACTAATGTACGTTCCAGCATAACTGCACGATCTGCCCCTTGCTCTCTTTCCCTCCTCTTGAAATAAGTCTAGAATCGGGTATTTCAGTAGATCAGTTTGTGACATCATACTCTCTGGTGTCATGTTTATACCACCCTTCTGTGCTATTACAGCTGCTATCTTTTTTTTTTTTTTTTGCATTAAGTCTTTTTTTTGTGGAATTGCGTTTGAATGGTAAGAGAAGTGTGCTTACCTTGAGCAGGCTATAGAAAGAGGGAATAATTTAGTCGGGGTATAAGTGTCGAACAGATGATATTGTGAGCTAGACCTTGTGTGAATAACAAGATTTGCGGATTATTTCTCAGAATTTATGTGATGTTGCTGCAAAAAGGATATGCCAAAGAACTTGTTTCCAGCATTTTCCCCGAGCCATAAAAACCATTTTCTTGCCACATACAATCAATCAAGATGACTAGGTGAGTTCTTCTGAAACTTTTATTTATGATTTTGCACGTTCTTGCGGATTCAACATTTTACTGATTCGGGAAGTGCATCACTAATGTGATCGATCAGGCAGCAAGGGCAAAGTCCAAAGTGGGGGAGGGGATCTCCCTCACAACCCCTCCACTGATTCAAGAATATTAGACGGCCGAAAAAACACCAAAAACAACATGGTGGTAGATCAGTTGCCATGCTGCCAGAAGTTTTGGAATCACTTCAAAAAAATTCAGTAGAGGGTGGATTGTGCAGTGACACAGTGAGTTCATTTACATCACGTTTTGTTTTGATTTTTTTAATTCAACTTATTTTACTGAAATTCAAGTAATAATATGTATTTTATTAAATTTTAAACAAATCTAAATACAAATATTATTGTATGCATGTTGCACACATATACCCATGCAGAACTTATTTTCAAAATTTGGAATTTCAAATTCTAAAACGGGTAAAGCGATCAACCAGATATAGAGTACTTCTGTTGGTCCAAAGCTCTTTGTTATATACAATGTCTACAGCATATATATATCACAGTGCTAATTCATTATGAAATCGCGAATGCAGAAACACTGTTTTAATAGAAAGTTTTCTATGACATCAGGAAATGTTGGTATTTTTCATTCAATACAGCTCAAATGTTGCTATAAAAGTTGCGATTTTTTTTTTTAAATTGCAAATATTCAGCTTATTACAGAGAGATGAACATAGTGTAATTTGAAGGGTGATGTCCATTATCTAGGACTTCACTTACTATTTCTATGCATCTCTTGTAACAGGGTATTTCAAAATTTGTCTTTTTGTAAGTATTCATGAGTTTGAAACCTCTTGAACTGTTCTCAAGGTGGCACCCATGGCAGTTCTCACCATACAAATGCCCAGTTGTGCCTCTGAGTATAACAAATCAAAATTAGTAATTCAATTGGCAACAAAAAAATTCTTGCTTTTGCAAACTTCTCGGTGGCAAACTTTTCGTCAAAAATTTACAACTGTAGACTTTAGCCTACTTAGCTTATCGGTAAATCTGCCACTGTTTTGTGCATTTGTGTGCCTGCCTTTTTTTTCATAACAATATCGCTGCTTAGCATATGTGCGCAAAGTCACACCCTGTATAGCATCAATGTAGAGAGCATTTAAAATTACTGAGGGAGGGAGGGGGCCAAGGATATATTTTACACATTTATACATTACAATATATGCAAAATTTTAAATTGTTTCAAACCATTGGGGGGCGCTCTACAGGTGCATATAACTTTATACCTATGCTGTATAATAAACATTAGTTATATCCAGGCCCAGCATGACCCATAGGCGAACAAGACTTCCACCTGGGGCAGCACCACAACAGATTTTTCTTTTAAGATACTTAATACTGTAGGATGATTCATATAAAGTTGGCAATAAATAAATAATGGAATAAAAAATAATGGAACTGAATGGATTATTTTCGACTGAATGCCTTCACCAATATTTACTCTTCCTTATAAAACTCTTTTATCCATTTTTTTGATACCCTCAAATTCTCGCCTTTTACATTAATACATTTTTCTCTATTCGATTTATAGAATGCTGCATAACATTTCCCCATTACCACTACATCACCACAAGCCTGGAGGACGCTTTTTCTTTTTATACCTTTGTGCACTATTACAAGCATGAGAATTACGATTTTCTCCTTTAACAGTAAAATTCCAGACCTTTTTTTTAATAATTTACTACATATTTCATAATAATTTACTACCTACTTCGTTTTAACCAGAACTACAGTGAGAGGGCAAAATGTGCTGTATTTTTTCACTTTTCAATTGTTACAAGATGTATTGGGGTATAAATTTTTTTAGGGGGACACATATGTCATTTGCCAGTCGCATACTTGCTTCTACTGGCCCTGGTTATATCAGAACCATTCTCAATAATGGGAAAGAGATTGTCAACATCATCATGATAATCATATTGATATTTTGATGTCAGCATGTTACAACATAGCAATCAATCTAATTAATTACGATGAATTTTGATAAAAACTCAACATTAAGCTTTTTTAAGAAGTCTTTTCTCTTATTTCTGATACTTGTTACGAGTTATTGATAATGTAAATTTTCAATTATCAAAAAAGGATTTAGTCCCAATTAGTTACAAAGTTAACATTTCACTGAATTTGTATGACTGCACTCATCCATTATTCGTGGCTTGTTTTTTTAAAGTGAACCTTGTCCAAAAAGAGAAGGGAGTTAGTTTCATGCCTGAGCGTGCATGGAAGCATTTGTTGTCAACATTTTAGCAACTAAAATGTGCAGGAAAAAATATTTGGCTTTTCAGTATTCAAATAAGTTTGGCTGTTCGGAAAATGCAAACCATCTGTCTTAAAAATTCTTAAAAACTTACTTGTTGATCATTTAAGTTCATGAGTTCAGAACTCAAATCTTGAAGCTGTTTTTGGAGAACAGAGTTCTATTCATAAAAGGAAAGAAAAATAAATAAATTTCTGCTTTTCAATAATTATAAAAAAAAAAGAAAAAAAAGAAAGACAATTAAAAAAGAAAAAAAATATTATTAAGAAATAGTATAATTTGGATAAATATTTATTTTAGAAGGACCATTTGTGAAAGAAGTAAAAAAATGATACCAATTTAAAAACATTGCAAACAAGTATTTAAAAGTACGCGTACCTGGGGATCGGTTTTCATTTCCTGTACTACCATCTATAAACAAAAGGAGAAAAAATATATAAATTTTAAAAAATATATATCAGACTATTTAGGAACAAAAAAAAGTCATTAAAACTCGATGCTACGAAAATAGATGCATAGGAAAAGTTCTATCGACGCGAGATAGCATGGAAACATCCCAAAAACGCTAATCAATTCAAAGAAAAATCCTAGCAGGGACCGAAGACTTGAACTTTTTTAAAGTTGAAAAAGCGGCCTATCATAAAGGTGAAGTCAGAACTGTAAATTAAGAACCCAAGTTCTTGAGCAGTCGATATCATTTCCACGCTAAATTAGCTCTGATCATCGCCAGCGCAGAGTTCTGACATTACTTTTTGTAAGGGAGAACTTCGGAAGACGATATTATATACCCTTTATGATCGGAGTCAATTTATTCACTCACCTGGTGTTTTTGTATCACTATTTTCATCTGGGCTTGTAGCTGATCCAGGTCCATGTTCAGCTTGACCTAAAAGGAAAACTTTGAATAGAATGGTAGGTCAAAATTAAAGGTCCAACAGAGACTCTAGCCGTCCCTAAAGATCAACCGAGAAACTATAATAACAACACTCAACAGTCCGGGGGTAGAGAGAGAGAGAAGGCGACACTACAGGGAAGGGGTGGGAAGGAGGAGGGTGGGGGTCAGAAACATAGAAGATGTGGAAAATACAATTTAAGCTGAAGGTCAAGTCCCTTACTTAGCATCCAAATGACCTTGCGTAATCTTCTCAGAGTTAAAGGGACTTAAAACCTGGGCGAAACTGAAAAACAGCTAACGAAATTATGGAACTATATTTCAAGGCGCAATCGTCGCAGAGTCGGAACAACTTACTTTCCCTTAGCCCAAGCTACTTGTCTCTCATTCCCGTTAGATGAGATGCGAGCGATACCGTTGCCATATTTGGCGCACAAAGTTTTCATTTGGCGAGATTTGGAGTTTCGTTCGAGAGAAGTTCGAGCCCGAAGTTTGCGGAAACTTTTACTCCAAACTTATGAACTTTAAAAGAGATTTGGTTTCAACACAAGCCTATGGAATAAAACTAGATCGAAAATCTGCTGAACATCTTTCAGAGACTTCCCCAACATTCGATCTTTAACATAAAAAAAAAGTATATTTCTGCAATATAATGCAACGGTACGATGTAAAATTATTAATTACTACTTTTTACAATGACATTTAAAGAAACATAAAGCGCTTTACAAATTTATTTTCTTCGATTTGACACAATTAATTAAAAAATCAATACTATTACTGTACATGCATAATAACAAGTAGCACCGTTTGTTCGATTTCTCCTCAATAATTCTTATTATCTCTATACTAAATGTATTTCCAATTGATTTTTTTTTTAAAAATCGTATTTTGATTAACTTATAAACTTATTGGCATTGACGCAACTACAAGGAGGGACTAGAAGTGTTATAACCCATCCCCTAAAAAAAACGATAATTACAAATAAATCTATGTGCCGAGCATTAAGTCGGGAGCTATAACTCCCACCTAGAACTTGAGGCCAGTTACGCCACTGCTCGTTCACTAAAATGCAAGCTCATAAAAGCTTTACCTTCTACTTACTCATTAGCGTAGTTAGCCTTGAAATGACGGGGAAGGCTATAGCGCCCCCCCCAACACACACACCAAACCAATATACTGCACGCATCATTCATTTTTTCATTTTTCTAGGGAGGGGACGAAGTAATCCCTACCACGCCCTTCTCAGATGTGCCAATATAACTGATAAAATGAAAATTTATAAATGGGAATATGGGCAAGTGCACAAGGCGCCACATTTTTAGGTGCACAGAATCTTAAAAGGTGTGGAACCATTTTTTTTAATTTTTTTTTTTTAATTACAATCAACCTTAGAATTCCGTTGATCAGCCATCCTATGGAAAGCATCTGCCCGCTTTTTCACATAATTTAAAACTTAAAAAAAATTCCGTAAAACAGCTCTCCCTGCCTGAAACATCGGGGGAGAAATTCGCTGCCAAACAAAATAAATTTCGTAATAAAAATATAGTTGGTTGGCTTTTGTGGCTCAAGGACAGCAAAAGTCGGGTTGCGCCAAAACAGGTATTTAAAAATATGGGGTTATTGTATCTATAATCTCGCCCCGGTGGCTTTGTGTGTTGACCAATATTTGGCAATTGTGTTATCCCTGTGAAGGGTAATAATATCTTACAACTTAATATACGGAGAAAAGAGCGTCTGTTCTTGTTCTCATTCGTCTAGTAGGTTAAGACACCGCGGGCTCAACGCGGGGACCCTGGTTCGAATCTGGGATGAGGACGGCGTCTCTTTTTCTCCTAAACAAAAATAGCTCTAGTTTGAGCTACTAATACGTGGGTGTCAAATTTATTTGTAATCTTATAATAATGCACAAAAGTGTGCATTATTATAAGATATGCATCATAAATGTCAACTCCCACATACTCCGTGATTTTCTATGGCATTTGAGAAAGTTGAACCAAAAAATTATTATTTGGTTGGGGAAAGCGGGGGCACAGACGCAGTGCCGTATTTATAAATGGGCACGTTGGGCACTTGCCCAGGGCGCCAAAATTTTGGGGCGTAAAGGCGGCGATTTTTTTTTTTAATTATAATTTGTTTACAGTAGAATTCTGTTGCAACTCTCCCCGAGAAGGTGCCTTCCATCCTTTCTTTGCAAACCTGAAAAATCACGTGAAACAATCCCTCGCCCCAAGGGCGGATTCAGGCAGGGTGCGTGCGCCCTCCTGAGAATAATAAATTTATATTAGAAATGATTATCTGCAACTAAGAAATAAAACTAAACTTACAAGTGGAATTTTCAAGCTTTGCGCTCTCTCTGAAATTCTATTCTGCATCCGCCCCACCCATCCAATATCCAAAAAATTGTCAAATAAAATTAATTTATTCATAGAGAAATATCATTATTATATCTTATAATAATGCAGAAAAGATAATCTACATGTCGCCCCTGCCCTATCCTCCGCGATTTTTCGTCGCATTTGAGGGAAAGGAAGGACAGAATTTTGTTTGTTTCTGCTGGTACGGTGGAAGTGTGTGTGTGCGTGTGTGTGTGTGGGGCATGAGCGTAACTAGCTTCGAAGTCTAGGGGATAATCATCCTAAATCCGAGTCTGCATGTAATACAGTTTTGCTACTCCTTTTACCCAGGGCTTAATTTCTAACAAAAAAAAAAAATGCAGGAGCCCTAATATTATGATAATCGATTAAAAAATGCAACGGCTGCAAAAGAATCGATAAATCATATAATAATAATAAATTTTTATTCAACCCGATATACAATATTTCGTGATACATAGCTTGAGCAGTATAAAAATTATAGAAATGTAAGAGAAGATCTATATTAAATTATTTTAAGTTTTGAGGTTAGAAATGGAAGAGAATATAAAGCCGAAGCTTGTTCCGAGATTCTCCTCCAGAATGCGGTGATGTTGACAAGAGAGAGGGTAAATTTTCATATTTCTGAATTATGCTTATTTTAAAGAGTTCAGTTGTTGTATATCTTTAGCAGAGGGACGTGGAAAACTTGTAATAACTTAAGAACTGACTGAGCGTCGTTTTTACAAATTAATGAGCAAGAAGTATTATTATTATTTGGGATTTTTCATGGGCCTCATTTGAGAAAATTGCGGCACACATCTGGATAAAGCTTACGAAATTATGTTTATCAAGATTCAAGACAGAAGTGTATCTGAGAGTCAACATATCTTATCTGAAATTTTGATTCAAAAAATGTTAAAATGTTTGTAAAACAAACGTTAATTAACAAGTTAGTTGTACTATTAAGAGTTACATATATGAAATTATACTATTGTATAAGAGATTATAGTTTAAAAACAGCATAAATCTTGGGTCCAAAATACAGAATAGCTTAAGGAGGAAAGGGAGGGAGGGGTAGAGGTTCTATCCAGAAGGTAGCACAGTTTTTCTTCAGGGAAAAAACGCAAAATGTCCTTGATGATATTAATTGTTCATGTCCATTTTTTTCTGGACAACAAAACGCGTGACCTTAATCACAAATTCACTACTCTTTTATGACAACGTCTATTTAGGGGCTCCGGCTAATATTTAAATAATCGCCAAAAATGAAGAAGTACCGGAGCCAGGCTCCGCTGGGCTCCCGCCCAATTTAAGTCCTGGTTTTACCATACCAATAAAACTCACATGAAGTTGTATACGTTGGTTTTATGATACAAAATGGTATTAGTAATCATTTAATATGGGATTCATCTTATCAGCATTAATGTCCGAACTATGCGTTTTTGCAAATTTCTAAGTATATTGGGTTTGCAGCCCGAGTCCAACAAATGCTTATTTATTTGTAGCCTATTTTGCGTCCCACGCTGCGCTACGGGTCATCTGGGACGGGATCGATGGCTTGACGTGATCTTGAAACCACGATGAATTTACACACGGCCTAGCTCAGCTGAAGCCATCACAGCATGCTCGTAGACGGTGAACGTAAGCACAAGATTGCTGAGAACACCAACTCAGAGTTTTCAAAATTATCGGGGTGAGGAGGAAGGAGCCAAGACATATTATGAACATTTATACAATACATGCATAATTGCAATTTATTTCTAATTATTGGGGGCTCGGGCTATACGGGCCTACATAACTCTACGCCTATACCTGAGAACATATGCCTAGAATTATATGGGCCCCTGAAGCTCGAACCTCCTAATAACTTAGAAGAAAAAGATTTCTATTTTGCATATATTTTAATGTAGAAATGTGTAGGTGCTCGGGCCCAATAATTTGGAAACTCCTACCTTGCTGACTAGGAGGCTCTAACAAATGTAAAATATGTTTATAATACATTACTAGAGTGAAGGGAAGGATACAAGGACTGTACTAATTACGAATTTTTGTTCTCAAAATATTTAAATAAACAGCCAAGAAGGAGGGGCCGGAATGATTTTGGAGCTTTTATCCTATGTGATTATAATTCTTTAAACATTAGCATAAATAAGAGGGCTCTAATGCATGTCACCCCTCCCTTTTCTTCCAGGGGCGTAGCAATTCAAAAATTATGGGGGGGGGGGACTCAAGCAACTATAAAAACGATCAAGTGATTCGTTCGGCGCTAAGGAACACAATATACTTTGTTGTCCAATGGGGGCCTTGAGCCCCACCCACCCTTTGTCCTATGCCACTGCTCTTTTGGAACATGAAAGTAAACATTAATCTCCCATGCACTAGTTTATGAAGAGGTCACCAAAGTTAGAATTGCTACTGAGGATGATATTATGAGGAGGATAGCCAGTTGATTGTTTTATAACTCAAGGATAGCAAAGGTTATGCTGCATCGATTCTTCCTCCTCGCTGTCTTCTTATTCGGGGCCAGAGACATCGGGGGTAGATTCCGTTGTTTTTTACCTAGGTCATCACTGGGTGTCAGACCTAGATCAGTCAAACATCCTCAAGGGCCTTGACTTCTATTGAAAGTCTCAAACTTCGAATTCCTCCTCTCTTGCTGGTTTGCTCTACACTGTTGGACAATATTATAAGTTCAGTAGTTTTTTTGTCATGAGCGGGATGATAAAATACTTACACCAATGGGATATGAAAAGAATTGTTTTATGGTGACTTGCAAAGTATTTTAAACACCCACAAGCTTTTATGATTACGTAATTTAAATTTATTTAAAAAAAACACCACATTATGAATAACTTGGCCAGAATTATAAGTTCATAAAGGTTTTTTTTCCAGTAGAAAGTTTTATACTGTATGCAAATTACTTTCACTGATGATGTAACGTCATTTACTGATAAGAGAATAAAAAGTGGTGTGTAATTGGAATTTTGGGGTAGTTGTAAAAATGCAAAGAGCTAAGCAACTTCGTGATTGTGAAATTCAACAAATCTGGGAATTACATGGCAGCGGTACCGTATCTCGGGGTTACTTAAGCCACTTTTCAATTTAAAACATCTGCCAATTCAACATCATTTACTTTAGAGATTAACTAGTTATTATAAAACTTGGGTCTACAGTTACACTCTATGTTCAGATGTATGAAAGTCTTCTACAACATGTATGTTAAAGACAAAAAAACATGGTGGCTTAAGTTACCTCTCAATATGGGGTAACTAAAGCCAGCAGAAGAATTCAATGTTTGACTTAGGTTAGTTGGTGATGGGGTATCAAAATTCATATAAAGGGCTAAAATAAATGTACGTATACTGTTCAAGATATTTATTAGTAGAAATGGAAGCGCAAAAGAATTTTTTTTCATTTTTAGTGCTTTATATGTTTAATTCACACTAAAAAAGTTCAAGATGTTTGATTTAACATGTGTTACCAAAATCGGTGTTCGAAATTTACCCAGCATAATGGCTTTATACAATAATTTTCACCACCTATGGATAAATAGCTCAAGATAGAGCTTTTTTGATTTTGGAGAAAAGGAGACGCCGCACAGTGGGTAAAATACTCATTCGAGGGAGAAAAAAGTCTAAATTTTGATAGTCTTATATTTTAAAATTTTTAGCGTATTTCCGTTACCAAATATCCACAGACAGCCTACAAGTAATATCAAAGGATATGATGCAATAAATTAGCAGTGGCGTCATCGACGCTTGGGGTGTGCTCAACTCTGTGGTTTATTACGTTGCTAAAAGTTTTTTGCAGCGTCCTTGTAAAAGTATCACTATTAATCTTTTAATTTGCCAATTGTTTTGAAATTTCGTTGTATGTTTTGGACAAGTTGAAAAAAAAAAACGAAGATGAATATATTTGTTCCAAAAAATTAGTTAAGCAATTTACCAGCAAACTTACGTCAAAGTGGAGAGCAAGCAGTCAGTCATTAAAAACGTTCGAGCTGAAAAATCATCAGTGGCTGGATGAAAATATTGTTGGTTTTTTTGTGCAAGGATCTTCCATACCACAAACAGGAAAAAGGGCAGACCGTCAAAAGACTTTTCTAAAGTAGGTTCCAAACCAAAAAGGCAAAAGGTTGCGTCTTTATTAGAAACGTATTCTAAAGAAGTGCTATAATTTGCAGCAAGTAGCAGCTTCCATACATCCGGCATGAGAGACGCTGCTCACATTGTAAAAACCGTAACTGAAAATTCTCCCAGAAGACAACCCAAATAAGAAGTATAAATTCTCAAGCACAACCATTCTTTGTTCTTTTCCTCAGAGCCCATTATTTCATCGTTATCGAAATCATCTTCAAATACTCATTCAAATACGCGGCCCCTTGAAAAAATGGTAATAAATTTATTGTCTGACCCATCACTACCAGAATCATTAAAGTTTGTTGAAACTAATAATGAGTACAACAATGACTCGTCTGCAGTTCATTCCGATATTTACTAACCTCGAAACGTTCGCACCAAGAAAAAAGAGATTGTTTTATGCCTAGAAGTAGTGAAAATTATGGCAATTTTATAAAGGTGTGATATTATTATCATTAGAATTATTATTTTATGAATTATTATGCTTATTAATACATTATGAATTGTAATTAATGGAAATTATTTTATTAAATCATTTATTGATTAATGGAGAAGAAAGGTGGATGTAATTTTGAAATTAATACGTATAAATAATGACTAAGCCATTATTTATGATTATTTTTTGCGTAGAAATAGAATTTTAAGTATAAAGAGCGTTATTGTTTTGGTCTTGATTTTTCTCCCTCTAGAATGAGCGTTTTGCCCATTGTGCGCCGCGGCGCGTCCTGATCCTGGATTCGAACCAGGGTCCCTCCATTGAGCCCGGAGTGCTTTGATCGCTAGACCAACGAGGACAGGAACAAAGCTTTCTTTCTCCGTATATAAGGATGTAAGATATTATTACCCTTCTCAGGGATTACACAATTGCCAAATAATTGTCAACACACAAAGCCTCCGGGGCGAGTTTTTGTGAGTTTTCGGGGTGGGGGGGAATTATTTTTACTCAATAATTTTCGACACCTACATAGAAACAAGCTCAAACTAGATCTGTTTTTGTTTAGGACAGAAAAAGACGACGTCCTTATCCTGGATGAGGACGGCAAAAGCCACTCTGGTTTGGTGGCCTTTGTTACCCCGTACAGGGAGCAACAATGAATTTAAAAATATAGAAAAAAACAAAACAAAATGGAAATATAATCTAGGAAGTATAACAACCGTAAGAGTATTGTTTGAGGTTATGTTTAAAAATGATTTTAGTGAATTTAACTTAAAAATGTGATTTTGGCGATTAAAGTTATGGACTGTATAAATTTATGACGAAATTATCCTAAATACAAATAAAGGTTTATAAACTTAATTTTAGAACATACACACACACTATTAAAATATGTGGCCCAAAGCTTCGTCAAAATATGGAATTGATGGCATGAAAGTTAACAATCAAACTCAAAACAGTGTTGCCAGAATCAGTGTCCAAAATTTACTATTCAGAATAATGGCTTAAGTTACTCCAGCGGCTTAAGTAACTCCGAAATATGGTACGTCTCAAAGGAAAATTTCTGGGACTATTAGAAGCTCTTAATATGCTGTTTTGAATGTTCTATGGAGGGAAATTGAAGAAACAGCGGAAAAAGTTCAGGTCGGAAACCATATCTTCCATTAAAAAGCAAGCGCAGAATTAATGGGCTTGTAACAATAATGAAATTATCCACGACAAAAATAAAGGACAATCTAAATGTCTAGTGTTGAAGAAAGAAAATTTCCATAATTTTGCAGAATTCTCAGGATATGATACAGTGAAAATCGGTTATAACGACCTTCAAGGGACCGCGAAAATTCGGTCGTTATAACCGATAGTCGTTATAAACGATATATTTTTAAAATCATAGTAGCCTATAGTATAATACACTTTTAGAGTTTTATAAATTATTTTGATAGTAAAAAGTATTAAACTTTTTGGTTTCAAAATTAAATAAAAATATATTTAATTATAATGAATTTAATTTCCGTTTATATTAAATTATATTTATAGCCACACTAAATACATAGTACTTTCTTAGTTTTTTAAATTGAAAAAATTCTAGAAAATACTAAAGTATATAATGTAGAAAACAAATCTAATGAATAATATTTATTATATTATACTAATGACTTCCGAACAGTGCCGGTTTGAGAGTTTTATGGGCTCTACGCTGAAAAAATAAAATAGGCCTCTAAAGAATATGACCCTCGTGATATTCAATTAATAAATCACTTTTTAAGTTCACTATCTTTAATATTCAGGTTTAGCAGTAATAAAAATTTCTCAGACATTTGTAAATAAACAAGATTAGAATAACGCTTAAATTTTGATAACTAACCCACATTGTTCCGACTTATGACTGTCAAGTCGCGTCGTTATATCCGATACGAATTTCCCTACTTAGAATCTACGTAGACTACAAAATCGCCGTCGTTATAGGTTATATACGATGTCGTTATAACCGATATATTTAGTATGGAGTAGAATAGCAAACCAAACTTCTTGTAAAAATTCCGTCGTTATATGCGGTTGGTCGTTATAACCGGCGTCGTTATAAACGTCTGTCACTGTATATATAAAAATACGTCGAAAACCACCACTAATTTCAAAACATAAAAATTATCGTTTAAATTTTGTCAAAAAGACGATTAATTGGACCGATGAATGGTATTCAGTCATATTTTCGGAAGGAAAAAAAAATCAATTTGAATGGGCCGGATAGCCAAAATATGTGCTGGTATAATTTAAGATTCGAACGTGGAATGCAAATGAGAGGTAATAATTTGGTCATGGTTTGTGCAGAATTTTCTGCTCAAGGAAAAACTGATATTGTGTTTCTGAACACACGAATTAAATCTCAACAATACGTCACAGTACTTAAAAATCAATTACATGCCTATGGTGAAATTTTAGGTGGTGAAAATGATAAATTTCAACAGGACAATGCATCTGTCCATCGTTCACTGCATACAAAAGATTAGCTTCAAGAACAGAATGTTGACGCAATTGCCTGGCATTCACGTTCACCAGATTTTAACCCCATACAAAATTTATGGGGCATACCTTCAACGGAAATATATAAAGATGGGAGACAATTTTCTATGGTTGACGAACTCAAATTAGCAATCAGAGAAGAATGGGAGCACATTCCATGTGAGACTCTTTTAAACATAAGATTTTAGTTGAATCCCTGTCAAATCGTATTTTTAAAGTAATAAAGAATCATAAAGGTTCTATAAAGTATTTAAATAATGTAAGTTATTTGCTTTTTTTTTTTTTACAAAAATCAGTGTGAACTTATAATTCTGTCTATATCAATATGCTTTTCTAGTATAAGGTTGCAGTAAGTCACTGAAAATATGTGTACTAATGTGAGAAATACTGTCAAACATATTAAAGTAATCGACGATTCTTTATATTTGAAGGGCATATTTGTTTTCTTATGTTTTTAACAAATTTCAGATGAATTTATAATTTTTTCCAGCAGTGTATTATTCGTACACTTTGTAGCAGATAGCTCTCTTCCCAGAAAGTGTCCCGACAACCAAATTGTCTTACACTGCGCCAACTATGGAAAGAGAGTGGGGGACTTCTTTTCTAAGATAATTTTGGAAGAGGCTGAGCTATGTTGAGTTCGAATATATCTTCATATATCGTTTTTGAGCTATTTTTCCATATACTGCGAACATCACTTTCAGAAGAAATAATCAGTCATTGGCGTACGCAGGAGGGTGTTTATGGGGGTTATAACCTCCCATTGCAATGAAATTTTGTAGAGCCAAGGCTGTAGCCAAGATTTAATTTCGGGGGTTCATAAATTTTTACAGCATGTATCGATACAATTACAGCATGCAAGTCCGTAGCCAAGTCCCATTAAAAATTTAATTTCGGGGGGAACCGGTCCCTAAGATCCCCCCCCCCTTGGATGCGGGCATGGCCAGAACTCAATAGATTGCAGACCATGGGCGCCCCCCCAAACGAGAGTAACAATGATTCTGATCTTGGACGCGCGTTGGTGAGATTGGCAGAGGGAGAAAAAAAGAAAAAGGATTAAACAATTGAAATTTACGTCATATAAACAATAAAAATAAAGTTAGGTGCCAAAAATAACGACAAGGTCTAAAATCTTGGTCGTCAAAACAAAATTTATAGGTGCAAAATAAAACTAACGACCGCTAATTTTGAACTCTGAATGCAAGACTGTAGCCAAAAGCTCTGTGTGTGTGTGCTCTAGAAGCCACAGTGGGGGGGAGGGCTTTGGAAGCCACAAGGGGAGGAGCTTAAAATTCATTAACGCTTTGATGTATTTTATTAGTATTTTTATATATAATAAAGCAGTAAACCCCCCTCCTAATGGACACCCTTCAGATATGGTCACTTTGTTTTTACGATCAGATAAAAATCCCCCGGTAAGGAAATCAAGATAAGGATCTGCTCAGAAATCCGCTTTAAATTCATTTTTAAAATCCAAGAACCATTTCCATTGTCGTGTATAATTCTGCACAAAGAAAATAAATAAATAAAATAAATAATAATTATAAATAAATAATAATTATAAATAAATAAAATTATATATTTTAAGGAAAAATAAAACTAGCAATATTTTCCAGGGGGCTTGGGATCCCTGGCTAACCATCATCATCAAGTGCCTTCTCCGATTCGGAGGTTGGCTACCAAAATGGATCACATTTTCCTGTCTCTACTGGCATGGATAATGTCTTTCGTGCTTAGCCTAGTCCAAGCCATCCTCTTCTTTTACTGCCTCTAGGTCTCTACTTCATGATGTTTCCCTCCAGTGCTAGTTGGGGTAGTTATTATTTTTCTCCTTTCACTATGTGGCCTCAATAAGCTAACTTTCTTCTCAGAATAAAAGTGATAATGGTTCTTTTTGCATTGGATCTGTTCAGCACTTCCTGATTGGAGATCTTGTCAGTCCATTTAATTTTCAATACTCTTCTGAGGGTCCATATTTCAAAAACTTCGATTTTATTTCTAGCGTGTTTTTTTAATGTCCAGGTCTCGCAACCATAAAATAGTATAGGCCAAATATAAAGTTTTAAAATTAAAATTCTGAGATGTAAATTTAATTTTCTCTCGCACAGAACTTTTTGTAATTCATTAAATTTTATTTTTGCCAGGCTAACTCGGTACCTTATTTCTTTTGTTTGGTTGTTATTGTGGGAAAAACGTTTTCCCAAATAGCAAAAAGTATTAACTTGTTCTATGGCCATGCTTTTACAATGGGCAGTGATACTGAAGCTTTTCCTGACACACAGTTTTCGTTTTCTTCACATCAATGTTAAGTCCTGGCTAAGGACTTGTTAAAATATAATACTGAAAAAACAAAACGAAACAAAAAAACCTTTCAGCCACGCTGGAAAAATATTCAACCTGATTCGGTATCGGTCAACAACTTAAAAAAAAAAAAAAAAAAAAAATTCACAGCTGCTTAATCATTATTCTATGTAATTGCAATGATATTTCAATCAGATTTTAATTCTGGAATTCGTTCTACTTCAAGCAATGATGATGTTATTCCTCAATTAGTACAATGCTTTTTAGAAGTATAAAAGTTATAACAATGTACAAGCTATTGGAGTATATTAGGGAGGTTCAAAAATTTTAGTTCATTTTCTTTTTAAACCTGTAGTAATCTACCACTGGTCAATTTACGTAAAAGATCTATTATTCTTCATAAACAAACTAATATATTTTATTTCGCTCTACGAGGCTTAAAAGAAAGTCTCTTAGTTGTTAAATTGACGAATAAATTGCAATATGAACGAGACAGCTTATCTTATCAGCATCTCACTTATCACTGTTACCATTTTCGCTTATCAGCAAAACGTGTAAAACCTGTACTCCGTGGTTAATAACGTTTTAAGACTTAATTTCGGACATTACAAATACAAGCTTGCCGTTCCATATCTTCGAGTTCGATTCCGCTAAAGAAAGACTAACAGTTTTGTATGTAAGATAATTTGACGTAGCATTACGCAGATTAGATTTATAAGTAAATACAACGTTATACCTTACTTACGCCTATAACGTTGTCTTTACAAAGACTAACAGTTCGTTCGTGCTTTACAACGTGAAGAAAGTTTATGTCACATTGCGCCAGCTTAAGGAATTAAACCTCGAACCATGAGCATAGTCAGCGGTGGGTGCATAGGCGTAGAGTTATAGGGGCCCGTGGGGCAGGAGACCCACCAATAATTTGAAATAAATTGCAATTTTACATATACTGTAATGTATAAATGTACATAATATGTGCTTCCTCCCCCAATAATTTTGAAAACTCTACGGTGACGTGTGGGTGAGAGTCATTGACGTAAAGTTATATGGGACCGTGTTGCCCGAACCCCGCAAATAACCTGAAATAAATTGCGATACTGTAATGTATAAACATACATAAAATGTGCTTGGGCCTCCTCCCCTCAATAATTTTGAGAATACGTTGATGGTGAGAATATTTTAGGGCTTCTAGTCCCACCCACTCCCATGAAAAATTTTACAGACTATTTTAAAACTTCTGTATGTTGTTATTATAGTAGTTGGCTTTTTTTTTTTTTTTAATGAACCTAAACGAGTGAATCAATCTTCCTGCCCCCTCCCCAGCTATCCCTCTTACCTCAGACTATGGGTTAAAAAAACGTGCAAGCAAGCGTTCGATGTCACTTGAACTCAAACACGAAATCTCTGTACGGTAGGTGGTGGCGACTTCCCTTTACGGTGCCTCAGGATAAAAGGTAATGGCAAACTAGCCTTGGATAATCATTACAACGCGGTTCCGTTTCTCTTTGACATTTATCTTTATTATTGTTATTAAGAGGGGACAGGAGTTTTAGGTGACTGAAATTCTTCGAAACTGGTACTCTTTTTAAAACTCATTTTCTGAGATGCCATTTGCGGGAAGTTAATAAAAATTTTGCAGCACATAATATCACTTAGTACAATTAAAATATAGTCAATAATTCTTTCTGGGCATTATACATTTTTTTTTAAATACTATGTTTTCTTAAAATCTTATGCGCAGTCACCATTCGTAAGATAACTTCATAAAAAATTCACTGAGAAACATAATTCATGCCTTAAAGGTAAGCATAGAAGCTGTTCTTTAAAATGAATTAGCAGCTTGATCAAAAGTTTAACGGTTGATTTTTGGAAGAAATAAAAATACAAAAAATGAAAATTTAACGAATATTTCGTACAATATATTTACATTAAACTAATAAATATGCATGAAATAACATAAACTTACTTTATTTAGCTGCAAATGATGTTCCAAACAAATGTGCAAAATTTTATGGAAATCGGTTGGGAACTTTTTATTTTCTTACTGATAATCTCCAATAACGTTGAATGGAAATAAACGCATTTGAAGTTTAAAAAACGACAAGCACCCACGTACCTGGACTTAAACTTTTTTCGCAATAGCTTTTGAACTACTGCATAGATGTTTATAATTTTAGTATTAAAATGTTCAGAAATGCCTAATTAATAAAATAAGTAAATTAAAAAAAAATTTTTGAAGGTTTAATACTCCTGTCTCTCTTTTAATTTAGTTAAGTTTTTTAAAGTTTTATTTTCGTTTGGTGATTAAAATTTATAACAAGAATACACTGTAAATTATTGTGGGTGTTTCCGTAACTTGTAATTTTCCAGAAAAAACAAAATAAAGCTGCTTACAGAATATTAAAGTGTGACTCAACAACTTATATTTGGTAACGTTGTATTCATATGATGCGAGCATTTTTTTGACATGCGCTTATCTGAAGTGGGAAGGGGGACATGGCAGAATTAAGCGCTGTAGACCGATTCCGTGGCCGACCCCCCACGCTCACTCGATTTTGCGCCACTTGATTTCTTCCTGTAGGGATATATGAAAGACATTATTCGCAAGACCCTCATGACTTCGCCCTCTGAACTGAAAGCCAAAATTGTTGCTGCTGCGATTGAAACAAGTCGTGAATACTGGAGAACACTTGGAGAGTACTTGGTCACCGCTGAGAAATGTTATATCCCACAAAAGGCGAGCACGTTGAAGTTGTTCAGCATTCGGCAGTATTAATTCTATAGGCAATAAAACTATCTGAGTCACACTTTCACATTCACATATTCACTAAGGAATTTTAGTTTGTTGCTTCCAGTTTGAAAAGTACAGGCATCGGAAACACAGACGGTAATTATTTAGAATCATTCTGCATACTTGGGAGGTTTATTTACCGTGTAAACTTCATTAAGTACATATAACTAGATACACATTAAATGTTATGCTATAAGCGGGCGTGAGGAGTACCCTATGCTGTATCTGCTGAAAACAGAATAGTACCAACACACACGCTCCATCTTTGTTCTAGGACAGGTGTGGGGTATGCTTCAGAGTGGGGAAGGCAGCATCAAGTTAGCTGTGATCTAAGAAAACCGCAGGGGATTTCATTACGTCGATTAATCAGGGAAGATTATTTCATCAACTCTTCTCTTATTCGTTTTTATTTTAAATGCGTTCATTTTAGGAGTATAACAATAATAATAAGAACAAGAGATCTGGTGAGTACATGCCTTACCAGAAAACAACAGGAGCTAAAAGACAAGATTTTAGTGAATCTGGCAGAAAATACTGAAATGATTAGACTGTCAGCATTGAAACATACAAAAAGAAATAAATTGGGTGAAATACTGAAGGATGTAAACCTTGTTATTATCACATTCGAAACACGTAATTTCACAGAAATTAATAACCTGATCTACTGCATTGCACTCAGAGTTATAACAGAACTGGGATTTAAGTTGGAGAGAAGAAATAAAGTACATTTCCAAAAGCTTAAGTGGAAGTTCAGACTAGAAAAGAAGATAGTCATAATCAGGCGAGACCTAAGCAACGTGAAAAATTTGAAGGAGGGAAGGCTAAAGAACTTCAGTGTCAAGGGAGAGCTCATTAAACGACTGGAATTAGACACAAAATCAATTTCCGAAGTCAGCGAAATCCTGAAATAAAAAGTGACTGCAATCTCAAAGAAAATAGTAAGATGTGAAAATAGAATTGCCCAATTTAGAGATACCACCCTTTTCAGAAAAAACCAACACGCCTTTTACAAAAAAATGCTGAATCCGGAAAGGAAGCCTGTGAATTGCCCTGACAAGAAAGAAACCCTTGTCTTGTGGAAAAACCATTTGGGGAAATCCATCACAACACAATGAAAATGCCAACTGGATAAATGAAGCCGAAAAGAAGTTTAAAGAATGAAAGATGAACAAGTTGATGATCACTGCAGAAATGCTCACAAAACATGCAAAAAAAATTAAAAATTGGAGTGCACCTGGAATTGATAAAGTACATGGTTTTTGGCTTAAACACCAGCCTCCATAAGAGAATTGCTGCCCATTTCAATACTATCCTCCACACAGCTAAAATAGAAAACTGGCTCACGACGGGTAAAACATACCTCATCATAAAGGAGAAAGCAAAAGGCCCCATTCCTAGCAACTTCCGTCCAATTCCTTGTCTACCTACAACCTATAAACTTCTTACTAGTACTATTGCCAACTCAATCCATGAATACTTGT
>QLNU02003225.1:125441893-125453768 GCA_006491805.2 Dysdera silvatica | reverse complement strand
TTGGTGGAACTTAAAAGTGGACATTTGTTTTATTATAGAGGAACGGAAACTGGAAGAACAAGTGGTGTTGGCTTCTTAATCAACAAAAGAATTAAAGACTACCTTCTTGAAGTCGAAAGCACGTCAGATCGAGCAGCGAGGCTCGTTGTTCAACTAACCCAGCGATACCAACTTCAGATAGTACAGGCATATGCACCAACATCAAGCCATACCGACGAGGAGGTTGAAGAATTCTATGAAGAAATCAAACAGCTACATACCAAGGGGAAACAACATATCAAGCTCATCATGGGAGATTTTAATGCAAGAATTGGACAACAGGAACAAGGAGAGACATCGGTTGGTAAATACGGATACGGGGAAAGGAATGAACGTGGCGATCAACTCATCTTACCTGCCACAGTTTTGAAGAATATAAAAAATTAATAGAATTGAAGAATATAAAGAATCAAAATATTAGCCTACAATACTTTTACAGCCCAGACTGAGGTTAGTAACTAGATGATTATTACAGGGAAGCTCTGAAAGCTACATGGGGTCTTGATATTTATTAATGTTTTGGTGTATTTATTAATATATTTAATAATAGTAAATATCTAAGTAGGCTAATATATTTAACATTAATGAATAAATTTCTTAACGTAAATTTTGCATTGAAAACTTACAGAGGTAAACTAAAATTTATAATTACCTTTATTATACTATAATTTTTGCCACCCACGTTTTAATTACAGCTCAAACTAGAGCTTATGTAATTTTGGAGAAAAAGAGACGCTTTCCCCATCCTGGATTCGAACCAGGGTCCCTCCGTTTAGCCCGGAGTGTCTTGGACCGCTAGACGAATGAGGACAGGAAACAACGCTCTCTTTCTCCGTATGTAAAGATGTTAAGGTATTATTACCCTCCGCAGGGATAACACAATTGCCAAATATGGTCAACACAAGAAAGCCTCCGGGGCGAGAATTTTGTGAGTTTTCGTGGGGGAAATTTATTATACTATAATTTTAATTATCTTTATTATAAAATAAATGAAGACTCAAACCTCTATAAAAAAAACACGATGTACACAATATCTACCTTAGAAATTGTTTTAAATATATTTTTTGAGCTGTAATCGCTATATGTAAATTCGCTTGAAATTTTAAAGTGAATTGAACTTACCTCCGGTCATTTTTCGTAAGGATTTAAGTTTTACTTTTTTCAGAAAGGCATTTCTTTTATGTGCAGTCATTTCATTAGCAGCTGGTATGAAATCTTCTGCAATATTCAAAAGATTATGAAAATTTAAAAGCTTATTTTCTCGCTATGATAAATGTGTAGTACATTATTTTGTCTCAAGGGTAAACAGAATTTCCCAGCTGTTTCTATGCCTCAGTATGCTGTGGAGCTTACTTAAAAATAAAACAAGCGAAAAACATTAGAGAAGTGGTTCCCAAACTTTTGAATCCGTGACCCACTTTTTAGAACGTCGGTATTTCGCGCCTCAAATAGCTTTAACCAAGGACGTATGTGATGGTCCACCCGAAAAAACACGTGCTTGGCTTCCATAGAAGCCACAATTTTGTTAAAGTCCATTTTTAATTTTTTAAAAATGTTTTTCAAAATATGAATACCTCAAAAAAGTTTCGCGCGCCTCATAATTTGGGAAGCACTGCATTAGAGTCCCATTCAGTAGCAGATTTAGATAAAGAGAGCCTCACCCTTATGATTAGGGGAACGTGGAGAACAATGTTTTAAACAAAATTCTGGATGAAGACGAGAATTATGACAGGTGTGCTTAACATTCATAATTCCTACAGTTAAAAGTCAAAGGGGCGCCAAATGAGGTAATATGGGGAGCATATTGTGGTTCTAAGTGGACGTTTATGTGTAAGAATTCAAAATATATATGTAATTTTTTTTTCAAATAGAAAAAGCTATAGACTAATATTTTATGGGGGTGTTTTTGTTACCTTGGGAATAAAAATTTCACGGTGCTGCCTTGGAGGAAAAATGCCAAAGAATTAATAATTATCGCTCCGAAAATCAAGTTTCGTTAAAGTATGAGGTCCTGAGTTTGATCCTAGGAATGCATACGTGTTTATTTTCTAATTTCCTTAGGTTAGTTAAACAATATATAGTAGAAAGAAAATACAGATGTAATAACTGAGACAATTGAACAAAAACAACTGAGAATTTATCACCAAATATCAAGTTCCATCACCATGCGCGGTGTGATCAAAAAGTATCCAGATTGGGTTTATTTAAAAAAAAAAGTACAAGACTTGCAGATTTGAAATTTGGTCACCTTCGAAGCAGTCCTCTTCCGAATCCCCACACTTGACTCAGCACTGTTTACAGTGCCAAAATACTTTTTGAAGTCATCTTTTGAAATATTAAACAGTTTCTTTGTCGCATTCTTTTGAATTTCTTCAATGTCCTGATTTTTTTTGCCTTTCAAACAGATTTTTAGGAAGGGAAAAAAGTCACAGGGAGCGACAAATGGGGTGGCTGTTGGACCTGTAGAATGCTGTGCTTAGCGAAAAACTTCTGCACGTGTTGCGATGCATGGGTAGACGCGTTATCATACAACCTCCACCCACTAATGCTGGCCTTTTGCGACGCACTGCTTCCTTCAGCGACGCAGAACTTTACAGTAATACTCTTTGTCGATTTGTCTGGCCTGCTGGAGCATATTCAGAAGGCACAATTCTCTCATTATTGAAAAAAACAAAACAAAACAAAAAACAGTCAGCCTAGTTTTGATACTTCTGAGGCACCATCGTTCTCTTTTGGGTCGGGGAGAGTCAAGGGTCTTCCACTGTGAAGACTAGACCTTAGTTTCGGAATCACACTCTCAAACTAACGATTCATGACCAGGTATGACAGTTTTTAAAACGTTTTCATCCTTTTTGTCGCACCTAAAATGTTCATCAGTAGCTGAAACACGGCCCACTTTTTGACCATCTGAGAGCAGTTTCTGTACAAATTTGGATGAGACGTGTCTCATACTCAAATTGTCTGTAAGAATAGGTTGAATCAAACCGAAACTAATGCTGAGGTCTTGAGATAACTCACGAATAGTGATTCGACGATTTTCTCGCACAGCTGTGTTCACAAGATTGACATCGTTCTCATTTTTGCCGGTTGATGGTCAACCAAAAAGTTCAGCACTCTGAACATTTTCACTGCCGTTTTTAAAACGTTTATACCACTCATAAATTTTTGCATGACTCATGCAATCCTTTTCATGGGCTTTTTGTAACTTTAGGTATGTGTCATTGCAAGTTTCATCAAGTTTTATGCAAACCCGACAGCAAATTCTTTGATCATTTTTTCCACATTACAAATGCGACGAACGGCCTCAAACGCTTAAGAACAGCTGTGAGAAATCGTTAAAGTAAGGGAGGCGTGATTTACACAACATGCGTGGAAGGTTCCAAGGTCAATCTCTGAAAAATTGCTTCATGCTGTAATGTCCAGTTCCAGATTTATAGAAGCAGTCTGGATACTTTTTGATCTCACCTCGTATATGGTCCCGTGTTCGATCTCGGGAACGCGTATGTGCTATTCTTTTTTATATACTCTTCTACTTATGATATTCTTGGTAATTAGGGGTGTAACTACTGTATAGCGAAAATAGGCAACGCCTAGGAGCACTTGTAAATCCCCACCTCTTCATTTTTTTGGAATCTTATTTAAATAAAAAACAGGGGGCCTCCAAAATGATTTTTTACCTAAATGATTAAAAAAACATTCACCCATTGGCGATATTGGATACCAAAACGATTTGCATGTTTCAATGTGAAGAATGCCATGCTACTAAACATACAGTCGGCCCCACTTGATCAAGTCATGAATGTTCGAATACCCCGTTCATAAGAATGAAATCTATTATATGTATACATGGGCGTCGGTAGAATTTTTTGAAAGAGTGGGCGAAGATTACTTCAGAAGAAATAAAAAACAATACATTAAAAATTATCATGATTAGATTAATTGATGAATTAATTAATTTATTTAATTAAATAATTATTTAAATTATTTAATTAAATCATTAATGAGACTATTTAGTTCAAAATTATTTAAATAATTCATAACCTTAAATTTTAATTGACACTGTATACATCTTGTTTATCAAGTTTTTTAAACTAACCTTTAGACTGGGTGTATAAAGCTTGATGTCACGATTAAATTATTTCAGGTACATATTTTAACATACACAAAACCATTTTTTTTAAATCAGACATGGGAGAGGTGTATCTATAGGCAGAGATGCAGGTACTCTAAATCGTCGTAGAAAAGGTTGAGAACCACTGATTTAGATAATGCTGTAAAACTTGTTTAAATAATTATAATGATAATAAAAATAAATTTAGAAAGGCACAGAACAAATTGTTCACAACAAATCATGAAACCTTCTTTAGAAACCTTACAAGCTCCCAAACAGAGCAACAAAATGAAACCCCACTCACAACAGAAATTGAGGAGTTTTGGAAATCGCTTTGGTCCAACGAAGTGAAACATAAAAAAGCTGCATGGATAGAGGAAGAAAGAACAGCAGGAAAGTATATAACAGGAATGGAATATAAAGGAAACGCCACCGAACTTCAAAAACTATCAGAGAAACATACAACTGGAAAGCAGAAGGTGTGGACAAAATTCAAAACTATTGGTATAAGAAGTTTACAAGTACCCATTCACAGCTGGCAACAGTATTGACATCAATAATGGAAGACCCTAGCAAGATGCCAAATTTTCTACCTAAAGGCATTGCCCACTTACTACCGAAAGACCAAGACACGAAGAATCCAACAAAATACAGACCAATAACATGCCTTAACACCCTTTACAAAATCCTTACTGGATGCATCTCCAAAAAAACAGGACAGCACTGCCACACAAATAACATACTGACTGAGGAACAGAGGGGACGCCAGAGAAATACAATGGGCTGCAAGGAACAACCAGTAATTTATTCCGTAATCCTAGAACAAGCCAAGGAAAAAAAAAAAAAAGTGAAACCTTAATACTGCCTACACTGACTACAAGAAAGCCTTCGAGATCCTGAAAATATATAAAATACACTTCACCATAGTAAGATTTCTGGAGCATAGCATTAAGAGATGGAGAACTACAATACATCTCAGAGAGCAAAACAAAGTACTATTAATCAACGAAATACCTATTAGAAGAGGCATATTCCAAGGGGATACCCTTAGCCCCCAATTGTTCTACATCATGTATATGGACGATATAAAGTTATATGCACCGTCTATCCCTCAACTCCGCCACCTGATCCAAATTACAGAGGCATTTCCAAACAACATAAAGGTGGAGTTTGGTCTGGAAAAATGTAAAATACCTGGAGGCGCCAAACAAATGAAACTAGATGAGATTATACTGGATAACGGAGGAATGATGGAAACCATTCAAGAACATGAAACATATAAATATCTAGGAATAATGCAGGCCCAAAGACAAGAACATAAACTAGTCAAGACAAAGCTCACACAAATGTACAAGGACAGGCTAAAAACAATATTGAAGATCAAGCTGAATAGCAAGATTGGGGGCGGGATGGATAGAAAGTGGTAGCAAAAAAATAGCCTTGGGGCAGCAAAAATAGCCTAGGGGTGGCAAAATGGTAAATCCGCCCATGGGGGTGGCCGCAGAACGTTTCTGATGTTGAACAGTTGAAGATTGTAAAACTAAATTTGAATTTCCATAATATCCCCACTGCATTAAAAACATGTATATCAACGTACAAACATACATAAGAACGCACATACACGTAAGGATAGATAAATAAGTTTAAGAAATTGATAAATTTCCAAAATAGAAATGTTGCGTTAATTTATTTTACCGTACAATTTATAAAAAATTCAGAAATGATAAGGTGCGATATATATATATACGCATGAATATTTATATAGACAAATGTCTAGGGGGTGAGAACTCTAATTTGACGCATTTACGTACTTTATCTCTAAAAATTTTCAACGTAAACTTTTCATGATGTCAAGTATTTGAATATCATGACGCCATCCTTGTGTAACCTTAGTTACTATTTTATATACCTCACAAAATCATGACTGTTTTTTGCTAGTTTTAATATGGTATCATGTTTAGAAGGTTCATTATTAAATAGTGTTCTCTCGGATGTTCTCTATCATTAAGCTTTGTAGTAGTAACATAACGTTATAGTAGTAAGAATACATTATATGGTGCCGAAACCCAGTGGTAGTGATAAATAGATCCATGCGTAATGAAGCAGAATCAGACGTGGAAAACAGAGTTATGACACATCAGCGATCCAGTGATCATTTAAGCTCCAGACCACCTCCATCGCTAGGATTAGACTCAGGTAACTTGTCAAAAGCCTGGAAAAGCTGGATTCAAGGATTTAAGTGGTATGCAACCATAGTTAATATGAATGACAAACCCCCTGAAGTCCAGACCGTTCTGTTCATGTCCACTATAATGGCTATGAAGCTGTGAGTATATTCAATACTTTTTCTGATGAGAAAAAGCTACGTTAAATAGTTTAATTGATGCTTTTGACGACTACTTCACTTCCAAAATCGATGTCACGTACGAACGCTTTATGTTAAATAAGCTCGTACAATTAGAAAACTTTTCGTTTAGGGATTTCCTAACTACATTGCTCAGTAGAAGTAATTCTTGTGAATCCGGATCATTATATGATAGTCTAGTTAAGGATCGAATAGTAGCAGGAATATTCAGTGACACTGATAGAGAGGAATTGTTATTGATAGAGAACTTAACATCGGATATGGCCGTTAAGATATGCAAAGCTAGTGAATTAGCAAGGTCACAGATTAATTGCATGAGAGCCGCACCTCAAATAGAGGTTTTCAAAAGTTAACATTTTAGCAGACGTAGCAACGATAAGTTTGGAAATGATAAAAAACAAGTTGGAGCGAATTTTAAATCTACATTAACGCGTTATAAGTCATCTACTAATAATAAGCAATGTAGTAGATGTTCATTATCTAAAAAATATGGAGTGTGTCCAGTGTATAAAAAGGAATGTCGCTCGTGTAAAAAACTAGGTCACTTTGTTAAATGTTGAAAGTCAAAAAACGTATCCACAATAACGAGTACCGACAGGACACGAGAAAATCAAACAGCTGATGGATTGAATGGGGAATTCAGTAGTCTCACAATCAGCGAATCGAAAACCTATGAAATATAAATAACGTAGTTGAGAACAAAAGTGTAAATAATTACGCCCACTGGTTTGAAACACTTAAGTGTAACAATGGTTTTGAAATAAAATTTAAATTAGATACTGGATCACAGTGTAACATGCTTTCTCAAGAGATTGCAAGTAAAGCTAACTTAAAACTTAATTCTCCAAACGTAAAATTATTGTTGTCATTTTCTAACCATAGAGTAGAAATTATTGGCGAAACTTTCGAGGAGTTAAAGTTGAAAAATAAGACATTCGCTATTAAACTAATGATTTTTTGATAAAAATTGTTGTTTGATTTAATCTGCGTAGTGTTCGATTTATATAAAATAAATACATATGCTGCAACGTGCATTTCGATCAATTTAATACCAGTCTCTTTGCAATTTGGTTTAAATAGTAGTCTATGTACTACACCATTCTGCGAAATAACTGGCAACAATATATATACGTTCGTAAAGAGATTATATATTGTCCTTCGTAGCTCAGTGGGTAGAGCCTCCGCCCGGCAAGTGGAAGGTCGTGGGTTCAGGTCCCACCGAAGGCAGAAATATTTATTTTCTTTCGAACGTTTCACCATCTAATCACGCCATACCATCGGCGTTGGTATCACTACGCCAATAAACGTTGATTGATTGACATTGTTGTTTGATTTAATCTGCGTAGTGTTCGATTTATATAAAATAAAAACTAATGATTGTTAAAGAGAATGTTCAACCGATCTTGGGAAAAGACTCGTGCGTAACGTTAGGATTAATTAAACGCATCCGAAATTGTAGTTTATCGGAACAATTAATAAACAACAACGATAATATAAGCTGTTAAAGGATTTCAAGTAGGATTTAGATCTCATCTATGAGTCAAATATGGAAATATTTCCAGTAAGATGCTTGCCTCACGCACTTAGGAAAGACGTAAAAGAAGAATTAGATCGTATGTAACGTTTAGGCATTATAAAACCAGTCACCGAGCCCATTTCAGTAGTATTGCTTATGGTCATTGTACGCAGAAATGGTAAATTAAGATTATGTATTGACCTTTCAAGCCTTAATAAAAGTATAAAAAGGAGGCATTATCCACTAAACACATTAGAGGAAATAACAGAGAGAATACATAACTCAAAATGATTCTCACTACTCGATTGTACGAAAGGTTTTTGGCAAATCCAACTAACTGAACGTACTAGCAGGTATCTCACGATGGCTACACCCTGGGGCCGCTATCGATATTTGCGGATGCCCCTAGGAATCTCGTCAGCTCCAAAGGTATTTCAACGACTAATGGAACACCTATTCAAGAATATAGAAGGCGTAGAGTGCGCGATAGATGATATATTAATTCATGCAGCCACTAAGATAGAAGTAAACAACATTACGTCTAAAGTAAGTAGCATTTTGTCAGACGCAGGGTTAACACTTAATACAGACAAATGTATTTGTTGCGGAACATGAAGTAAAATTTCTTGGACAGTTAGTGGGCCGAGACGGGTTTTAGCGATCCTGCTAAAGTTGAAGCAATCAATAGCCTTAAAGAACCCACAGATATAACAACTTTACAACAGTTCCTTGGAATGATAACGTATCCAGCCAAGTTCATTCCAAATCTATCGGAATGCATATCCCCGCTAAGAGACTTGTGCAAGAAAGACACAGAATGGGTCTGGGATAGCATTCATAAAAAGGCCTTTAAGGAGTTACAGCAATTATTGAAAGATCTACCCACGTTAAAGTATTTCAATGTAAATAAAGAAGTAACGCTTTCGGTTGATGCTAGTCAGCGTTCGCTAGGAGCAGTTCTAATGCAAGACGATCGACCGGTTGCTTATGCGACTAAAGCGTTAGACAAAACACAGGGCAATTATTCTCAAATCGAGAAAGAAGCATTAGCAATTAAGTTCGCCTGTCTTAAGTTCCACCCGTATATTTGGGAAGTCAAGCAGCTAACAGTGGAGACAGACCATAAATCACTGACCTCCACTGCAAAGAAACCGTTACATAACGCATCACTCAGATTACAGCGAATAATGTTTGATATTAAAACTTATAACCCGATAATTAAGTACAACAAAAGGCACAGAGTTATAGATAGCTGACACGCTTAGTCGTGATTGTAAGAAACAGTTTGAAGACCTGATGGAACTCCAACTTGAAGTGCATATTATAGTTCCCATGACCGATCAGCGGTTCCGTCAATTATAAGAAGCTACGCGCAATAGTGAAGAATTGCAACTATTAAAAACCACCATACTAGAAGGTTGGCTACAGAAAATAAATCAAGTTCCACTTATTTAAGAAAATACTGGCCTTATCGAGATGAATTGAGTACGTACGAGGGTATTATATTTCGGGCTGATCGCACATTAATACCCCAGGAAATGCGAAGTACCAATTTAAGCTACATACACAGCGGACATATGGGGATCCAACGTTCATTATCAAGAGCTCGAGAAAACGTAATTTGGCCTAATATGGGAAAAGATATAGAAAGATATGTTAATGGCTGTTCAGTCTGTCAAAGATACCAAAATATAAAGCAGAAAAGCCTTTATTATTGAATCAAATGCCTGAAAGACCTTGGCAGGTAGCCGCCACGGACACCTTCGAGCTGAGTAAGGAGTATTATTTAGTGGTAGCTGACAGTTACTTAGGGTTTTACGAGATCCGAAAATTATCGAGTATAACAGCAGTGAAAGTAATGAAAGCTTTAAAATAAATATTCTCGACTCATGGTATTCCTGAAATCCTGTGTTCAGATGAAGGAAACCAACTAACGTCAACTGAATTTAGCAAGTTCGCAAGTTCTTGGAATTTTAAATTACAAACATCTAGCCCGTAGCATAAACGATCTAATGGGTTGGCCGAAAGATACGTTCAAGAAGCTAAAAATTTACTGCGTAAATGTTAGGCAGATAAATCTAACATTTATCTGGCTCTAATAAATTCACGGAACACCCCAAGAGGAGAGTTAGGATCTCCCGCTCAATGGTTATTCAGTAGAAGAAATAAAGATGTTCTACCGTCCACAACAAACTGTTTAATTCCTAAAGTCATCACCAACGTGATTGCCAAATTAGGAAGTCTAAGAGAAAGAGACAAGTTATACAAAGATCGTACGGTGAAGGAGTCTCAGGGCAACAGGTAATATGTAGAGTTGGTCGTCGTGACTGGAGACCTGTGAAGTAATATCCGCTTTGAAGGAAAACCGATCATTTATCATCCGAACATCCGATGGGAAGCAGCTTTGAAGAAACACTTGGTTCTTAAGACATTCTCCACCCGTCAATACTGCAACATCTGCCTATTTTCCTTCGAACTCCGTCGAACAATGCCAACCAATTCATGAGTCCCGAACGCCTTGTGAAAACACTTCTGTTATGCCTGACAATTTTACTAATCCCAGTGATAACTACGTCACGAGATTCGGTCGAATTATTAAGAAGCCAGATCGACTAATGTGTTATTGATTTTGTAAAAAAAAAAAGAAAAAAAAGGGGGCTGTAAAGTATTTGAATTCCATAACGTCATCATATGTAACCTTAGTTACCATTTTATATACCTCGTGATGGCCTGCAAAAGGGTTGCTGGTATCTAACTGGAAGGAGACCCACACGCTGAACGTATGTGACGATGTGTGGAACCGGCCAGGCCAGTAACCTAGTGTCCTACCCCGCCTTCAAGTGGTGCAGGCTGAGCTTTCTATTTATGTGGCAAATTAATATTTGCTACACGGATAGAAAGGCGGAAGGGGAGGGCTAATTCACCAACCCGTCTAGCCAGCGTGGTGAAATTATGGCTAATTCCTCCATTATGTTGACACACCAGAAACCATGGCCCCTAGTCTCCAGGTGCTGGAGTGCTCCTGATCAAGGCAGCGGTCAGTGTGGCATGAAAGCAGGGGGTGCTAAGAATCACTGGAATGGCCCAGGCTGCCGTTTGTTATTGACCTTGGCTACGTTTAATGGACGATCCCTTGCTTCTGAAGCAAAACTTCAGGAATTGGAAGAAGAACTTGACAAGATCAAATGGGACATTGTAGGACTCAGTGAAGTTAGAAGAAAAGGTGAAGAGTTGGTGGAACTGAAAAGCGGACATTTGTTTTATTATAGAGGAACGGAAACTGGAAGAACAAGTGGTGTTGGCTTCTTAATCAACAAAAGAATTAAAGACTGTCTTCTGGAAGTTGAAAGTACATCAGATCGAGCAGCGAGGCTTGTTGTTCAACTAACCCAGCGATACCAACTTCAAATAGTACAGGTATATGCACCAACATCAAGCCATACCGACGAAGAGGTTGAAGAATTTTATGAAGAAATCAAAGAGTTACACACCAAAGGGAAACAACATATCAAGCTCATCATGGGGGATTTCAATGCAAGAATTGGACAACAGGAACAAGGAGAGACATCGGTTGGTAAATACGGATATGGGGAAAGGAATGAACGTGGCGATCAACTCATCGAATTTGCAGAAGCTGAAAACCTTAGCATCATGAATTCATTTTTTAAGAAGAAACCGCAAAGAAAATGGACATGGAAACACCCAAATGGGGGAACTAGTGAAATTGACTATATCCTGGCAAACAAGAAATCAATTATTGAAGATTGCAGTGTACTGAACAGATTTAATACTGGAAGTGATCATCGAATGGTGAGATGTAAAGTGCACTTAAATACTAAATTAA
>QLNU02003225.1:125406249-125441793 GCA_006491805.2 Dysdera silvatica | reverse complement strand
TCACTGACATCGAAGAGTACTTCGTGAAACCGGCGTCCTGTCCTTACCAGGATCGCTAGTACTCTGGTTACTATTACAATTTCCCCATTCAGGGAAGAAGAAAAAAACACATAAACTAAAATGCAGTACCGGAAATGAAGTTCATATATGTGGTGTAAAATGTCTGCTTTAAGTTTTTCACACATCGTCCCTGGTGGGATCGCAAGAGATCTTTTGACCTCCAGTGATCTGAAGAATTTGAAGTGCTTGGTTATTGCATCCATAAATTTAGTCCTATACTGCTTTTCTTGGAAAATCGGCTTATACGAGGGTCGCTATTTATATTTTTGGTATCGTAAACCGTTATTCACGATACGATATTAAAGTGGAAATTAATAGGGGGAATAAAATTTATATTAAAGGAATCTTGGAGAAAAATGACCGTTGGAGGTTGGAAGATGAATTAGGCTTGAGTATAGGGAATAGGATGGTGGTGAAGGTCAGCTTGCGGTCCAGACAGAAGTTATTTCAAAAAAGGTGCCAGGGAAAAAAGTTATAGAACAATAACAAGCTATATAAATGTCGAAAGTGCAACGAAGCCATATACCGTTAGGCCGTAAAAATCGAAGAGGAAATTTAAGGAAGGCGGGACGAAGAAGGAGGCTCCGTAAGGTCGAACGGGCAAATGAAACCGCAGGTCGAGTGGTCGGTGAGATAGGAGGAAAGGACGTGATTGGAAGAGAGAATTGATCAAAGCTGAGATTGGCTAGAAATAGTTTGATGAACGTGAGTGTCGTTTCATGGATGAAGAGAGTGATGTGAGATTTTTTGAAGGAGGGCGGGTCTGATCTCAAGAGAAATAAGGTCGGAGAGGATTCTGGATCGGATCTTCGAGGTGAGAGATCGAAGAATCGAGATAAAAATCGTCGATGAGAGAGAGTTGGTAGAGTACGATTAAGTTTGTGTAAATGAGCGCGAGCCTTAAAGTCGCCGGTAGAAGTTGGAAAACATTTTTTAGAACCAGCGTACGAAGTTTCATACCTATCAACCCTTGGCTGCGATAGTATTGGAGAAGTAGCACCCAAGTCGTTAATTTTTCGGGGCATAGGAGGGAGCAGACGATTTCCTGGAGCCACATTTTTCGGACCAGTTCACGAGACGATTCCTGGAGCCACATTTTGTCCCGGACCGGTCAGCCGAGTGTTTTCACTGCGCGTAAGACGGACGTAGATGGATGGTGGAGGAGACCTGTGTAACGTGAGTTTTATATCTCTTTTACGTTTGATATGAGGTGTATCGCGGTTCAGTAGTAAAGGGTAGTTTGTAGAGTCAGGCCTCGAGTAAGATAGGCACGGAACCAGGGAAGACCCAGCGTTTATTTGTATACTATACGGATCATGGTGGTTTTTGTTAAATCTTGGGAATACATTAAAGAATTGTTATTGTTTCAAATAGTCTTATGTCTATCTTAGCGCCTGGCTATTCACTAGCTATTTACAGGTAAAACCCCAGCTAAATAGGTATAACCCTATCTTGTTTATTGATATTGATCACACTTAATCCGTAACCGTCTGATTAATACTACTTAATATTTAGCATATTAGTAATAGCAGAATTAAGTATTCTCTATATTAGTATAGCATTTTATACTATAGTCGTTTAACGACTAGTGGGAACTAGCCATTCGCGATACTGGCCTAATAAAGAATGCAATGCAATATTTCAATCATCTGTTATTCATTGCTTTTCGAAATATTCGCCATGATATTCTATGCACTTTTTCATTCGATAAAACTAGTCACCAAAACACTGGTCCAATCTTTTTGCAGGCACATCAGAATCAAGCTGTTTGTAAGCCTCAACCGCTGCTTCAGCTGAAGAATAAACAAACCAGGCATTTTATCCTTAATTATTGGAAAAAGGAAGATGTCACACGGTGCTAAGTCTGGATTGTATGACGGGTGGGTCATTGTTTTCGCTCCTGAATCGGTTAAAAACTTGATTGTCAGCGGCGGTGTGTGATGATGCGCTGTCATGGTGGACGATGATGCGGCTTCTGCGTCGTTTTGCGCGAGTTTTTTCTAAGACTTCTGACAGGCAAACGTTTGTGTACCATTCAGTATTGACCCTACGACGATTTTCTAATGCAACTGTGACGATATGACCAGTTTTACTGAAAAAGGTAGCGACCATTTTCTTGCCAGTGCTTCTACTTCGTTTCACTTTCGTTGGTTTTTCCTCGTCGGGAAACACCCACTGCGACTATTGGCGTTTGTTTTCCGAGTCATAACAGTATATCCACGTTTTGTCACCTATGACGATATCGAACACTGCTTTAGAAGTTTCCTGGTGGAAATCTTTGAGCATTACCTTATTCCAATCGACACGATCCTTTTTTAGAGTCTCTGACAAATTATGGGGATCCACCTAGCATATAACCGTTTGACACCTAAATTTTCATGCAAAATCTTATGAATTGAAGTCATTGATATGCCTAAGGATGCTTTAATATCACGGTAAGTTATTCGGCTGTCCCCTTCAATTAACCGGGTCACTGCATCGATGTTAATCACGGTGACAGCTGTAACAGGAGAATCTTCACGAGGCTCGTCCCATAGCGAAACACGTCCACGTCGAAATTCGTTATACCACGTTTTCACAATGCTTAAGGATGGTGCTTCATCACCAAAATAACGATGAAGCTTTTCTGCACATTCTTTACGCAACACACCTTCATTAAAACAGAACAATATCTTTGTAAGATAATTTTCTCGAGAAATTTCAATTTTTTAACGAGAGCGTTTTACATCAACTGCCATAAACAAAGAACAAAAGCTTTTGGCTCTCTGCCAAAGCAAGGCATTGTTAAAAATATCAAAGATTACGAAAAACTCAATTCAACTAACGACATCTGTTGAGAAGTAGGTGAGGCCAGAAATATAAATAGAGACCTACGTACTTGTCCAAGTGCAGGGTATGGTTACAATTAATAGCTATTACTGAGAAAGATTAAAATGGAGCCAAAGCTTCATCTGGGTTTCTGGAAAATTCAAAGTGAAGGAAACAAAACGGGTGGAGGCGAAAAACGGAACGTTACAACGTTGGCGTACGCAGGGGGTGTTGATGGGGGTTGTAACCCCCCCATTGCAATGAAATTTTGTATATTTAATATAGGAATATGTGAGTTGTATCTCTGTAACCCCCCATTGAGCCTATAACCCCCTTACGAACTTTCTGAGTGCGCCTATACGTTATAATGTCAACGGATGATGGTCGTGCTGTTCCGAACAAGCTTCGGTAGGGTAAAGTTGATAGAGATGATATCACCTGAAAGTTTACAACAATATGGGATATAAAGGCTTATCAAAATATGAATAATTACAGTTCTTTGTCTCACGGTGTATTATTGCTTTGAAATGATGATTGAATTGTGTTCGGGGGAAGTTAATTTTGAAGCTATTAAAAAGTGTAGTTTTGTTTACTTTTTTTCGACACAATACTTCGCAGATGCTTTATCCAGTCCTGAAGTTCAGGATTGGCGTAACCTGAACTTAACCAAATTAAATAATTCACACCTACCAATAACCGCAGAGTGCACTAAAATGAAGTAACAGCTAAATCATCGACAGCAATAACACTAGGAATTAAGCAAAATCGCTATATATCTCAGAAAACAAACCATCAGGCAAAACAGTATGGTTTAACTTTTTAATATAACGCATCTTCGGAAGGGATTTTTTTTAAATTTTTAATTATATTTTTCGATTTTGATGCGGGGTGGGGATTCAAACATCTAGCACCCCTCCTTTAGATACGGCTTTTCTCACGTTTGGCTTATTGTACCCCCCAAACCCTCCCATATATATGTATATACTCAATGAAATCGGTTATAACGAGCTCCAAGGGACCGTGCAAATTCGGTCGCTATAAAAAATTATATTTTTAAAATCATCGTAGCCTATAGTAATACACCAGAGTTTTATAAAATTAATTTGATAGCAAAAGTGTTTAACTTTTTGGTTTCAAAATTAAATATATATATATAATTATAACGAACTTAATTTCTGTTTATATTAATCATTAAGTCACACAAAATACACAGTACTTTTTTGTTTTTTAAATGAAAAAATTCTAGAAAATACTAAAGTATATAATGTAGAAAACAAATGTAATGAATAATATTTATTATATTATACTAATAACTTCCGAACAGTGCCGGTTTAAGAGTTTTGTGGGTCCTACTCTTAAAAAATAGAATGGACTCCTAAAGAATATGATTAATTAATAATAAACGATTAATTAATAATTAATTAATAATAATTTCGTCGCAAAATTCTATTAATCCAATAGAAAAAAAGTCGAAGGCTTTTCGTTTTTACAAGACAATATACAACGTTATCAGTTGCCGTAATCTTGTGTAACGTCACTACAGTATCATATGGATTGTTATCTGTTATTATAACGTTGCATAATTTTATTAAAGGAAACGCTGCCTTTTATATATGTCCCGTTCATTCTCCTTTTATGTTCGAAGAAATGGGAGGTAGGGGAGGGGGGAATGGCTTATTCAGAAATATTTGCTTATTAATATATATTGATATAGTTAAAAAATTAAAAAATTTCGAGTAGAGATTGAATATTTTATTTTTGATTTTTGCTCTTGATAAAAAACCTGAAAATTTACATTTTTTTTTTAAATCGGGGGGGGGGTTCAAGTGCCCACGCTTGACCTATGCTGCCGACGCCCATGTATGTATAGTTCGTTCACGAAAAGTAGTCCGATGGTACCGTTAGAAATAACGGGAGTTGACATCACAAACGGCCTAGCCGATTACAGTAGAGGGGAGGACGTCATTTTAGAACTGGCTTCTAGCGACCATTTATCTGCGCCAAAAAAAAAAACCAGTTCTGAAATGACGTCCTCCCCTCTGCTGTAATGAACTAGGCCGTTTGTGACGTCAGCTCCCGTTATTTCTAACGGTACCATCGGACTACTTTTCGTGAATGAACAGTATGTGCATGTAGAATCAAAATTATTGCCATGGTACCAATCTTGAATTTCCCTACTTTGGTGAATAATCTTCACTGGCTGTCTCCGGATAACCTAATAAAGATTGGACTACCTGAGCATGAAAATCACTGCTTAAACAACGAAAAAAGTGTGCAGCAATTTTTTTTTCTTTACGAACGTCCCTTGGTTTTTTATAACATTTGGGATATTTCCTTACATTATGATATACTTACCACATGATACTTCGCATTTTTCCAATAGTACTATATTTGGAATAGCACTTAATATCGCCTTTCCCTCTGGAATGACATCGAGAAGAAAGGAATTGCATCCGACACCGACGATGGGAAAATCTGCCTCTATTTCTTTCCCTTCAGAAGACTAAGGAAGAAATGTGTGTTTAAAGAAAATTGTCTCATCAAAAAAATATGAAGCTTGGAGAGGAGTAATCGGAATGAAGTGCATCACTGGTCTATTTATGAAAAACAATGAAATAATGAAAATAAAAACAAATTTTTAAGAAAAAGTAAAGCAGGAAGAGAAAAAAAATCGTACTTATACATTGTAGTTTCTTTCTCATCGTTCGTGCTTTCGTACATGAGTCAAGGACGAAGCGATTTAAAAAAATGGCATTTGTAAATACCATATTCATATAGTATATTTAATTCACTGATCAGTATTGTGCTAATTAACTGAAGCAGGAGTCTTCAACCATTTAGAAGTCTTATGCCGAAGTAAAAATGGAGTATCACCCTGATGTGCCAGTCTGCACCCACCACGTTGCAAATATTTATTTTACCATCCAACTACAGTAAAACTTCCTTGAAGCAAATTCTTAAACAGCAGACACTCACTCACTGACACACGCACGAACGAACGCACGCACGCACGCTCTCTCTCTCTCTCTCTCTTCCGAATAGCTAACAAATCTTCGTGCTATATATGGTGCGCGTATCGTGGTTACCGACTCCTGAACTATAGTGGTGGCAAAGCTAACCTGGTACACTGTTAAGGCTACGGCGACCTATTCACGCCCGTAGAATAAGTATTCATTCGCCAATTGGCGAAAAATGAGATAGCCCTCAACATTATTAGGCTATTTATCGCCTAATTTGGAATGCAGAAAAACGCAGTCGCCAAAATTCCAGGCGCCAAACTTCCTGCCAAGCAAACGAAGTCCTCTGAGTGGTCAGTTACTTAAATGACGTCAGCGTTTCCTATAATGAGTCTTTTTCCTAAATTTAATAAATACAAGATTTTAATTGCACCAATATGCCTATGTTTTATGTATTTGAGCAGTATGTTAATGTTTTATGTACGAAATGTATCTTCTATTAACTCTCTTAACGTAAGAAAGGGCGAACTATATCGGATCCATATAGCTGTACGTCTATAAAGTACAGACATGTTCTTGTGTTACGATTTTATGAGCTTTAATGCTTTTATCAGATTTTAGGCGCTTTTATGCTATTCATGGGTTATCATTTCATTTATTATAATTTGTGATTTAATGGGACTTCATGCGAGTTTTTACAACTATATTCAATTTTCAACCTAAGACCTGGGTGTTTATTCCCTTACTACAGGGGTGGCCAACTTCAAGCAGGCTGTGATCTACTATCCAGTATCAAAACCGGAAGTGATCTACCACACTATTGGGGAGTAGAGGGGGGGGGGGGGAATTCCCCACTTCTTGCGTTTTTAGACTTTCTTTGCTTTAGTATTGAGCGAGTATATTATTTTATAATGTTATTTTTTGTATTTGGCTTCTTGGCTTATGGCCAAAATAATAACAAATGATAACAGCTTCCACAAAATATGAAAAGTTAGTTGTAAATCGTTCATTAATCATTCGACCCGGGTCATTAGAGGGATACTTGGGTCTTCATTTCGTCCACCATCTGTTGGATGTGAAGAGAATACTGGGTAAGGGCCAGCTGCAGGGAATCCTGACGGTGTTCATCTATCATGGTGGAACGTTGATTACCCTTCGTCATTTTTAATATGAAAATGCAGATTCATACAAATACGTTGAACCAAAATGTGAGTGTAGAATTTCACTGCAAATTTTCAAATTGGGAATTTTTTTTCCTCTAGGCACGAACTTCCAAAACGATTCTTCTGCTGAGTGGGCCTTCAGTAAAATGCCAGTTTTTAGAGTTAACATCTCATTTTGAAGATACGTTTTGCTCAATAAAAAAGTTTCACTAATACTGGCTACTGTTTTTTTAATGTCCAAATCGACTAAGAATAGATATGACGTGTACTTTACAATTGATTTGATTTTTTCCAATTCACAGAATTTTATTTAGAACTGCTGAACAACAGAATTAATTCCCTCCGTATAGTTTTATGTTTGAAAAACAAAGTCAGGATTTCTTCCATATCATCCTGCATATTTGGGAAGTCATCAAAAGTATTGGTTGTGAGGTTAATCATCATCAGCTGAATTTTTTTTTTTTTTTTTTTTTTTTAGGAAAAAACTGTGCTTGCCAAACGTTCAGTGCATTTTCCTTTATATTGTAGAGCTGTGTTCATATCGCTAAGTTCACCTGTGAAATCAGCAAGAAAGATCAAACAACTACTATTCATGCTCTAACTAAGAGTACACTTCTTCCCTCCACTCTCCTTAAAATAGAATATTATTTCTCTCAACAAACTGCGAAACCTTTGCAAAAGTTTGTGCCTACTCAGTTACCTCACATCTGTGAATAAAATTATGTCCGGTTGCCCTTTGACAAGAGTGAGGTTAAAAAGCCGCGTTTGAAGAGATTTTCCAGGAATAAAGTTTACAATTTTAAAAGTAATGTCTATGACTTTGCTTGTATCCAGTCTCTTGCTTGCCAAAACTTGCTGATGAGTGATGCAGTGGTATGCAAGAAAGTTAGGAAAATCGTCATGTTGTCTACAGAGAGGAATAAATCCATTAATGTGATCTATCATGGCTTTTGCTCTATCCGTAGTAATGGCTCTATATTTCATATTATTTTCGGATATTTATTGACTATATAATATTTTATATTATTTTCGGCTCGGGCTCATAAGACGGATGCAACTGAAGCCGAAAACTGACTTTTCTATACTGAAGTTTCGGGCTCGAGCTCAAATTTCCACGAAGTATTTCGGACTCCGGCGGACTCGAACTTCGAAAATTAACCCCGAACTCATCTCTAGTGGGCGCGAAACATCCTATCGCCAATGAAATTTCCTGGCGCCAATAGATGAAAAGTTTTACGTCAGCAGGTTAAGGAAAAAAAAAAGTAAATGTGATGCGATCTACCAAAATCCATCCCGCGATCGACCTGTTGGTCGCCCCTGCCTTATTAGATTACTATATAATTTTATATGTTTATGTACCGGGCCCGGTAAATCCGTTTGCCACTGGCAACTGGACTTCTACAGATGGTGAGTGGAAAATCATTTCCTTCTACATTTTAGGGTTTTAATTGTGAGGCAGGCAACTACAATTCCCCGCCATTTGTTGATTCCTGCGTATTTAGGATATTTTATGCGATGAAATTCGTTTTTTATACGTTATGCAACACAAAATTTAAGAAACAAACAGCAGGATATATCCTAGCAGGATAAACGGTTGTCTTAAAGCTGTGGTTCCCAACTGGTGGTCCGCAAAAGAGTCCCAAGTGGTCTGCGACACAGGTCATTATTTAAAAATAAAAAAAATAAAATAAAAATAAAATAAAAAAGAGACAAAAATTATTATTGTTATTGTTAAATATAAAAATGAAATTGATGGTATATTTGTAGTATTTTACAATTTGACGGAACTTCATAAAACGGTTCGTATTAAAAGTAATTCATCTTCAGCGTCATGTTCGTCTTAACGAGGTTCGACTATATTATTATTGGATTTTTTTTTCTTATTATTTCTTTCTTTTTTTTCCGAAAAAACGAATTTACGAACACATTTCCTCCAAAAAAGAACAGTCTCCCTTTATTATAAAAGTTTTGCATTCACAACTTGTGAGAATTTTCAAAGTAGTCCGCGGGTACAATTGAGGTATAAAAGTTATAAATTAAATTGAGTTGAGAACCACTGCCTTAAAGGAAGGTTTGTCTATTTACTGAAAATTGTGCGCGTTAGCAATATGAATTTTACTTGATTAGTGGCATTGTATGGTGTAAGGGCAGCTGAGGCGACCTTGCGCCAAATGAGATTTCTCCTAAATTCAACCAATATTCATTCTGGTAATTTAATAATTAATGTAAAGGTCCTGCGGTTACGCAGTGGCAACACGCATTCGTCTAGAATGCCGTTAAACCGAGTTTAATTCCTAATGGTAGAAAAAAATACAAATACAAATAATAATAATAATAATGAAATTGCACAATCTTCGACTGGCTATTCACTGTAGTGCGCGGATAGGTTTCCTCCTTCTTAAGCGATTTGGATACCTCGGAACAATGTAGGTTCACTCACCTACTGTAGTGTAGTTGAAACGCATTCATCTATCATGTCCTTAATCCGGATTCGACTACCAGGACAATAGCTAGATGATCTTGCGCCCCTGGCAGATTGCTCCCCTAGTTATATTTCCCCTGTGGGTTATTTCATTCGATATTACGCCCATCCTCTACTGCACCCCTGACGTGGATCTTCCTCGTGTTCACCCCTATCTACAGCCTTGTCGACTACCAATGGTATCGTAGAAAGCGTTGCATTTTTCTGCCCAACGTAGGTTGCAGTCTGATACCTTTAATAACAAAAGTTCAGATTCCCCGGAAAATTGTGTCTCGACGCAGCATGTCCTTTGCCCTCCTTGAGCCATAAAAATACAAATGAATAAAGGATTGATTAATGTACTAAACATATAATGAACTCCAAATGATGTCTTCCCGCATACTAAACTCATGTTTGTAAAAATGGCAACACCATGAAGGACTCGTTCGAATTGAATGAAATTTAATGTACAAACGACCTGTGTTGATACAAATAAACGATTAAAATTACAAAGCAAAAAAAAAACCAATACTACATGTCGAAAATCAGTATTTGGTGAAGCCACCACGCGCTGCAATATGTGATGCATACTACGACGTGGCATAGAATCAAACAGACGTTGAATGTGTGCCTGAGGAAGAGCATTCCAGACTATTTGTATATTACTCCAAAGTTTATTTGTAGTATCTAAGGGACGAGGATCACAAGCGAGACGCCGACCAACGAAATCCCACACATATTCAATCGGCGACATATCCGGCGAATAGGCAGGCCAAGGAAGAATCTGTGCTTGTTGTGATCACGGTTTAAGCTGCAGTCGCATTTTTCGCAAAATGCGACGAGTTGCTCGAAAATGCGAAGAAAAAATTATTGCCCATCGCGAAAATGCGACAGGCATTTTTAACCACAGTTTATTCTCTGAAAACAGGATTCCTCGATTCCAGAATATCCGTTATGCACTTCAGCGATCTTTTCTTGTTCCTTTTTGTTTCCTCTTCAAAATTCTTAACAGCACCTGCATGAATACCCCATCCTCTTACTTATTATTCAAGGGGGAACTACAACTGAGGAAAGGTGGGTAAGCTGGCCAAATAATATTTTTTAGCATTTTGCTACAACTTTTTTTCCCATTTTAACATTTTTGCGACAGCATGTTTTGAGCCAGCTTAAACCCTGGTTGTGATGAAAAGAAGTCCTCAACATTCCTGGCAATATGTGGGCTAGCATAGTCCTGTTGAAATACAGCTCCGTGAATGCCTTGGAGGAAGGGAACAATTTGGGGCCCCAGAACTTCATTGGTGTACCGGTTGCTATTAAGATTACCCACAATTTGTAGCAGCTGAGATCGTCCATGATACGCAATCTCAACCCAGACCATAACGCTGGGGGTTTCATCCACGGTGACGTTAGATAACGCACTCCGGAAGGTGGCGTTCACCGGTATTGCGTCTAACAAGGATGCGGCCGACACTTTACCCCAAATTACAGCGGAATTTATCAGAAAACACCACTCAGCACGCCAGTCTCTATGTCCATGAGCCCATTGTAGCCGCAGGCGCCGATGGTTTTGCGTCAGGAGGATCCTGTATAAAGGAACTCTTGCACGCAGTCCACGGTGCAGTAGACGCCGACGAATTGATGAAGCACACAATGATACACCTGTAGCAGTGCACCAACGTTCTGCCAACTATCCAGATGAAGCAAAACGGTCCGTCACCGCCATATAGTCCAGGTGTCCATCATCCCGCATGTTGCCCTCTTTCGTCACTGAGACATAATGACGTCTTATGTAACGTTTACCACTAGCAGATAACCAAACACGCCCAGCTACAGCTCACTATTTATACGGATCCATCAGTAGTTCAGAGAGGCGCTGCTCAGCCCACGCATAAGCGATGACTCTGAAATTCTAATCATTTGAATAGCATACTCCAATCTGTATTTCCTGAAAGTTTCAGGTCAATCAAGTGATTCCTTCATGGTGTTGCAATTTTTACAAACATGGACTTAAATATGCTGGCCTTGCAGTGGTGACGCGACGCTTTCGCCTTGTATGCTATTAACCCTCATTCGACTCCCAAAAAGCACCAAAATAGGACGCAAACTGGTAAATTGTATGTTCCAACGGAACATGATCTTTGTTATTTTTCGTCGTAAAACAAATAAATCCAATATATAAATATACTGAGACTGCATGTTAGCTCTATAGAATATGCATATTGATTTGAGCTTTATGGCGCAAGGAAAACTAAGGACATACTATGCTGGAACCAGGGTCATCCTTAAGCAGGAGCGAGTGGGGCCCATGACCCGGGCTCCGCGCTTCTTGGGGCCCCGCGAAGCGTAATTCTCAAATTTAAATTTTTGTAATATTGAAAATTTCCCCAAAAATATTTTTGCTTCGGCTCGTGTATTTCGTTCTATCTAGTGCTTAAACATTATTCCATTTTGTTTTGTTTCCTTACTCTACATGTATGGGCCCCAAAATATATTTTTCCCCGGGCCCTCATTAGCTCAGGGTGGTCTTGGCCGGAACATATGGTTTTTGAGAGATCTGAATCTCCACCTCACGGAGAACAGAACTTTGGTAGTCTAAAATAATAGCTCGCCTTCTACGGTGCAATAATACCGAAGGGGCTTAGAATTTGTTAATGTTTTGATGTATTTCATTAATATATTTAATAATACTAAATATATAAGGAGAGTAATATATTTAACGTTAATAAATAAATTTCTTAACATAAATTTTATATTGAAAACTTATGAATTTTAGTACACATCTCTATAATTTCTCTTATCCTTATTATAAAGTATATGAAGATTCAAACGTATATAAAAAAACACGTTATATACACAAAATCTACCGTAGAAAGCTATTTTGAATACATCTTTATCGTCAAAGAACAATTTCCATTATCATGTACAATTTCGTACAAAACAAAAAATTTAAAATAAAAGTCTACAATATTTTATTTTGAGAAAAAATATTTTCCAGGGAAGGGGCTAACTATATTTCCAAGAGGGGGCTTAGCCCCTACAGCCCTAGCCTGACTACGTCTCTGCTTTGTAGTCAAGGGTCGAGACTGAGTCAGTGGTTTAATTTCACATGTTTAAAGTCTAATGACTTTTTAAAATAGTTCCAAAAATTTTTTTGAGGTGGGCGTGGCCTAGAGCCATCTTATCTTCTTCGACTGTACTCCGCCTGGAGTGTATTAAAGGCGTGTTTTACAAAACTATGTGAAACTTTCCGTTTCATTGAGTATAATAGTCGATTATGGTTCATGGCAGATTTAACTCAATCGCCAGATGAATCCTTTTGCTTTATAGGTTACACCCACCATCACGAAAGGTTATTAAATTCCTGAAATTGTATAACTTTTATGCAGATAGTATTTACACACTTTTAGAACGGTTTCGATGAATGATTTTTTTAAAAAATCTGGCAACAGCTGCTTACTTGAAATGTAAAATATCGTTTGCTACTTTTAAATTTACTCTGCTTTCAAAATGTCGGAAGGTGTGGATCGAAGGATATGCTTTTGCGCTTTCCGATGAAAAAAATTTCTTGTTCCGTAATTAAAAAACGTTGTGAAACGCACAGTATTAAAATTTTTTTGTACAATATAAACAACGTTATTAACCTGAAAGTAAAAAAAGTTCATCATTACTTCTATGTGTAAAGAAGACTCCAAACGGTTACCTGCTAAAGGTGCGTACCGTTACAAGTATTTCAAAAGTTAAATTTCTGGTAACAAGGGAAAATCTGCCACTGAAGAGATCAATAGAAAAGTCTTTAAAGACATCTGTATCAAAAATGAACAAAATACATCAAGATTTACAGCTTAAAAAGGCTAAAAAAAGACGTGTTTACTAGCTCTTGCCGAGGCATGTGGCTCAACGTAGAACACTTTGTAGAACCTCGTATGAAAAGTTGAAAACCATTTAGCAGGTGACAAACGGAAATATTTTGTGAGCTTTGATGAAGCATGGTTTTACTTAAATGACTGCAACAAAAAAGGTCTATTTAGTATTTATTATGGAAAACCCGGAGAAAAAGATGTAAAAACCTGGTTCCGAGAATGCAAAGAAAGTTTCAGTAAAGTCTTTATGATTGTCGCAGGTTTCTTTTACAATAGGAAATTAAAGATAAAAAAAACTGGAAAAAACGTTAAAATCAACTTACCATACCATTAGATGCATTTTTTATGCTCAATATTCACATAACAAATTCCAATTCTTTATCCTAAAGGCTTTCAAAGGTTGAAACTGCACCAAGATAAAGCCACCAGCCATACTTACATATACAGGGTGGTTAGTAAAGTCCTTATAACGTAGATAACTGTCCTTAAACGTAGAACTGTTAACTGCCCTTTAACGTAGATAAAGTTCTTAAACGTAGATAACTGTCGAACAGAGAGAGCTATATGTACGAACGTGATGTATAGGTATAGTAAAGTGACTATGCACTTCAAGATGAGACTGCGTACAGCGCCTCTAAAAATTCAGAACTTAGAGCTGCTATCTCGAAAACTATTCAAGATACGGGGAAAAGTCAATTGCAAAGTTGTTAAGCACCAGCTAGTTAGTACGAAACGATTGTTTTCAACGATTGTTTTCATTGTTTGTACGAAGGGAAAGCTGTCACGCAGGGGCGTCCTGTAACTTCCTAAATCACGATTTTTGCCCTATTAAGGTGGTAAAAAAATCGTTTCGTACTAACTAATTGGTGCTTAACAACTTTGTAATTTACTTTTTCCCGTATCTTGAACAGTTTTCGAGATAGCAACTCTGAGTTCTGGATTTTTCCGCTAGGGGCGCTGCACGCAGTCTCATCTTGTAACGCATAGTCACTTTACTATACCTATATATATCACGTTCATACATATAACTCTCTCCGTTCGACAGTTATCTGCGTGTATAAGGACTTTACTAACCATCCCGTATATAAATCTACGACTGCCTTCCTTGAAAACATACAGTTATTGCGTATGTACCTTTTCAACATATTCCTGCAAAGTCTGCTGACGTTTCACATATTGGCTATTGTGCTTTTGGCCTGCTGAAAATAACTCTTTCGAAGCGTAAACCCACTATGATTGATAGCCTCTGGAAAGTAGTGCAAGAGGAGTAGAAGGCAATATCTCTACAAATTTTACGAAACGCCCTTCTGTCATGGAAAACACGACGCAAATATATAGTCTAAAAAAAGGGCTTTCAGTTCGAACATTTCAAAACTTAATATTTCCATCTTGAACATCAATTAGACGGTCCCGAACTCGTTTTAAAAATGTGTAAACATTTTCCGTAATTATTATTTTCCTCCTTGTATTTTCCTTTTCTGTGTTATAAAGAGCAACAGAGAATATAATTTGTTTTAACGTTATCATTATTTTAAATCCTATATACATATATATGTGTGTGTGTGTGTGTGCGCGCGCGCGTGTGTGTGTGCAACGGTGTACATATTTATTTTAAAACGTTTACTCAAAAAGGACTCTATAGTTAGAGGGAAGTTGTCTGCGGTACCGTGTGCATAGACTGGCTGTAGCATCCACGTGTACAAAATTTAGCGAGAATATCCGTGCTATTCTTAACGTTGAAATTACATTATACAAAACTTTACTTCATGATTTTTGAATATATTAAATTTTGTTTCATTGGTTTAGCAAGTGAGCACATTTTCTACAAATGTAGAGGGCATGTTTTCTTCCTTGCAAAGCGAATGACCATCCTCATAAAAAGATTATTTATATCTTTATAGTGCGCATAGTTGTATTTTTTTAATTGAGCTTTACTTTATCTTCAATAGTATTTTCAACGTTATAGAGAGTCTTTTCTGATGTTGGATAGAACGTGTCGACGTGTTTCATATGGACACCGCTATCCTTAACAAAGAACCGATCCGAGCAGACTCTCAAGGAAACCCGGAGTGCTATAATTTCATTCTACTCTTCTCTATCTGGCAATAGTGTCCTTTATTCGCATAAAATATTAGAAGCTAAGAAATGTAGATAAAATTATCAATAGGGAGGGGGAGGAATGGTAGTTAGTGTGTCGTATTTAATAAAGCTTCCTACGCAGTACTGAAAGATTACGCAGATTTATAGACATCAACGGGGTTACCAACTCTTAAAGAAGAACAGCAACGTCTATCTAACACCCACACCGATATATTCTACCTAACGTAAAAAAATTGCTTTCTATTATATTGGAGGTATGTACTAATATTTAATCTATTTTACTTAGTGCTATGTTGATTTTACGCTTATTACTTATTCTACTCTACTTACCTTGACTTTAGTTTTTACTACTCTTTGCAGCCGACACGTACCAACTCTTCTGCGTTTTCCCACTTTGCCACAAACATCACATCTGCTCCACGGACTCCATTCCGCATAACAGTTATAATTGGATAATGATTTCACGGATTCTGTAAAAAATACCCAAACGGTGTTAGATGAATCCTTTTAGAAAATCCACCTTTGTGTGCACTACAGAGAAACTCATTTTATAAAAACTGTTTCTCTAATGAACATGCGCTTACAGACTTTTATACTCTAAATTCATTAAAGTTAATTGGATTTTACTTAAATTTTCAACATAAATAGCTGCAAAAAAAAAAGGTGTTTTAAAACGAACAATGCTGCATTGCAATGAAACTCCTATCAATGGACACCCTTTAGTTACAGTCACGACGCTTTTACGGTCAGATAAAAATTCCCAGAAAAGAAATTCCTGTACGATAATGCTCCTCAATTACTGCCACCCCTCTTTTGTGGACAAAATCTTCTGTCTGGTTAGTGCCCGCTGATGAAACTTTTTGCTGTAGATACATTTTTAAGAGCAATTGCTAAAGAGTGAGAATGGAAATTTGAACTCTTTTTTAATTCATGGCCGAAGGAAATTGTCTTAGACCTTTTAAGCAGCAAAAATTATTTCTTGTAAATCTGATTATGTTTATTACATTTCCTTTACTTACTTAATTTATCACAGCCTTTTAATAGCGGAGGAATTGCAACGTTTATGTCTACCGGACTTCCTAAAATGTAAGTTGTCAAGAAAATGCATTTATCATATTTGTATATATGCAGTATATAATCCACACAATTATTTCTAAATGTATCTAGGAAGAAATAAATTTATGCATACTTAGAATTTTCGGCTCTAACGGGTTCTTCTTTATCACTGCAATGAAATTTCAATATATTTGTTTTAATTCAAAATTTCTAAAAATGCAATCATAGGATACGAAACTCCCTATATATTCATTAATTATGAAGTTATTAGAACTCTGTATTTTAAATTTAAAAGAAATCAAACACATCTTTGCAATAAATATTTTTTGTATATAATTCGATGGAGGTGCTATTGTAGGTAGTCATGTCCAGTCGTAAGTCTGAAGCAAGCTATCCCGACCTTCCTTGGAAGCTCTTTTGTTATTGTGTATTTCAGGAGACAGTTATAATTTTTCCAAGTAATTTTATTAGAGTAATGTAATCGTCTTTTTCGTTTTAAATTAGATTTCATAATACTTTTAACTGATTGTATTTCAACTTAAGGCTTAGGTTGTTGCAAAGATGAACCCAGCTTAGCAAATTTGTATGCCTTCTTCATTACCAAACACACTGCAATGACTTGGGATCCATTAGAGTGTAATTGATTTGCCGCTGGCAATTGCTGAGCTTATGGACACTCGACAGCACTGTACTCTTGGCGAGTCATTGCAAAATTGAAGTGTGAGTGCAGTGATGGCTGCTTGTGAGTCACTTAAGATGACTACCTTATTTTCAGAATAAGCACCGATAGCATCAATGACCAAAGTAATAGCAGCCACTTCTCCATCATAATGGTCATAGTAAATTCTCACTGCACAATGTAGTTAAGATATTTAGAATAAACTACATATCCCGCATTTCTTGTAGCTTTTTCCGCAGAGCCATCAGTGTAGACATGCAACTAATAATCGGTTGGATATCTATCGAAGGTAGTTTCATTTCTCAAATCCGCTTCCGCAAAATTAATTTTATTTACAAGAGTTATTAAATCAAGTCTTGCTTCCGCTAAATTTAAATCTTTGGTGGGGTCACAGTTACATTCTAGTGATTGCCTATTCAGATCCGGGATGTTGAATTTATTCAGTAGTTCATAGGTTTTTAAAAGGAAAGTTTCTTGGAATTGGAATTTTAATTTTGCTGCTTTGCACTTTGGCCAGTAATTATATCGTCTTAAAAGCTTTTCTCTAAAATTCAAAGCTACTAGGTTACTCCTATCGTTCAAAGGTTCAAATCTAGTTTGTAATTCTATCGCCTCTATTGGTGTTGATTTTGCAGACCCGGTGATGAGTCTTAGAGCATGTTGTTGGGAAATGTCTAATTTCTTCTTAATAGTTTCAGTGGCAGTTGTGGGAATTTCACAACCATATTCAATTGCAAGTCTTACATAGCTCTTATAAGCTGTACAAAGAACGTCTTGAGATGCACCCCATTTAGTACCTGCCAGTGACTACCTCTTAACAGGATTACTTCTCTCTATGGTCCTTTGGGACTGTTTGCTCCAATTTAATCTCGGATCCATGCTAAACCCAAGTAGGTACTACACTTCATATAGTAATTAATTATCAGTAATATTGTCAGCCAAAAATATGCAAAGTATTGAAGTGGAAGTAACAAAATTGTCAGTTTACTAGAAAAGACAAGATTATTTCATGTCTATCAGAAGCGATTTTAAATTTTATGGATATTTAGTGGACGCTAAGGAACTTGCTACTAAATTAGACATGGAAAACCTAAAAATTGGGGCCACAGTACAATTACAAGCTAGAAGTAGCGGCGGATTTACCAATAGGCTATACAGACTATAGCCAAGGCATCTCAAATAACAGGCATCAAACAGCCGGCCATGTTGAATCTTTGACGTCACTAGCTGAGACCATGAGGGTGAATGCAATGGCATGTTTATACTGATTCAACGTCTAGTATTAGGCTAGTTGCAATTACAAGAAATTTGGACGCACAAAAGTCATTTCAAGGTAACTATCCTTTTTTATAACTTTGATAAACCATCTCTTATAATAAGTTCATAACCACAAAATTAAACGATACTGGAACAGCGCAAATCTAAAGTCCATACAAAATTCAAAAATCCATAAAAAAGGGAAACATCATTGCATGGACGTGCGGTTTGCGAGATAAATATTATATGGATGTAGTTTTTTAACGCAATAGACAAATTAGTTCAAACGTCAGCAAAAGGTGGCGCTTCATGCCTTTGAAAACAATGAAATCGATACTGTGTGATACAATTTCACTAACAAAGCTTTCTCTAGCATAATTAACATTTTTGCAGGAACTTTTTCTTTACACGGAGTTTAGTAATGAATCGAATGAAGAACCCACTTAGAATATAGCTTTATTTGCATACTTACAGATGGGGGTGTTATCACCATGTATATGTGACCTTTCAATTAAGTTTGTTATTGTGTTAAAAAAAATACATCCAGATAATATCTATCGCGTAAACTGCACTTCAGTGCGATGATTTTTTTTTATGAATTTTTAAAGTTTATACAGACTTTTGGTTGACCCTGTAGAATGTATACCTGTCGAATCAATTGTAAAACGACGTGTTGGCTCACAAAACTGCATTCGTGTGAATTTTTATTGAAATTAAAATTGTAGTCATTACCGATCAAGTTATACAAATATATGTATTATAAAGTGAAATCTATCTATTACGGTACTAAAGGGGCCGGGAAAAATATGGATATAGACAGATTTCATTATACTACTACACAAATGGATGAAACACTAACTAACTAACATTAAAATTATACTAATGGGTGAAAGGAAGAAATTTAAAGATAAAAACACCCAGAAATGCAAGATTATTTCATGTCTGTCAGAAGCGATTTTAAATTTTATGGATATTTAGTGGACGCTAAGGAACTAGCTACTAAATTAGACATGGAAAACCTAAAAATTGGGGCCACAGTACAATTACAAGCTAGAAGTAGCGGCGGATTTACCAATAGGCTATACAGACTATAGCCAAGGCATCTCAAATAACAGGCATCAAACAGCCGGCCATGTTGAATCTTTGACGTCACTAGCTGAGACCATGAGGGTGAATGCAATGGCATGTTTATACTGATTCAACGTCTAGTATTAGGCTAGTTGCAATTACAAGAAATTTGGACGCACAAAAGTCATTTCAAGGTAACTATCCTTTTTTATAACTTTGATAAACCATCTCTTATAGTAAGTTCATAACCACAAAATTAAACTATACTGGAACAGCGCAAATCGTTCGTTATTATCTGTACTGTATACGTTGCGCTGGTTTTCCACGTGGAAAAATTGGAGAGATTAAGATCATTATTTGCATTCTTAAGTTATTTGTAATGTATTTGTTTGTAGATCAAATAGGCCTATTTATGAAGGAGGTAATATGTTATAGCGGGCAGTGGGATAAAAAGGATTCGTAATTTTTTTCTATGAAAGACATTTTAGAGCAATCCCTTTACTCCACTTTTTGAATTCAGAATATACTTATCACCCATTCTCACATAATTTTAATTTTGGGGAATTAGAAACTCATGTAAACAAACAATGTGATGGCAATATAATGCTCGTAAAATAACTTATTAATATTCCAAAAAACATGAAAAGTAATCAACAAAGAAAATTGTAAATGCGATTTTATATAACGTGAGAACAAAAATTGGCTTATGTATTTAGTTTTCCTTACGATGTCCATGATGTGTAATTTGTTATTTTGTTTGAAACTCTCATTTATAATACTTTAATAATGAACATACGAGATCAGGGGTGAGCGAAGTTTTCAAAAATTTTACCAACCAGGGCTTTTCTACTACTAGCCAAGGAAAAAAAAACCAAAAACAGATATGCACATGTAACTTCGTAATTTGGTTTTAACTAGAAAATATGCTTGGTTGGCCCATAAATAAAAAAGCATAAGATGAAATAATATTGACAGCCGTATAAGTTTTTGTTATATATAAAGGATCCAAAAAATAAAACAAATCACTCCCTGTGTTACACTATTTATTTGACAAGTGAGTGAGCCAGGCCCGTAGCCAGACATTTGTTACAGGAGGGGCTCAGAAAGCTACAATGGGTCGTAAAATTCATAAATGTTTTGATATACTTTTTACTATATTTGGTGCAACCTCACAATCCAACCTCCACACCCACTGAATTTTTTTTGAAGAGTTTCCAAAGCTGCTGTGATCACATCAACTGATTTGCCGCCATGTTTTTGGTATTTTTTGGTCCGCGTAATTTTCCTGAATCAGTGAAGGGGTTGTGGGTGGGAGACCCCCATTTCGGGCTTCGTTCTTGCTGCCTAATAGATCACATTAGTGGTGTGTCTTCCACCGAATCAGTAAAATATTGAATCCGTAGAAATCTTCAAAATCGTAAATAAAAGTTTCAAAAGTATTCACCTAGTCACCTTGGTCGATGGTATGTGACGGAAAAATGGTTTTTATGGCTCGGAAAAATGCCGGAAACAAGTTCTTCAGCATATCCTTTTTGCGGCGACGCCACATAAATTCCGCAAAGTAATTCGCAAATCATGTTATCTACACGGGGCCTAGTCCACAATGGCATCTGTTCCTTACATACGGGACACTCATACCCCGATGAAAATTTTCCCTTCTTTCATAACACTCAAGATAAGCGCATTCCTCTTACTATTCAAACTTAATTCCAAAAAAAAAAAAAAAAAGTCATAATGCATAAAAGAAAATGCTATAGCAGCTGTAATAACACAGAAGGGTGATATAAACATATCACAAGTCGATCTACTGAAATTTCCGATTCTAGACTTATTTCAAGAGGAGAGAGAGAGAGAGAGAGAGAGGTGGATTGTGAAGTTTAACCATATATTTAATAAAACTAAATGCCTAAGCAGACTAATATATTTAACATTAATAAGTAAAATCCTTAACATAAATTTTGCATTGAAAATTTATAGATTTTAGTATACCTCCCTATAATTTCCTTTATCATTATTACAAAGTAGATGAAGACAAATTTTCGTAAAAAACATCATATACGCAAGATCTACTGTAGAAAGCTATTTTGAATACATTTTTAACGTCAAAGAGTAATTTCCATTGTTATGTACAATTTCGTACAAAACAAAAAATTTTAAATAAATTTCTTCAATAATTCATTTTGAGAACAAATATTTCCCAGGGAGGCTCAGCGCCCTCTAGCCCCAGTTTTGCTACGGTTCTGGAGTGAGCATAATGTTCCACCTCTGTATAAAATAAACGATTATGAGGGTGAATTTTTTTTATGATAGCACTGCCTTAAATGCTGCAATTTAATTTTTTTTATCATTTTGCATGCAACTTTTTAGTTTTACTATTATTTACCTGTAGTATGATGTTTGGGGATGGTACAAAACCCTCCCCATTGAATAATCCTGGCTACACTACCAGAGGTGGATTTACAATTTCGCCGCCTGTAGGCTCTGGTGTATTTATTCGCTTAATCTTAACTAGAGATACGACAGATTTCAGCGTTTTTGTCAAATTCTTAATTTGACGTCCCTGTCGGTAATTTCAAATTAGTCTTTCGTAAGCATTTCTATGTTTGGCGATTTTTTAGCTTATCTCGAAGTGGCGCCATTTCCAGCAATCCCTTTGCCAATGTCTAGTTACAACTCTGAACATAGAGATTCAGGATTAATTCATCTGGTCGACAAAATATTCAGCTTCTCCTATGCAAATTCCTCGTTGGCAAACTTTTCGTTGAAAATTTGCCGCCATAGGCTTATAGATTACGTAGCTTATTTATAAATCCATCACTGTGCATTACTGTTTTCTAACATAAGTTTATCGTTAATACCATATTAGATGATATGTATCGAAGAAACTTAATTTTTTGTTTCTTTCTTAGATGCCAATAATTGGTTGAATCAAACTCATTCCAACCAAACCTTTTTTATTCAAATTTTTGAGCATGTCCCATCATCATCACCATTATTAGAGAAATCATTTGTACCATCTAGCGTAAGTCATTTAAAAACGTTATATCACCATGAACTCAATAACACAGTAAAATTAGCGCCTAGTTTATCCCGTAAAGTATTATACATAAGTAATTTTGAACGCCAAGGCGTTTCGAATGCTGTCAAGATTTTTAATGATAAAACCATACGTGCCTTAGAATCTGCCATAGATATAATTGGTGAGGATTTTAAGGGTACCATACACTTTACTGATATTATATGAAAGTGGTGGAAAATTGTCAATGTAAAAACTCAGTATAAAGGTGACTGTTTTAGAGATATTTATTGCCCACCAATCAGCGATATCGATGACCCCAATTTAATATTTTTAAGACAGTTTTGTGCGTGGTTGAACCAATGGAACATGTTACCCCCCCCCCTAGAATTTGCATCTAACCAATCAATGGGAAAACTAACCCTTGCAACTTTTTGTGAATTACGTCACACAACACTTACTCTCATTAGCTTGTGTAAATTTTTATTTGAGCGTTTCAATAAACCCACTGAGTATATATTTTTGGGGAAATTCCAATCCGATCCTCTAGAGGGAAGGTTTGGGTAGTATAGAGGTATGAGTGGGGGAAATCACAGCATATCAATACATCAAGTACTTTAATCTGAAAGAAAATTGAAAATCATTAATCTGATAAAATTAAAATCGGCAAAATTGGGACATTCCAATATTAAGCAATTTCTCACATATTGCTATGACGATAAAACTGGTGATAACTTAGCCAAGGATATGGAAATGTTTGGTGATATGCTTATGTTGTCAGAAAATATTGAGTTGAATTCTGAAAATAAAAAAGTTATCATATACATAAGTGGTTATGTTGCTCGTGTTGTTTCGCACTCTTGTGATTCTTGCAAGACAAAATAACTTTGGATACTGTGTTACACTATGAGACAACTAATCAAGATGTTGTTATGTATCTTGGTGTCCCAGATAGAGGAGGATTATACTGGCCTAATGATGTTGTAGTTTATGTGTGCTCTGAAGTTTATAAAGCTTTTGAAATTTGTATTACCGAAGCATATGAAGATCATTTTCTCAAAGTAAGAAATCAATGTTCTATTTTAATAGACCTTGTAGAAGATAAAATTTGGTCTAAACACAATAATTTCACTGAAGTCTGTTGCATATGCGGTAAAATGTTTAAAGTTCTTGTACATGCATACATTAAATCGATGGCAAATGTTTTGCTAAACAATTATTGCAAAATACAAAATGACAAATTATTGATAGAAAGTGTAAAAAAAAAGAAAATTTAGTACTGTAAAAAAAATAATTGCTGTCAAATGCAGGCATAAGAAGGAAATCTCGTCTTGAAGTTGGAAATTCAGCAAAAAAGAAAAAGTACATTTTGTATAGCAATTGCTAATACATCATGTCAAATTGTATATCGAAAAATGTTGAAGTAAAATTAGTTTGCAGTTTTACGGCTCAAAGACTACAGTGGTCATGCTGCGCCGGGACCTACTGTTTTCCGAGGAATCCGAACCTCTTAAGGCCTAGGGAACCAAACCCCGGACTACAGTGAGCAGTGCGATCTTTATGAGATCTCTGAGTAAGCGTTCTTTTTGAAGTAAAAGAAATATCTGTCAAAAACTTGTTAATGTTATACAATCTGTAATGTAATATTATATTCAAATTAAGATACCTTATGGTGTAGGGAGTTGCTGCTAATCGTTAAAATTGTGTTATTATTGCGTATCATATTACAAAGAGAAATGTAAATAAGGCATTTTATCATTTTGTTATTTATTGTGTATTAATATTCCATAACTACAAAGTCAAAATACACTTTTTATCAACTGAGTTCACATGGTGGAAAAAAAATCAGGAATGAAGTAAGTGTGTTTTTTTTTAATGTTTAATAAAATGATTAATGAGAAAAATCATACAGTATGTTATATGAATTAAACTATACAAGAAGAGTTTGATGCTGAATATTATCTTTTCTTGGACATATATATATATATATATATATACAGTGAGAAAATGCATGATTTATTTTATGTAGAAATAAAATTTACTATTTATGTAACCAACTCCCTCCCTTAATAAGCTTACATTTTGATTCTTTAAATCTTAAGGCAAAGAAGAAAAAAAAGTGCACTAAAACGTCCAAAAGTTTTTATAATACTATAAAACAGTTTGTTACTCAAAAATAGCTATGTTGTTAAATGAATATGAATTTTTGTTGTTTGAGTTCAGTTAACTAATTTTCTAATGACTGGTAATAATTAATAGAAAACGACTGATCAGTTATCCGTTTCTCCCTCCACCAACACTTTTTTTAAAAATTTTCTTTAAAAATAAAGTAAAAATTTTCTGCTTCACGTCACTTGAATCGTCTGCAATGAGGGCTTCACGCCGTGACGTCACGAACTGCTGTTTGAAGCCTGTTATTTGAGATGCTTTGCTATAGCCTACGGCAGCAAGATTTCGACGAAAAATTTGTACGACGAGGAATTTGAAAAGGTGGAGCTGAATTTTTTGGTGGTCAGTTGAATTAATTTTGAATTGTTATATTCAGAGTTGTAATTAGATGTTGGCAAAGGGAAAGCTGTCATGGACGCTACTTCGAAAGAGGCTCAAATGGCGTCAAATTAAGAATTTGACAAAAGCGTCAAAATCTCTGCTATACCTCTAGTTACAGTTTTTAAAATTAGGTGGCAAAATGCACCAGAGTTTACAGGCGGCAAAATCGTAAATCCGTCTCTGGCTAGAAAGAGAATGATTAAGGTACAATTTGATTACGAGGCAAGAGACGAATCCACAGACGAGGAATAAAGTTGATTTTTACTTCAAAGTTTTAAACATCATCATAAGTGCATTAAGTGCAAGATTTCAACAAATTAAAAGATATAGTGAAATTTTTGGTTTTCTGTATAATGTGAGTAAAATTAAAGACATGTCAGCTGAAGTTTTATTAAATAAATGCACTAAACTGTGCAATGCTTTAACTCACGGTAAATTCAAAGATATCGGTTGTGTTGATTTACAAGATGAACTCAAAGTGCTTTCAACTATTGCGCTACCTAAGAGTACACCTCTCTTTAAAAATAATAAAAGAGTATGGATTTGCACCTAATGTTAGTGTTGCTCTAAGAATATAGTTGACTACCTGTGACAGTGGCCAGCGGGAAAAGAAGTTTTTCGAATCTTAAACTCATAAAAACGCATCTAAGGTTAATAATGTCTGAGTCACGCCTAAGTGGTCTAGCAACTATATCTATTGAAAATCAGATAGCTAAATCCCTAGATTATAGTGAAGTAATAAAGGAGTTTGCCTGTGAAGGCAAGAAGAGTAGTTTTTAACTAAGGTATTTTGGTATTTACGTAGTGATAGTGATTCGTTAATTTTGTATATTTCAATCATGGCATTTTAAGATTATGCATAGATTATATCTGTACATTTGTCGTGTTTTTGCTGCTTATGCATTCTTAAAGTTAAACCAATCATGTCTGGTTTTATTCACAAATATTTAAATTGTAGATCTTTTTACAACCAAAACAAGGTATAATAAGCATTGAAAAAAAAAAAGGAAAATGATTTCTTTGTCTTTTCTTTTTTTTAAATACGTTCTTTTTCTTATTGATTGGGTGACTTGACAGTCTTTTAGGTTTTAGCTGTACCACGCTGCATCTGTATATAGTATATTACGGTACTGCACGAGAACGTGTTTGATGTTTGATTGGTGGGGAGGCGGCGCCCGTTAATACTGCTGGGGGCGGCAAACCTACAAAGGCCGGCCCTACAAACAATATAGAATTACCTTTCTTGCTGAAATGCAAATTGCTCACGCACCATCTAACAGTATTTCCATCTTTGCTGTTCCAGTGCTGTTTTCAATGTCATAACAGAAATAATATGCAGCGTCCATTTTTTCCACATTTCGTATCACAAGTGTATGTTCCCTATCGACGAACACTCTGTTTTTTAGCTCATCATCGTGCATGTCTAATTTTACTTCCATCATTTTTCCATGCAAGTTTTTTCTACGCCAGATTCTCCCTGTTGTGCCTTGCTTTTCGTCGCTGAGGGGAAAAAAATAGAAATAGAAAACCAGTTGTTAAATATGTAAATAATAAAGGACAATATTATCTACTTAATATACAATTATTTCGACAAACATATGTCCGATCTTCGTCAGAAAAAAGTCAAAAAATGAATTTGGAAGGATTTTCTGACAAAGATACACGTCTTCAATCTAAAGTCCATACAAAATTCAAAAATCCATAAAAAAGGGAAACATCATTGCATGAACGTGCGGTTTGCGAGATAAATATTATATGGATGTAGTTTTTTAACGCAATAGACAAATTAGTTCAAACGTCACCAAAAGGTGGTGCTTCATGCCTTTAAAAACAATGAAATCGATACTGTGTGATACAATTTCACTAACAAAGCTTTCTCTAGCATAATTAACATTTTTGCAGGAACTTTTTCTTTACACGGAGTTTAGTAATGAATCGAATGAAGAACCCACTTAGAATATAGCTTTATTTGCATACTTACAGATGGGGGTGTTATCACCATGTATATGTGACCTTTCAATTAAGTTTGTTATTGTGTTAAAAAAAATACATCCAGATAATATCTATCGCGTAAACTGCACTTCAGTGCGATGATTTTTTTTTTATGAATTTTTAAAGTTTATACAGACTTTTGGTTGACCCTGTAGAATGTATACCTGTCGAATCAATTGTAAAACGACGTGTTGGCTCACAAAACTGCATTCGTGTGAATTTTTATTGAAATTAAAATTGTAGTCATTACCGATCAAGTTATACAAATATATGTATTATAAAGTGAAATCTATCTATTACGGTACTAAAGGGGCCGGGAAAAATATGGATATAGACAGATTTCATTATACTACTACACAAATGGATGAAACACTAACTAACTAACATTAAAATTATACTAATGGGTGAAAGGAAGAAATTTAAAGATAAAAACATCCAGAAATGCAAAATAATGCACAAGCAAATACAGAATGATACAAAAATACAAATAGTACACAAGCAAATACAGATGATACACAAATACAGAATAATACACAAATAAATACAGAATAATACACAAACAAATACAGAATAATACACAAACAAATACAGAATAATACACAAACAAATACAGAATAATACACAAACAAATACAGAATAATACACAAACAAATACAGAATAATACACAAACAAATACATAAAGAAATAACTTCGGCTAAGGAAATATGGTATGCTGCTAAGTGGTAAGAAATGGAGCAGCTACAATTGACGTATAATCAGTGGTGTAGCTAAATATTTTGCCGCCCGGGGCGAGTGACTGTCATTGCCGTAATTGTTGTGCCTGTCATTGTTTTTTAAAGGCTAATTGCCGCCCCCAAATTGAAGCGCCCTGGGCGGCCGCCCCCTTGCCCCTTAGCTACACTACTGCTTATAATGCAAAAGTAAATAATTATAATGCAAAAAAATAAATGAAATATCAAGAAAGTATCCAACGAAAATCAATTGCACTGAAAACAAAAATGGGGAAATTAAAACTGACCTCGATGAGAGGAATATATTAAGCACTTGCACAATGATCAAAGATGCAAGATGAAAAATGGTGACGAAACAAAGTGCCCAGATATAATTAATGAAAAAGGAGGTTATGCATGCAATAAGGCCTACGAAGGAGGGGAAAAGCAACCGGAACGGATTGATATTTCCATCGAACTACTCGAATTTAATGGAGATACAGGAATAAAAGAACTCACTAAATTTTTCAATAATATTTATAAATCTGGTAAATTTCTTGAAGAACTGAACGAATTAATAACCATTTCAATCCCCGAGAGAGCTGAAACAACCAAGTGCATAGAACATAGAACGCTCAGCTTTCTTAATCATAAAAGCAAAATTTTGCTAAAATTTATCCATAATAATATTTTTAAAAAATTGATAAAAGAATTGGTAATTCACAATTAGGTTTTGGGACTGGTTTGGCACAAGAGAAGAAATCTTCATATTATCGCATTTGGCAGAAAAGGCAATTAAAATGAATATCCCTCGCTTTCTGTGCTTTGTGGATTACGAGAAAGCTTTTTATAAGATAAAACATGACAAACTGAGAGAAATACTTTTCAAGACAGGTCTAGATGGAAAAAATACCTATATTATTAAAGCAGTCTATTGGAACCAAAAAACAAAAATCAAAATTAGCAACGATGAAACAAACTGGGTAAAAATACAGTGAGGAGTTAGACAGGGATGCGTTGTTTCTCCCATCCTCTATAACTTTTACCCAGAAGAAATGATTCAAGAAGTCATGGAAGAAAGGAAAGAAAGTTTAAAGATAAATGGAACTATTATAAATAACTTGAGATATGCTGATGATATGGTAATAATGGCTACCTCAAATAAAGATTTGCAGGTGCTCATCAATGAAATTGATACAACAAGCGAAAAAATGGAACTCACCATTAATGTGTAGAAAACAAAAATTATGTGTCTTAGACGAAAAAATTCAACATCCCTGCCCATTATAAGAACATGGCCATAGAACAAGTAAATTCTTTTGCTATTTAAGAAAACATTCTTGCCAGAATAACGATCAAACCAAAGAAATAAGGTGCCGAATTGTTCTGGCAAAAACAAAATTCATTGAACTGCGAAAAGATCTGTGCGAGAGAAAATTGAAATTATATCGCAGTGTCCTAGTTCCAAAATGTTATATTTGGCCTATTCTGCTTTATGGTTGTGAGACCCACACATTTAAAAAAGACGCCAGAAATAAATCAAAGCTTTTGAAAGATGGACCCTTAGAAGACTATTGAAGATAAAATGTCTAATCAGGAAATCCTGAACAGTTCCAATACGAACAGAACTATCATCACTTCAATTCTGAGAAGAAGGTTTGCATATTGCAGCCACATAGTGAGGGGAGAAAAATACAAACTACCTTAACTTGCACTGGAGGAAAACATTATGGGGAGGAGACCAAGAGTCAGAAAAGGAAGGCGATGGAGGGATGAATTAAAAGCTTCGACTAGACTAAGCATGGAAGACATTATCCATGCCAGCAGAGACAGGAAAATGTGATCCATATTGGTAGCCAACCTCCGAATCGGAGAAGGCACTTGATGATGATGATGACTACACAATGGCGTACCAAGAGGGATGAGCAAAGGGCTATATGCACTCCAAAATTATTTTAGCTAGTAATAAAAAATGTCTCGAATTACATTTAAATATTGCGGAAAAGATACAATCAATATATGTAAAAAAAAAATTATATTTTCGTTATATATTTCTTTTGTGTAATTCTTTTAATTTATTTGAAGGCTTAAATTTGTTTTGTAATAATGGAAGTAAATAATTTTCTCCATACCAATAATGACAAGGAAGAGTCGCGTCATCACCCAGTGTTACCAAATTTAAAACCACTGGTATTTCTTTCAACCCTTGAGGTGGCGCCGACTTTTCCGTTTTATCAGTGCAAGTTCTTGTCCTCGCGATTCCTATCAAAAAAATAAACAGTATTATTAAAAAAGTTTATTTAATATATTATATAAATCAAAGAGAAGAAACACACGGGATATAAATATTCATACTTACTGATATAATAAAGAAATAGTAACAGCATATGATATCTCATAAATCTAAGCATTTTTACACGATCGCAGTTTTGTGGATAAAACTTTAACAAATAAAAGATAATTTTAAATATTAAAAAGATGCTTCGTCGCGTGCAATTTGCAGCACGAATTATAATATGATCTTATAATTTTGTTCATTCATAAAAATCTATGCAAAATTGATAGATTAGTAGTAAATTGGAGTGAAATTTCGGTTTTTTGTTGCCATAAAAATCATGCTAAAAAACAATAATATCAAGGAAAAAAATTAAGAAAAACGTGGAAAATCGGAAGAGAAAAATAGATATAAAAAATTATAGCGGAACTTCTTCAAACGAATAAAGTGTAAATTCAAGTAATTTAAACTAAAAACTGCACTGATAGTTAGTTCAAATAACTTGCATATACATAAGACAGTGTTGTTTAATACTAAAAATGGACGTTAGAGAAAGAAGGGGTTTTTGTAGATCATCGGAAGCCGCACCCAGGCCTTTTCGATGACGTACCGAATGTTCTGCCAGCTAAACTATTGTCTATACTGGACTCCTCTCTTTTAATGTTCATACAGACACTTATACACAAGGAAATATAAGTAGAAAATACAGCTTGGAATGGGATTTGATCAGATTTTGAATAGGAAATTTTATTGTTATCTCAAAAATTATGACCAAAATAAAACGACTAAAACTATCCGATTGGCCATTTATGTAAACTTTTTCATAAAAAAAATATTTAGTTCACACGTTTATTTAAACTTTCCCTCTCAAGATTGCTATACTTTATTCATATACGACTAAAAGTTACTTAATTAGGTATATTAAAATATTTTGCATAGCTGAACTCAAATTAAAGGAGGAGCCAAACCCTCATCCGCACATACCATTCATTTGTAATTTTTGTTTTCCTGAAGGGGCTCAAACTTTGCTAAGAAGAGTGAAGTTCCCCCCCACCCCCAAAGCTACCCACAATTTTTGCCAATTCTTTTGAAGTCCTCTAACTCCCGTTCATGAATCATTTATGATGTTCAATTAATTTATATATTTACTCAACGCGTTTTGGTGAACATCACAACACCAGGGATTAATTTACCGCAATGTGAAAGATATCTGTATACTATTTGTTTGTAACTTTATAAAGCTGGTTATAGCTTGACCAGACATAATTAATAATAAATATATTTAATAATGATTACATGTAACATAATAATAAATATTATAAAATGCATGTATTATTAATTATGTAACCAGTATATAACTACTACTAATAATTATTACGTAATTAATAACGTATATATATCTATTTTTAAATATATATTTTATTTCTATGCATTTAAGCAATATTTAGAATAATTAAAAATGCATCTATATGTGGTAAAACCTGTTATTTCCTCATTACTTTTACTAATTATTTCCTCATAACTGAGTTCATTTAGAGCATCTTTTTCTATGAACAATAAAGCTGGACAACTTTATTTTGATTGACTTAAGGAATTTCAAAATAATCTTTTACTCGTTGTAGCACTGAAAATGTTCATTTTCCGGTTGTAATTAAAGTGGCATTCAATCACGCTGCTGGGCCTCTCGAAAAAAAGCGGGCTCTCGACTTTTTTTGTTTTTTGCCTAGTACTACTAGTCACTACTTTGTATAATTAATTTTAGTCTTTGATTTGTAAGTGACTAAATACCAATTTTCTGATTACTAAAATTATATTTTAATTACAAACATACTTTTGCTTTCCACTTTGTGAATCAAATATAGTCAACATTATTGATCATATAATGTAGTGATGGAGTATCGACGTACAATTTTTAAAGGTATTGATAAATGGTGTAGCATGGAGGGGGGGGTGCCACCGGGGCGAAAGCTTCGGGCGCAAAGTTTCAATATTGGACTAATGGAAGGGAAACGGGTTTTAGCGGGCGCAATGCTTAACTTGCTCTGGGCGCTGGAAACCCACACTACTCGCACTCGCTTCATTTAGCAGAGTCGAACTGTTTTTTTGTTTTTTTTGAAAGAAGGACGATGTTTCCAAGTCCGGTATCGAACTAAGGACCATATGAATAAAAAAAATGATACTTTCCTGGTCAATGACACTCCAACTGCTACTCATTGAACACTTCGCTACCTAATTTTACTCTATGTTTTGTAAGTTTTACTCGGTTAATACGTAGTTTGATTTCTTTTATGGCCAATGGTTTCAGTTACCCTGAAAAACTACGTTTAGTGAAGAAAACCCGGTCAGAGAATATTAGCAAGTCTGGTATCGAATTCTGAACGCTATGAATTGACGAAGAACCAATTTCACAATTAATGAATATCAAATTACCATCCAGTGACTGCTTCTTTTTTTTTTTACTTGTATTTTAATGTTTCCTAAGTTTCTCGGTTAATGTGCAATTTGCTTTTCTTTTTTATGGTGAACGCTGGTTTCGTTTTTCAAGAAAAAGTTTTTTAAAGAAAAAAGAAAAGAAAAAGAACCACGTTCCCAAGCCCGATATCGAACTACAAACCCTATCATTTGATGAATATCTAATTTCACCGTCAATGATAGGACCATTCCGAAGGTAGGTAAACGAGATAACTGTCTCGGGTTAAAAGCTTACATGATCATCTAATGTAGTAAAGTGGACATAGGCGTGGAGCTACATGGGCCTATGGAGACCCAATCCACCCATTAATTTAAAATAAATTGCAAGTTTACGTATACTGCAATACATCAATGTATATAGTACGTGCTTGTCCCCTACCGTCCACCACCAATAAATCTGAAAACTCTACGTTGCAGAAAGTGGGACTATATTGTGTTTCTGAGCATTTGGGTTAGAATCGAAAATATATAATTAATTATTTTAAACAGCGAATGCTAAAAATTGATATTTGGAATTAATTTAGGTGGCGAAATTTTAGAAGAGTTGTTGCAAGTATTACAGAAGTTCGACACCCTTGCAAAAATTATTGCTGTATTAAGAGATAATACAAATATATACTTCAGCGGAAAGAAGAAGAACGCAAAGAATAATTTGTTATTCAAAAGGTAAGAAAACACTGACGAACAGCTTAGTTGGTATTGGTTGTCCTGCGAATGTGATACATAATGCTGTGGAGTAATGCCTAATTAAGGATTTTAAGGTCATAAGCTGAGAGAATACAACGGGCCCCTAAAGAATGTAGTTTTCGCAATATTTATTAAATAAGTCACATTTTTCTTTGAAGTTCAAAATTTTCAATATATAAGTATGTATATGAATAATGAAAATTTCTCGTACATTTGTAAATAAACAAGATTAAAATAACACTTAGACGTAAATAACGCCAGGCCCCTTAATAACCTCTGTGATGCTCCAAACCCGCGGGGCCCTTAGGCCAGGGCCTACTTGGCCTATACGTAAATCCGGCACTGCTGTGGATTTCTTACCTATCGAACTTCAGGCAATAGTTAACAAGAATTAGCAGTATTTTCACATTTATTGTGTGCAATTTAAAGAACACAAATCAGTTTGCGTTATTATTGTATTATTATTATTATTATTATTATTATTATTGCATTAAATAATAGCTCTTACGCAGAAAATCCAACAGCCCCATAGTGCCCATTATAACTGCTTTTGGCTGTAATTTTTTACTGATAATGCATTCTATTCATAGTTTCTGAAATTTTGTAATAATAATACCTTAAATTCAATCCCAATATTGCGTTTTCTTAACAACAAACAGCGAATTACACTAGCTTTTGAAGATTGTCGTATAAATTTGGCCATCAGTGTATATTTATCAGTTTATTAAAGTTATAAAAAGGTTAAATCATGAAATCTGGAAGAAAACTAAACACCCCAGCTTGAAAAACCTTTAAAGTTTTAGACAATAAACAACAGTTTTTAAATCCTAAAAAATTTAAGAAATAATTTTTGTCTTTTAAATAACCCTATTAAATAATACGTAGAGACAGTATTTAAAATAATAAAGAATTAATGATAATCATAATTACTGTTATTTTTATTATAATAACGAATTATCATTACAGCAAATATTCGATTTCATGGACAAATAAAGACAAAAAAAAAAATCAGCAATATAGAATATAAAACTGTTTTAGATAACAACAAGACAAGATGTCGCTCTCTGACTAATAATTTTTAACGCCTAAACTCAAATTGTACTTTTTTGTTTAGTAAAGAAGGAAAAGAGACATCGTCTTGGCACGGAATCGAACCAGGGACCCCCCCCCGTATGAACCGGAGAGCCTTAACTTGCTCAACAACCAGGACCAATGGCGGCTTGTCGGGTGACGCGAGTGAAGCGGCACTTCACCTAAAGAAATTGGGCGGTTGAACAGTTTTTTTAATTTAAATTCCAAATCCTTTTTATTTTTTATCAAATTTAAAATTTGATTAGAAAAATAAAATTTAGAATTTTATTTTGAGCCCACTATTTTTTTTTTTTTTTTAATTTAATTTCTTTAATATAATTGGAATTACATTCAGGAACAGAAGGCTACGTTTTTAAGTCAGCGCACTGTGGGCTAGGAAGCTAATTTAGCGCAACATAATGAAGAAAATCAACTTTCTCGGATTGCCTTAATTTCCAGGCAAATATTAACCAAATACATATTAATTAAACACGAAATGTCAGTTAACCTTTAACTGTAACTATAGAATGAGTTTTAATGGCTGAAAGTTGGATAAATAAATTTTCACGGATTTATTGCTTTCAGGTGATCCTGTTTATTTGTGAAATATGCAAGAACTATATTTTGTTTAATGTTTAATGTTTTATATTCATCATAGCTGACTCTAAAGAAGGTAAAATTACTATTTTGTCTTATGTTTAATTATCCATAATTAGAGAAATAATCTAGTGATAAATTTACGCCTTCACTTAAAAATTTTTTGTTACTCAGAGCTCGCAAAAATTTTTCAGGCATTTGCAGGTTTTAAATTTTTTTGGTATATAGTTTAAGAAATTTGCTTTCATTTAAAAGTGTAGAAAACTGCGTTTAGCTGCTATTTTAAATACTATTATTTTCTACAGGTCGCACCGATCGTGTTACGAGAATGAATCTTTTCAGTGAGTGGCTGAAATTTGAAAAGCTGATAAGGTCTGAATGTTTTGATGAATTAAAAAAAGTTCATAATAAAAAAAAAAAAATTTCGATCAACCAAAATTGGACAAAGAAATAGTTAATTTCGTTAAAAACGTCGAATTACGCTGGAAGACTTGCTATGGAAATAAGGGCAGCTTTAAATCCAAGAACATGCATTAGTTGCAGTCTACAGTTATCATTTAGACCCTAACAGATATGAGATCAACACATCGTTGTTACATATGTGGAGCTAAACCTAATGATATGAACATGTTAGACAATTTAGAAAAAACATTCTCCAACAATATTGTAAACTTAAGTTTTGGATTATCAACTTCGTATGCATG
>QLNU02003225.1:125394520-125406149 GCA_006491805.2 Dysdera silvatica | reverse complement strand
TCTTCAGCATGTATCCATATTTACTTGTGTTCAGCATCCTTGACAAAGGGTTTAGCGCCAAGCAGAACCACGGGGGGGGGCTTAATGCGTCTCCTTGGAAGATTCCTCGCCGGATGGGGATCTCGGCCGATTCTATTTTACTGTCTTGCCTGTTTAGTTGTACCTGGATTCTCCATTGTTTCATGCTGCTTCTTAAGAATCGGATGATGGATGGGTGCACTTTGTATATGCTGAACATTTCAAGGAGCCACGAGTATGGAACAGAGTCGAAAACCTTCTTTTAGTCTATGTATGCGGTGTTGAACTTTCGCTTCTGTTTTCTTGCTTGTTCCAGGATAACTGAGTCGATGATTAGCTGCTCTTTACACCCCAAAGTCCTTTTCTGGCATCCTTTTTGTTCTTCCGTCATTAAGTTGTTGCTTTCGCTGTGCCGGTTTATTTTTTCAGAGATGCACCCCGTGAGTATCTTGTACAGGGTGTTAAGGCACGTAATGGGTCGGTATTTCGCTGGGTTACTGGTAAATTTCTTGTACCAGAAGTTGTGTATGCCGTCAATACCGGATGCTTTCCAGTTGTGCGTACGTTGGATTACCTGCTGGAGTTCCTCTATCGTGATGCCCGTGTACTCCATCTCCTCTATTCCTCTCGTAGCCTCCATTTCTTGCTGAATCCAGGGGGCACTTTTGTGCTGTACTTCATTGGACCATAGTGTCTTCCAGAAGGTCTGTATTTCTGCTGGCTGTGGGGATTCGTATTTGTCTTGGCTCGCTGATGTCTCTTGGAGCTTCCTGCAGAAGGCCTTCTGGTTTGTTTGGAATTTCTTGTTTTGTTGTTTTCTGTTGGTATAGTCTTTGTATCTTCGGAGTCTTCTGGCGTATACACTCAGTTTTTGTTTGAGGGTATCCAGATATTCGCTGATGTGTTTATTGGGCTCTTCGTGTCTTGTATGAATCCTATTTCTCTTAAGGGCCATCTTCACTTTCCTCACTAATTTCTTACTCCTATTTCCCTGCATGTACTGGGTTATTCGCCCTATGCTGCTGCGGAGCTCTTCTATTCTTTTTTGCAGTCTCACTTGCCATGGTGGTTGGGCTTTGTTTCCTCTGTTACTTCGGCCTTCGTTCCTTACTTCGTACCCATTGGCGCGTGATGCCGCTACTGCTGCACAGTATATGGCGGTGTGTATTTCCTGTAGGGAGTTGTGGTTCTGTAGGTGTAGTGGCAGGGTATGTTCATTGAGGATCTTGGTTGCTTTGCAGAGTTTCCAAGATGCCGGTTGACGTGGTATTCTTGGCCTTGTTGCGGCATCCGAGCCTTCATATTCCGCCAGGGCACATTGGAAACCTTCTTCCATTTTCTCCACGTCCCTCCTCTCTTCTTCTTCTATGCTTGGTTGGAGCGGTTCTCTTGCGCTACTAGCTGGTGCTTCTGGGTTGGCCACACTGGTTGACGTGTTTACTAGGTCATTGGCGACTTCATCTCTTAACCTTTGTAGTATGGGCTCTGCTAGGAGGTTTCTGGTTATTATGTTCCTGCGTTGGGTTGTTATCCTTTCTATACTGATGTCCAGGTGTGGGTACTGTTGTGCGAATTTGGCGTGAAGTGTGGGTCTGTAATTTGTCATGTCTGTTTCTAGCTTTGTAATCGTATAGTAGGTGCGCATGATGTAGGTGTTCATATCTATTGTCCATGACATGCGCTGGCGTGGTCTTTCAGCCCTAGTGGTTGCACCTATACTAGGCTGCAAAGCACTTTGGGCTGTGTTGGTTCTAGTAGCCGTACAGTTGGAGGCGCCGCTACAACCGCCGACACCTCCAAGGAGAGACTGTTGCATATTTTTCGAACTGGCCCCTCTGCTTAAAGTCCGAACGCGGTTCTGATTTAAGAGCGAGACAACCGATGCTCCATTCATATTTTCATTATGGTTCATATCATCAGAGTCTGAGATAGCCTTTTTCACGTCGCTGGGTTACCGATAGTTATCCCAACGGCGTTCCGGATGCTGGCATGTCGTCAGCAGGCTACAAATCCGGTTTTAATGGCCCAATGGTATTTTTATTCATTATTAATACTTTCACCGATCAAGACATCGCGCCATGAGCGTAGTAACGCTGGCTTTTTCTTTTTTTTCCCCATACTGGACCCCAATAGTGGGCCACTTCGCCACACATTGTGCGTATATATATATTGTGTGTATATATATATATATATAAGCAAAAGGGTTGCTGGTATCTAACTGGAAGGAGACCCACACGCTGAACGTATGTGACGATGTGTGGAACCGGCCAGGCCAGTAACCTAGTGTCCTACCCCGCCTTCAAGTGGTGCAGGCTGGGCTTTCTATTTATGAGGCAAATTAATATTTGCTGCACGGATAGAAAGGCGGAAGGGGAGGGCTAATTCACCAACCCGTCTAGCCAGCGTGGTGAAATGATGGCTAATTCCTCCAATATGCTAATACACCAAAAACCATGGCCCCTAGTCTCCAGGTGCTGGAGTGCTCCTGATCAAGGCAGCGGTCAGCGTGGCATGAAAGCAGGGGGTGCTAAGAATCACTGGAATGGCCCAGGCTGCCGTTTGTTATTGACCTTGGCAACGTATAATGGACGATCCCTTGCTTCTGAAGCAAAACTTCAAGAATTGGAAGAAGAACTTGACAAGATCAAATGGGACATTGTAGGACTCAGTGAAGTTAGAAGAAAAGGTGAAGAGTTGGTGGAACTTAAAAGTGGACATTTGTTTTATTATAGAGGAACGGAAACTGGAAGAACAAGTGGTGTTGGCTTCTTAATCAACAAAAGAATTAAAGACTACCTTCTTGAAGTCGAAAGCACGTCAGATCGAGCAGCGAGGCTCGTTGTTCAACTAACCCAGCGATACCAACTTCAGATAGTACAGGTATATGCACCAACATCAAGCCATACCGACGAAGAGGTTGAAGAATTTTATGAAGAAATCAAACAGCTACATACCAAGGGGAAACAACATATCAAGCTCATCATGGGGGATTTCAATGCAAGAATTGGACAACAGGAACAAGGAGAGACATCGGTTGGTAAATACGGATATGGGGAAAGGAATGAACGTGGCGATCAACTCATCGAATTTGCAGAAGCTGAAAATCTTAGCATCATGAATTCATTTTTTAAGAAGAAACCGCAAAGAAAATGGACATGGAAACACCCAAATGGGGGAACTAGTGAAATTGACTATATCCTGGCAAACAAGAAATCAATTATTGAAGATTGCAGTGTACTGAACAGATTTAATACTGGAAGTGATCATCGAATGGTGAGATGTAAAGTGCACTTAAATACTAAATTAGAAAGACAGAAGCTCATTAGGAAACAAGTAAGTAAGAGGGTGGATTTAATGAAACTGAAAGCAAATACCGAGGCATTCAAGTTGGAATTAAAAAATCGCTTTTCTGCACTGGAAGGACTTATTGAAGAAATTGATATCTCAGAAGCAAATGAAAACATTGTTAAGACAATAGTTGAAACTGCTGGGGAAATTGGTGGTGTAACCTGTAAAAAGCACAATAGCAAATTATCTGAGAAGACGAAACAGCTCATGAAAAGGCGAAGAGATATGAAGGTGGACAATCGAAATACCAGTTCCAGGATTGAGTACATAGAACTTTGTAAAACTCTGCGCAAAAGCATGAAAGAAGACATAAGAAAATTCAACTGTGAGCTAGTAAGGAAAGCCATTGAAAATAACAAGAGCCTTAGGGTTGTTAAAGGAAGTTTATCTGTTGGGAAGAAACACATCATTGCATTAAAAGGAGAGGATGGCACCGTAACAAGAAATAGGGAAGAAATACTTAGAAGAGTTGAAGAATTCTACAAAAAACTATATGAAAGTAACAGTGGATTAAACGAAGACACTGAAATAGTCGAAGGAACAGCTCCTAAAATCTTAAAAGAAGAAGTTTCATTTGCAATAAAAAATATGAAGAAAGGAAGAGCCCCTGGTGATGATGGTATTACATTAGATATCCTAAAAGAAGCTGGAGAATATGTAGAAGACATACTTGCAAAATTCTTTACCAAATGTCTTAACAGCGGTAACATACCAAACCAATGGGATTCTGCAACAGTAATTCTTTTGCATAAAAAAGGTGATAAAGAGGATTTGAAAAATTACCGACCAATTAGCTTGTTACCTGCTATTTATAAAATCTTCACAAAAGTGCTAACACATCGCCTGCAGAAAAAATTAGATGCAGCTCAACCAAGAGAACAAGCTGGATTTCGAAGTGGATTCAGTACAGTGGACCATATTCAAGTATTAAGAGAATTAATTGAAAGAACACATGAATATGAACTTCCATTGTGTGTTGCATTTATTGACTATGAGAAGGCCTTTGACTCTATTAAAACATCAGCAGTCATCAACTCTTTAAGATCAACAGACATTGAGGATGTGTACATTGACATGGTGAAACGTGTGTATAAAAATGCAAGTGCAAAATTTCGGTTACATAAAGATACCAAAACTATCAAACTTGGCAAAGGGGTGAGGCAGGGAGATACCATTTCTCCAAAACTTTTTACTTCAGCTTTACAGATGATTTTTCAGCTGATAAATTGGAATAACAAGGGAATAAAAATAAATGGTGAATATTTAAATCATCTGCGGTTTGCTGATGACATTGTTATTTTTTCAACGAACCCATTAGAACTCCAAGACATGGTACAGGAGCTCTCAACTAGAAGTAAAGAAGTTGGACTCAAGATGAACCTACAAAAAACTAAGATCATGTTCAATAATTTTGTAGAGGAAACAAAAATACAAGTTGACAACATTGAGCTAGAAATTGCTGATTCATATATTTACCTTGGCCAGCTGATTTCAATGGATGGCAACATTATGAAAGAACTCAACAGACGTATTAAACTTGGCTGGAGTGCATTTGGAAGAAACAGTTTTATCCTGAAGGGGAAATTGCCTTTGTGTCTAAAAAGAAAGGTCTTCAACCAGTGTGTATTGCCAGTCCTCTCTTATGGATCAGAGACATGGAGTCTAACAGTTGGAGCAATACGAAAGTTACAGACAACGCAAAGGAGCATGGAGAGGTGCATGCTTGGAATAACTAGGAGAGATCGAAAAAGAAACACTTGGGTGAGAGAGCAAACTAGAGTAGAGGACATCATTGTTAAAGTAAAAGGGCTGAAATGGCGATGGGCTGGGCATATTGCAAGAAGAACTGATCAACGATGGACAACAGAAATTCTGAACTGGATTCCAAGAGACCACCGAAGACCTAGAAAACGTCCTCAAACTAGATGGGTGGATGAAATAAGAAAAGAGGTTGGGGTGACGTGGAAACGAATGGCCCAGGATAGACTTGTGTGGAAAGCATTTGGAGAGACCTTCATCCAGCAGTGGATAGATAATGGTTGAATATGATGATGATATATATATATATCATAGTAATTACAATTATGTTGCTGAAAAACGGAAATTTATTGCCCATTTTTCCGGGGTTTTTTTTGTGGGGGGGGGATGGAGGAGGGACTCGCCGCTTCTGTCGTTTTTGAAGTCACGAGCGCCACTGAGCAGGGCACAGGTACAGTGCTTTTTTTCTCCGTATTGAAAGTTTGTAAGATATATTATTACACTTCTTACGGTTAACACAATTGCTAAATAGTCAACACATATAGCCACTAGGGCATGTTTTTGTGGTTTTGGTGGGGACTTGATGGCCAGTAATTTTTCACACCTATATCAAAGAATGCATATTCTTTTTCCGTGTCTCCCGCGCTTGCCTGCTATCTATGTTTGATGACATTTTCCCTATATTAAAGTCATATATCCTTTCCATTGACAAGTGATCTCTAAGTCCAAAAATTTTTTTGAAAACATACTTTCAATTTTACCCCTACAGTTTCTTGCTAGTCTGTTAAAGACATTTTTTGATTCATCAAGTATGTTGAAAAGCAAGCGATAACAGTGACTGAAGTGAAGGGCGAAGTAACCAAACAGGTTATATTGTTTTGTTTAACGTGAATTGACGCAAATGTAAAGATAACCTAATCTAAATATACTTTAATTAACACAACAAAACTACAACTGGTACAGCGACATCGACAACAAGTAAATACTGCCAGTCCAGTGTTGCCAGCCTTGTTACTGGTGTTGCTAGATACAGCACATCACCCCCTCTTTAAGTTCAAAGGTTAAGTCTCTGAGTTGGTTTGATGATTCGGGATGAATGTCTACATGGTGGATGTTGATTCATCTGCATGTCACTGGATACAAGTGTATTAGGCTGGGCCTCGACTTGTTGAACCGTTCGGGGACTTGGAGATTTTGGAGATGCAACAGGATGTTTAGAAATTATGTTTGATGATTGGTGTTCAACGTCTTTAATTTTAGTTACGGACAGTTCGTCGCAAGTGGTTAGCTTTGGATAATCTATTGGTGGATTTGGTGTTTGTGATAACTGCAACTCATCTTCTGTGTGTATGTCGTATGAATCTTCTTCAAACTTATCTCTGAAATCGGGACCTGATAAGCAAACTTGATCAATATGGCGTTTCAGCTTGAGTCCTTGTGGTGTCTCTAGTATGAAAGTGTGAGTTCCTAGTTTAGAACGCATAACTGCTCTTTGCCATTTTTTTCCTTTTCTGTAGTCTTTCGTAAGTACGAAATCTTCTGGTCGAATCTCACGAATTCTGCCTCTCTGATAAGCAATTTGATGTTCCTGGTGTGATCTTACTGTATTTAAAATTTATTTTGGATTCAATAAATCAAAACGTGTTCAGTTTTGTCTGCTCAACATCAGTTTGCAAGGGGATCTTCCCGTAGTAGAGTAAGACACAGCAAGGTACCTGGTCAAAAATCGAATAATAGATTCGTTTAAATCTAAAGCAGCTTACATATTTGCTTTGATGCTTTTATTTGTGGTTCCCACAAAATTTTCTGCAGCCCCATTGGTAGCAGGGTGATGCGGTACTGAAAAAGTGTATCTTATTCCGTTTCTTCTAGTAAAGTGTCGAAATTCATTTGATGCGAATTGCGGACCATTACCTGCGACAATTGTTTCAGGTAGACCAAAACGAGCAAAAGTAAACTTAAGTTGAGTGATGATTGCTTCTGCTGTTGCGCTACGCATTGGAATTACTTCCGGCCATTTGCTATGTTCGTTAACAATGAGTAGCAGATAATGATTTTCCATTGGTCCGGCAAAATCTGTATGCATCCTTTGCCACGCCTTTGTAGGCCATTCCCATTGGTGGAGAGGAGACGGAGGTGGATTATTTCCTACGGTTATACAATGGCCAAATGACTATAGTGGAATTTTTCAAGAATTCTTTTTCGTATCTTGTTTGGAATGAGTACTCTCATTCCACATAAAATACATCCGCTGTATGAAAGTTCATTACGTTTTTTGAAATAAGTCTTAAGATGATCTGGGTATTTCGTGTTTTCCTTCCATCCATGCTGAATATTGTGAAATACACGTGAAAGAATAGGGTCATGAGAGGTTTCAATAGCAATTTGTTTAGCATTTAAAGGCAATAAATTGAATTTTTCAATATATAAAAAACGGATTTCTTCCAGATAAGTTTTGTCAAAAGTTTCTTTAATAGGACAACGTGATAACAGATCTGCCATCTTGTTTTCACGAGACTTCAAAAATTCAATATTATAATCATACGCTGAGAGGATTAGTAAACATCTTTGCATCCTGGCTGCAATCATACTTGGAATTCCTTTTTGTGGATTGAATATCGAGATAAGAGGCGTATGATCTGTCTACAAAGTAAATCTTAAACCAAATAGATATTGGTGGAATTTTCGCACACCGAAAATGATAGCCAGTGCTTCCTTGTCGATTTGTGAGTAGGTCTTTTGAGAAGAGTTCAATGTCTTCGATGCGAAAGCAATCGGCTTTAGATTACTATTAGGAAGTCGGTGAGCTAGAACTGTTTCCAATCCATAACTCGGTGCATCGCACATCAATTCTACTGGAATTTTGGGATCAAAATAAACCAATATATCGGCATTCTTCAACAGTTCCTTAACATTTTTAAATGCTGGCTCGTGTCCTTTTAACCACTTCCAAATTGCGTTTTTCTTTAGTAGGATATACAAACTATGTATGGTAGTAGCAAGATTCGGTATAAACCTGCCATAGAAATTAATTAATCCAAGGAAAGCTCTGAGTTGCGTGATATTACACGGTTTTGGAGTTTCCATTATAGCTTTCAATTTGTCAGAAGTTGGTTGCAAACCTTTTTTGCTGATCACGAAACCTAAGTGTTTCAAAGTTTCTAACATAAATTTACACTTTTCTTTGTTTTACTGACTTTGACTTACTACTGACAATTTTACTTACGGGCATAGTTGAACAATTTCCTTTTAATTCGCTTGCATCTCTAAATGCATCTTCTATTGATAAAGCTAAACTTTCGGCCTTCTGGACTGTTAGGTCAGGTTCACCCAACAATTTTTTTAAAAGATTTTCACATTTAACGCCACTTACCAGCCTATCCTTTAGTCTGTTTTCCAAATCCGTTTGAAAATGGCAGTTGATTAACAAACGTTTTAATTCCATAATATATTCAGAAATGGTTTCACCTTCTCGCTGCATGCGTTGATTAAATCTATACCGTTCAGCGGTTACATTGGGTATGGGTTCAAAATGACTTTTTAACACCATAACCAAGTTATCATACTTCATTTCAATTGGTTTGCTAGGAGTGACCAAATTTCTCAACACATTATAGGTTTCTCTACCTATTGCAGTTAATAATATCGCTACTTTCTTTTTGTCATCAGTTATGGCATTAACTTCGAAATAAATTTCGAATCGTTCTTGATAAGAACTAAAAGGCTCTAGTTTTAAATTCTTCTAACTTGCCTGTGAAGTTTGTCATTTTATTCTAATTACGCCAATGTAAACGAGCAGGATGTGAAATCGTGCGTTGGGCTTAGAGGGCAAAAGGGGAAAAAATGAATTTACCGACTTGTTTTCGCCGATGTGTTGTTCAATCCCATGCTCGTAGCCATTATATTGTTTTGTTTAACGTGAATTGACACAAATGTAAAGATAACCTAATCTAAACATACTTTAATTAACACAACAAAACTACAACTAGTACAACGACATCGGCAACAAGTAAATACTGCCAGTCTAGTGTTGCCAGCCTTGTTACTGACGTTGTCAGATATATCACACAGGTGGAAAAATAAGTTTCAGGTAGGCAAAAAATTTCATGACAATACTATGAGAAATCAGAGGCAAAAATTAGAAAAATGACATATAACAGTTGAAAAAATTTAAAGCTATGCAGTAATTTTTTATAATACTTGTATTGGATGAACTGTAAAACGTGAAGTTACTGAAAAATTTACATGAAAAATGGTGCACGCCACTGCCGAATATATCCAGGAGTGGTATACACAATTTTTCATATTTTTTCAATTTATGGGTTGAATAAGTTTAAAAGGAAAGCAGTTTGTTACTTGGAATAACAAGAAATAATGATTTGGAAATATAAGAAAGCTACATAATCACGAAGGCAGCACATATTCATAGTGTCACCAAATTTCATTGTAAATGAAAAAGGATTATTTGATAAGTTTGCATGTGTGAAGAAATATTGTGAAAGCAAATTTGAAGTGTGGAGTAAATGAAAGAATAAAAATATAATAGTGAAAAAAAAAAAAAATAGTGTGAAATTTTTATTGATTTTAAAAAGAAGAATATTAATGACGAGAACTAGAAATGCCTAGTTTGTTCTTGTTTGGTACTACCAAGATCCAATGTACTAAACAGTTGAACCTGTTTATTCATTAATAAATGCGTTGTGAACAAATGAAACAGATTTAAAATTGAGACAGTGAAACTTTTAATCATTGTAAGAACGCATTTTAAAATTTTTCTTTTCCAAATTTTACTTCCAAATGTCAATGGAAAGAAAACCCCACTTCTTGAACAAGTTCATAAATCTGATAAACATTCCGAATAATCTAAAATATAAACTTGATAATTGCGCAATTTTTAAAGGTGAAAAATTTCTAATTAAACATCTTAAAACATAATAGCCTTATTTTTGGTTGTCTAACATTTTCAGGGTTCCGTTTTTTTTAAGTAGAATTTCAAAAATGTTCCAGTTTCCTAAAAAAAATGGAATTCTTGATTCAGCACAAGTAGTTGGGGAGATCTATGTGCTAAACTGCCTACGTCTCCATAAATTTTGCCTCCGGCCCTGGTCGCACTCAAGGACGGATCCAGAAATCTTTCAAATGGAGGTGAGGTGGGGGGGAAGCATTTGTTTGATTGCTTTAGCCAAGAGTCTCGTAATTTTCATTTTTTATGATATAATTATGGCTCAAAGGATGGAACGATCGCACCCCTTGGATCCGCCAGTGGACTCACGTATTTTCTTAACGATCTGGCCCGTAATACTCATGCAGGTGTACATCCCTGCTCATTGGCATAGAGTTATATGGGCACGTGGAGCCCGAGCCCCCTATTAATTTGGAATAAGTTGCAATTTTACATACATTGTAATGTATAAATCTTCATAATATGTTCTTGGGCTTCCCCAATAATTTTGAAAACTCTACGTTGTTGTCCCTGTTTTAAATTTTACTTTGCCGTGGCACTTTTTTTCTTTTGAAAAACAATTCAAAAGAGAAGAAGGAGGCCGCCACCGACAATCGTGTTTATACAGACGACGCGGCCAGTTTCTCGTTCACGATGAGGTGCTCGAAATGGTGTACATTAATTATAATTAATAATAATATAATTATATAATAATTTTATTATTTATAATACAATTAGTTATCGCAAACCAACAATTTGAAAATGAAAGTTGTTTTGATGGTGGCGGAAAAGCCGTCTTTGGCTCAGTCTCTCGCCCAGATTCTCTCTGGAGGACGAATGAGGACTCGTAAAGGCTTGAATGGTGCGTGTTCCATTCATGAATACGAAGGATCGTTCAAATCGCAGCCGGCTCGCTTTAAAATGACTTCTGTGTGTGGCCACGTGATGACGACTGACTTTCTTGGAAAATACAATAATTGGGACCGAGTAGATCCCGTAAGTTTTAAGGATCTTTGTGTTCCGTAAAAAATATACTTTATCATTTGCACTGGCTTATGTAGAAATTTTTTAAAGGGGGAGGGAATGTAACAGGGCTACACTTTTAAAAAACGTGTATTCTGGTATATTTATAATCACTTATACTTTTTTTTCCCCAATGGCAAGGAATTTGACATGCAAATGAAAAGAATACAATGTATATTGTCATTATCCTATATAGAAAGAATCTTGCTTCCCAGTAGCACTCCGCCTCAGTGACCCTGCTAAGAGCTTTGCATTGCTGAATATGTTGTTTGTTCATAGTCTCATCTCCTTCACAAAGCAGACAGTATGGAGTAGATATGACACCAATACAGTAAAGATGCTCTGCCAAGCAATCATGTCCTGCAATTAAACGAAATGTTGTCACTTCACGGCATGGCTAATCAGGAACATCTGACTTTACTAGATGTTTCCAGTCCTTTGCGGCGATTGTATTCGAAAGATCTTTATGGAACTCCAAATTCAGGGACCTCTTGATAGAAAGTTTTGCAATGTGGAAAGATGTTTCATTGGCCATCGACT